>CM021767.1:59900531-60022409 GCA_011076525.1 Nettapus auritus
AAAGAAAAGAAAAGAAAAGAAAAGAAAAGAAAAGAAAAGAAAAGAAAAGAAAAGAAAAGAAAAGAAAAGAAAAGAAAAGAAAAGAAAAGAAAAGAAAAGAAAAGAAAAGAAAAGAAAAGAGGAAGACATTATCATAAGAGTTAATATCTGATCTGTTCTGCATTTTCTAGGGCCATTTTTTTCCTAAATTCAGTGAAAGCAGTACTGTGCGTTTTTTCCTGTAGAAATATGCATTTGTGGTTTTGCCCATGTTACATAAAGCAAGGGTTCAGCTCCAAGTCATTGCAGCTGTCTTGTACAAAAGGTGGGCACACAGTTCTGGTTCCTTCTAACAAAATGGGGTGAAACGGCATGTCCTGTATGTCTTTCCAAGATTACAGAGGGAAGGAAACCATTATTTTTAAGCATACTATCCTGAATGAAGGTGCTGTGGAAGAGGTGACAAGGATCTTCTGCTGTATTAGAACTTTTCATTACTAATCATTTTCTTTCTAGGACTAATGAATCTTGAAGCCAGATTTAAGAGTTTGCATATCACTTTCCACCAAAAACAGCAAGGATGGAGGGCCCAGCTGTCTACCTCCACTTGCTCCATGTTGCTCTAAAACCAGGGTCAGTTGAACTGTGTGCTCACACTTGCTGGGATTTGTTTAACTAACTTTCAGCATAACCTACTGTCCACATGGGTTTGCAGTCTCGGAGGTCGCAATTTGAATTTTGTTGAGAGCAAAACTTCAGCTTTGAAGAGTTTTTAGGTGGTTGTGGTCAGGGTAAAGTGGCCATTTGGTACTGCATCCACTGTTTTTAAGCTCTGACCCTGCCTTTGATCTGCTTCCAATGCCTTCCCCGACATACAGTCCACTAACAGAGCACAATGCACTTCTTTCTCTGTGAGAATTTCTGCTGTTGTTTTTTTGTTTGTTTTGTTTTGTTTTTTAATGGTTGGTTTGGTTTAGGTTTTTGTTTGCTTTTAGGTGAGAGATTCTCCCCATTCGCAACAAATCTGAAGTGTTTAGTATTAGTGGCAACAGTTTAGTATAAGTGGCAACTACTCATACTGTAGCAGGAAACACATGAAATAAGAAAACTAAAGGCTACCTAACTGAGGCTTTTTCTGTAACATATTAAAGCAGGGCTACTTAAATGGTGGATCCTTATGTGGCTTGAGCTAGCTTTGTTCACAGCATAAGAGCCTGTGCACCAAAGGTACATGGCAGATGTCTGAGTTGGTCATCAGAGGCTCCCCTCACAGTTCCTGAGACATAGGCACTTAATTTCACCCACTATTTTAAACGCCTGCTTTAAATGAGACTGAGTGATCATATTTTTATTTTTCCATTGACAGTAATGAGAGTCATGGGTGATTACTGTACCTTGCAGATACACAGCTTTGCTAAACCAGCCTTGCAGTCATAAGCAGAGACAAGAGGGGAGAGACTGGGCCACTTACCAGAAGAAAGGGAAAACCAATTTTGGCATTAAGTCCCATGGTCTGCTTCAGCATTTTACTTTAGAAAGTCACTAAAGAATAAAAGCAAAGACCCATGAATTTACTTGGGCATCAAGGAGCAAATTTATTTCCTCCAGTCCCAGTTCAGGCTGTCATCCATTAAACTACAGACCAAGATTTCTCCTGCCCCAGGATTTCACCATTCCCAGCTGCACAGGTCTACCTGCAGTGGGGCAGGGGTCGGGACACCCTCCATACAGAGACTGAGTGGGTTGGGTAACTTTGTAAAAGAGATCAGTAAAAAGTGTTTTCAAAGAAACTTCCTAACACAGGAAACAGCTAGTAAAATGAACATTCATTTGCTAGAATAAAAGTTACCCAGTAAAGTACTGTACATTTAAAAATTCTTAAGCACTTTAGACTTTAAGTACAAATGAGTGTGGAACTCTGTCAACATTATTATTAAAGTCAAGAACTAAATGTGTAGAGATAACACAAATATCTGCAGGTAACTCTCCCTCTAGGGAAATTGTGCCATCCTCTTGGAGTGTGTATATGTACACATGCATACTTGTATGTGTGTGAATAAAGGCAGAGCTGGATTCAGGAAAGGAAAGAATTATATTTGTCCAGTCTCTCTGGGAAAAATAAATTCAGATTATGATGTATTTTTCCTTAAATAAACAAACTACAAGTTGCAAAATAACAATGTAGAAAATTCACATTTTTATCAGAACAGATTTCTGAAGTACTAGACTAAAATACATTTTATAAGATGATGAATTTGTAAATGTTTTCAGGAGTAAAACAAATCATCTTAACCTCATGTATTTTTTTTTAACTATAGCTATGATTAAGAGAAAACATTAATCTAACTGCTCGGTGCAAGTGGTAGTTGGTGTCTTGATTTAAAGCATACAACAAATTAGCTCATGTTTAAAGCTGTAAGGATTTGTTTGGGCTTCTCATAGTCTGTTTGCCTTAATGTTATCCTACCATACTATCTTCTAAGTACGGGAAGTTTACTTGGAAAAGTTTATTTATTTTTTTCAGTTGACCACAATTCCTTGAGATAATTGTTTTAACATTGCCTTTATGGCTGGGCTGTTTCAAATCTATATAGCATACCAAAATTATCTTATGAGAACTTGTTGAATTTTTGTGAGTTTTCTCCCAGGATCCAACACTTTAAAAAATGCCTTTCGTCTTTCACTTAAAAAAAAAAAAAAAAAAAAAAAAAAAAAAAAAAAAAAGGTGTTCTTTTCTTTTCATCCCTGAGGTCATTTTCTGACAATAAGAGCTAGTGGACTTCTAAGCCCTCTACTCAAAGCAGCTTCAAGGCATTTCCCTCCACCTCAGTTCTTTGATGAGTTTTCTCATGTCTACCCATGCCATTTTCACCAAGGTTCAGCGCAGAATTTCAGTAACGATCGCTCAACAACTAGCCAGCAGTGGACTCCAGGTTTTCCAGGCCACTCAGATCCTGCAAACTGCCTTCAGACTGGGGAACCACGGCAGCCAGAAAGAGTCAGTCCCTCAGAAGATGGAGAGCACAACGGACCACTGTGACTTCCTACAGGAACTACGGAGACATTGCATGGATGAGAATTAGGTAGGAGAGAACAAAATTAATTCACGATCCAGCTATAAATCAACTCACCACCTGCATAAACCTGTTTTAGGAAAATAATATCAGTACACACTGACAGTCTCCAAGCCCAAATATTACAAATATTACAGCAGTCATGCCACAAAAATGTATCTCTAGGTGGCACATCACGTGACCATCAAAATACAGAATAGCAGTAAGTCATTTGTATTTTGGGGGACACTTCACCAAGTATTTCATAGGTTAAGCTTCTCTTCCATTATTGCTGATAGACTTTGACTTTGTGTAAAGGCCTATCCAGGACCAGGACCATATCCAGGACCAGGACCATATACACACACATGCATATCACAAAGCAGCCCATGACCTGAAGAGCTTCCAGGCTAAACAGATGCAGCACACAGCAGACAAAAAAAAAAAAAAAAAAATCCGTGTTACCTTCAGTCTGAGGTTGGTGAGCTGAGGGACAGATTTGCTCTAGGTTTCACAGTAATCACTGGCAGAACTGGGAAACAATCCAAGGCCAGCATCGTAACCATTAAACCATGCTTGCTCTCCTGGCATGGAGAGAAACAGAAACATGCCAGAGATGGAAAGCAAACACCAAGTAGTAGAATGGGCCCCTAAAGTATTTTGTTCCCTGGAGAGAGATTAAAGTCTTGCAGTACATATAAACACCTGCCTAATGATGACAGAATTGAATTTATTGCTTCATGCAACAAAAATGCCTCAGAAATAAGATACTAGACTTACTATTGAGATCATCCAAAACATACCACGTGTTGTAGTTATCACAAACTTCAGGTGATCGGCCTGAAACATCTGCAGTACATGTACTATCTGGTGAACACCAAGGCACAGCTCATAGAAACTCTGCCTGGGACCCTCCGGAGATTGTAAAGTAGCTGAGACATGATAGACTCGAAAGAACACCTCACTTCATGAACCTCCACCACTACCTCAACACAGCAGCTCCAGCGGAAGCACTGCCAAATGCCTAAACTACACACCCTCTTCTTCAGCTTATCATGCTCTTTGCTTAGTGAAAACACATTTCTGAGGCTGGGATAATAAGTTTGAACAGAGACTTTAACACAGAACTGCTGCAACCTTTCCTTTGGGAATTAAACATCTTCTATAAGCACTTAAACCATAAAGTATTTCTAAAAGAAGAATACTGGGCTTTAAAAATGTTAATCAAATGCAACATTTTAAATAAACAAATCTTTGTAATCCTTCCTGATACATCCATGTGGTCAAAAAACAAAGCAGCTATAACATAACAAGCATCTGTTGGAAAAAGTAGTATCAGCTTATAGGCTGCCTATACAAAACGGCTTACCAGCTCTACTGTGTTCACAGTTGGTATGAGTAAGGGCAATTTCCATTAAACTGTCTATACTAAATTTGACAGTGATGTTAAAGGTGAAGTATTATAATTAATATATTGGCTGTAAAATCATTAAAAACACAGTACAAATGGCAAAACAATCTACACTGTAGTTATCTGATATTGTTGGATTTCTTTTCTCTTATGAAAAATTGTTTTCATGGCTTTTTATTGTTATAAGATGTAATCAAGATGGTCACTCTTGACTGAATAGAGTTAATCATGCAGGTTGAGGAGGAACCATATTTGCAGATCATAAATTAGGTGAAAAGGATCCATATTTATTTATTTTCATTTCTTCTCCTCTGGGCACAATTCCCTATTTTATTATCTGGAGGAACTGGCAAATATTTCAAAATACAGTCCTTACAAATTACAAATTTAACTTCACTCCTCAGATCACAAGCCAACAACAGCTAAGTGAAAAAAAATAAATAAAAAAAAATAAAAATAAAAATAAATCCTTGCCCCCACTAACCCTTTCACCACCTTCACAATTCTGTTCCTCTCAGAAAAACTTAAGAGAATGGGTGAACTTTGCAGTATGCCAGCTAAGTCAATGTGCATGGACTATTTTAGATCAAAGGGAGAAATGCCTTCTGAAGTGCCAAGAGCTCCCCCACTATTACACCAAAAAAGTCAGCTCACCTTTTCTGATGGCTGAAATATTGTGGGGAGAGGTGAGCTACTGTCTAATATAGGCAGGCCTGGGTCATTAGAGATCCTATAGAGCAGCAGAAGAAATGACTTACAGCTTCTTTTGGAAACAGCCCATCCTGGTGTACAAAGGCAATATACCTGCAGGGCAACAGACAGCATGTGCCAAATTCAGTCCTGCAGCAACTTCAGTTTCTGAGTTGGATTGACAAGAGGTTGCAAGTGAAGTGCACCACAGTAATGTAATTCCCAAGATGGCAAAGTCCACTGCAAGACCTGAGCAATCTCTGCGGGCAAAAAGCTTAAAAGCATTTTAATGTTATCACCTACACACATGTAGAAAGCAAACAGGATTAGGTATGTTCTCAGTTCTAGTCTTCTCAAGTAACAGTAAAAGGGCTTATTGCTTCCTTCACTTCAGTCAGTGACTACTACACTGAACCACCTACAGCCCCCGTTAGTCTTAATTTTTGAGCCAGATGCTAATTAAGCAGGTTCCTGAAAAAGTCTAGTAAAAACGTTCTAGCCAACCAAACTTCTTGACTTCCAGAGGACTGAAGTAGCCACTCCTCTTTGCTTGTTCTCTGGAAGCGCTATTGATTCTTTTTGTATCTTTTGATGGCTCTGATGATGGAACAAGAGACTTTGGGCACCTATCTGGGTTCTTTTAGCATTCCTTGGAGCATGTCTGCCATACCATTTTCCTACCAGGAATACCCCACAGGATTAGACCAATGATCCACTTGCCCCATTTTGTCTCACACAGTGGTTGTTGCAGAAGTTGCTCAGGGAGAGCAGACAGAACGAGACTATCTGAGGTCAAATCTTCATACTCCTCCTGCACCCTGCTGTTAGATTAGGGACATCATAAGTAACATCCCTATCTATTCCCCAAGGTATTTGATTTGCACCTTTTATCCATCAATTTGTCTAATACATTTTGAATTTCTTGACATGTGTTGACTTCATGCTTTCTTCCAATGGTAAGTTGCACAAGTTTACCAAATGTTTTGAAGAAATACACTCTTTAAAACATATTTTAAATTGTCTCAGTTTCAATTCACATCCCCAAAATGGTATTATAGGACCTGGTACGTAAGTTTAGCACTCATCTTCTGCACTGCCTTCTTGATTTAGTAAATCAACCCTAATCCTGTTCAACCTTACTCTCCAAATTGAAGTGAGAGTATATGCCTTCTGTTACATCCCCTTAATAACTTAAGATGTCCCTATCTGTAGCTTTTTATTTTTTATTTATTTATTTTTTCTCCTGTCCTTATTACACTCTTGTCAAAGTGTAGAGATCAACTACATGCAGCACTCAAGATGTGGGTGTACACAGTTTTTCTACATTGGCAAAATGATGTCTTTGGTTGTGTTCTCAGTACCCTCCTGATACGGGTAATTTTGGCTGCAGCTGAACATTGAGCCAATGATGACAAAAGAGCTGCTAACTCAGCATGGCTTGGATTATTCTAAATAACCACAAAGTTGTTCTGGAGACACCCAAATTAAGTCCAGACAAGTGACTAGACTAACATAACATGGGATAATACTATGCAGAGATACATGCTTAAGCCCTGGAAGATAACTCCATTAATGGAGTTCACAAACTCCTAGATTTACAGTACTACACTCAGCTAGGTTGTCTACAATTCCAGCAGGGCTAGGGAGGTGATCGTCCCCCTGTACTCGGCTCTGGTGAGGCCGCACCTCGAATACTGTGTTCAGTTTTGGGCCCCTCGCTACAAGAAGGACATCGAGGTGCTTGAGCGAGTTCAGAGAAGAGCGACGAAGCTGGTGAGGGGCCTGGAGAACAAGTCCTACGAGGAGCGGCTGAGGGAGCTGGGATTGTTCAGCCTGGAGAAAAGGAGGCTCAGGGGTGACCTTATCGCTCTCTACAGGTACCTCAAGGGAGGCTGTAGCGAGGTGGCGGTTGGTCTGTTCTCCCACGTGCCTGGTGACAGGACGAGGGGGAATGGGCTTAAGTTGCGCCAGGGGAATTTTAGGTTGGATCTTAGGAAGAACTTCTTTACCGAAAGGGTTGTTAGACATTGGAACGGGCTGCCCAGGGAAGTGGTGGAGTCCCCATCCCTGGAGGTCTTTAAAAGACGTTTAGATGTAGAGCTTAGGGATATGGTTTAGTGGGGACTGTTAGTGTTAGGTCAGAGGTTGGACTCGATGATCTTGAGGTCTCTTCCAACCTAGAAATTCTGTGATTCTGTGATACAGTGAATTGGATAAAAAGAACAGTCCAATAGTCTCTCCCATGCTTCTGAAATGTTTTCAGAATGATACCTCTTTTAAGTAGCTCTCCCCTCTACTTCCAAGACAGCAAGTACAGTGTATGCACTGTGAACATCTCAATTATCAATAAAAATCAGTGACTAACAAATTTTCCCCAATTCAAAACTTGTTTTCAATCACTGAGAAAATTTACCAGTACTCCATATGAAGGCCAACGCATAGCTGTTATGTGACAGAACAGAATGAGAAGTATGAACTACTTCCTCCTCACCCAATGCCGCATGTCTTCTCCCTCCCCATGTACACCACTGATGCACCTCAAAAAATATTTATGAGTTCTCATTCAAGTACTTCAGCTGATAAATTTAATATCACATTCCCTGGGGTAAGCAAAAAATAAAATATTGCATTGGCCTTCGCACATGTGGAGATTATATTACTTTACAATGAAACCCAGCAAGCTGCATGTTACATTTTTTACCACAATCTCCTTGGTAGGAATGTTTCAAATACATTGCATATGTGTGAATACAATATAAACATACTGAAATGCTTTGAACACTGTAATACATCAGACACTTGAGGGAGCAGAGAAAAAAAAAAAAAAAAATGCTTTCACCTATCCTGGCTCTTAAGTCTGTGTAATCCGTT
This sequence comes from Nettapus auritus, assembly GCA_011076525.1. NCBI lineage: Eukaryota > Metazoa > Chordata > Aves > Anseriformes > Anatidae > Nettapus > Nettapus auritus. Next base: position 59,908,536 of record CM021767.1, read on the forward strand.
AAATGCTTCGTTTGACACTGGTGTTTTCTAGTCTCATACAGTGCTACTTGGCTAGCCAATGTACAAAGCAAATTTCTAAACAATCAACTACTCAAACATATCCCCAAAACTTCCGCAAATTTTCTGGCTAATTCATTAAATAAGATGTCTCTGTGAAAGCAAGCAAGCAGACAATACTGCTTGCTCTGAGCATTACAGCTCCGAGAAAAACAGATTAGAGTCACAGCTGTACAACAAAGTCCTTTGGTTTATGCAAACACATTTCTACACGCCGTAAAAGTCGAAACATCTGACTCATTTGGATTTTACAAGGCTACAGTGCTGGAAAATATGCATAAAAATCGACAGCATTCAAAGGCATTAAAGAGTTTCAGTCCCCCATTTGTTTCCTATGTAGCCAGCTCGACGGGATCACCGCAGCACCTGCTGCTGTAACTCTCCGGGCCGCTGCCGGGCCGCCCCGTGCCCGCAGCACTGCCGCCATCTTGTGGCGCAGCCGGGCAGCGCCGCGCCGCCATGGCGGGAGGGCGCCGCGGGAGGCCGCGAGGGGCCCGCCGGGAGGCGGCGAGCGGGGCCTTCGCCCTCTGCGACCCACAGGCTGCTGCTCCAAAACAGTACTAGGTTAAACACCCAGAGGCGATTTTTAAAAAAAAAAAAAAAAAAAAAAAAAAAATAGCAACCCGACCGATGCTGTCTGTGTTAATTCAGTCGCCCAAGTTGGTCGTGGTGGCACCATGCGCACGCTGGTTTGCCTCAGTACCACAGTAACTGATGTGTCAAACTGTCTTCAGCTTAATTCATCTGAGACTCCTGTATGCTTTATTTTTCAGAAATAAAGTAACTTTCTATGCTTAAAGCAAGGTTTCAATAGTTGTGAATGTCTGGCAGTTCCACTCATCACCTTTTGTGAGCATTTCTAAGTGATTTGCCTACCTCTGCATAGGAGTTCAATGGCATAGGTCAAATCTACATCATCACTTTTAACCACAAAAACATAGCATTTTTATTTTTTATCTATACATATATACACATAGAGCAACCTGTGTTGGACTAGTTTGCTTACTAGTTGAGAGACTCTTTTACTCCCTTTTGCTACCAGCTGAAAGCTGGAAAGTAAGGAGTGACAGTTATTCAGACTGCTGATCTACATCCAAGTCTCAATTAGATGCTCCATTTAAAAACAACTTGCACATTTTTAGCAGCCGCAAACAATAACATTAGGCCTAAACTGTTACTGGGATTCAGACATAATTTCTCTTCACTAAAAATTAAAGCACAATCAGGATAATGTGACATCCTCTACACTCTGTTACCCAGGTTTTATTAGTTCAAAAGATAAAAACATTTAAAGTTCCCAGGACAGATGCATTAGCTAGTGAAAACGTAACTGATGCAATGAACTAATACCAACAAAAGAGATCAGAATTGTGCAACTAGCATGTAATCACAAGCTGAAAAGGAAACATTTTCCAACCCACTTCAGAACAAAATGTTCTTTCATATTGCTTCAGCCTTCTTATGAATTTGCTATGAGGAATTGTTTTCAATTGTTGCAGTATGTGTGGCCATCCAGGACTTTTTTTTTTTTTTTTTTTTTTTTTTTTTTTTTTTTTTTTTAATAGAGAAGAGATACATACATATAAGTGGAGCAGAAAGAAATACTGGTTTTGTCTATATGTCTATATTACTCTGAAAGAACAGCTATTACCAGTGTGCTGCTTGCCTCCTCTCCAAAAGGTGCCTTGTGAAGAGGCTGCAGGTTGTGAACAGCTTGCCTGCAGATTTTGGCATTCTGGGGAACATGGTAGCTTGAGCTGTAAGTGTGAAGGTGCACCTTCCTTCGTGGAGGCAGGGAGCACCTGCCAAAGAAAAGAAGAGGAACGGTTGGGCCTGGATGTTCCCAACAGGAACACCTGCTCTGGATACATCCCCCCAGTGCAAAACTCTCCATGATCGTATATACAAATCCTTTTTGAGTTGCTACACAAGCAGTTAAAAAATCCATCTCTATCCTTAAATAGTCTGGGAGAACAGATTGAGGCAGACCGGTTCACCAAAGCATATGAATCTTTTAGGTAGTACTCCCCATTTCTGAAGAGGTTTATTAGCCATTGTCATCCTTCTGTGTAGACATCATGAAAACAGAAACCTTTTGTGAAAACCTGGGAAAGAAGAGCAAAGTAACCTTGCAGACATTTAAAAGGAGCTTGTCACAAATGTGATGCTGGGCATATGGAAAAAATAAAAATATGTATTTATTTATTTATTGAACAGCATTCCAACAATTGTTTTGCAGTCTAAGCAACAAATAAATGAAGTAAGCCTGTATCCGAAAAGGTCCTGACAAATGCAAGATGAGCACCTTATGGAAAGGGATGAGCACCATACAGGAATGGGTTCATGCCATGCTTCACATCAAGAAGGCTCACCTGGAGATACACAAAGAGAGGGAGATTGCTCCAAGGTGGTGAGAGAAATTGTATATTAAACTGCAAACAAGGAGTCAGGAATGTGAAGAATTATGGCAAAACTGAAATACAGATGGCATCTCATAGGCCTGAAGACCAGAAAAATGACACTACTGTTTGCAATGATCATAAAAAGATCAAGATATGCTAGTCTTAAGAGGCAATATTAAAAGATGTCATGATGAGTTTGAAACAGATGGTTAGATAGCCATGAGGAAAGAGTCAGATTAGTCTGAGATTTTGATTTGGATATAAAACATACACATGAAATGGAAGGGTAAAGTCAGTGACCGCAGACATGAGAATTGAATTTATATGTATCAAAAAGTATAGCAGCTTGCTAAATTCCATGCACATGAAAGTATCTTACATGTGTGCTGACAAACATTGCATTTTTCTACCCTGAAAGAAGCAATGCTGAAAAGTGTTATTTGAATATTGTCCACTCAGATGGGTGGAAGAAAAAATATATATATATATGTATTTACCATATCTTGTACTGATATACAAACACCTTTTATATGTGGTATCTGAGGGTGTTTCATTTTTTGTGGATGAGTTCTACAATGCATGACCTCCATTCCCTTAAAAACATACTCTTAAAATTAGAAACATTTCAGTATTTTCCCCCTGTTTGCCTTCCTAAACCTGTCCTAAATATCTGCATTATGTTATCCAACACACTGGCTGCTAACAGTACAATCAATATAAAAGGTTACTTAGGGGGCATGGCTTTTTTCAACTCTGTCCTCAAAATACAAAGCTTATTTTTACCAAGAATTTGAAGTCTTTCACTGTGGAAAGTATCTTAGAACCATTTGAATAGGAAAAAAAAAAAAAAAAAAAAAAAAGGAAAAACTGAAGCATACTGGAATTATAACTCTTTGGAGCAAGAAATCAGGAAATTTGCTTTAATAAACATTTGTCTGCATGTCAGCATAAAATATATTTTTTCAGTTTCATAACTTGATTGTAAAATTTTACAGGGCAGGAACTTCGCATACCAGACACTGGCCTAAATGCCTATTATTTCATTGCTTTTAGAAAAGAATATCTGACCACCTATTCACTGGTATTTTTACAAGAGTATTAAGGTATAAAGTAGTCTACTGTTGTGCTTCAAACAGTAAAACTTATGACAAAAACTTCAATAAGGCTACAGCAAAGATGAACAGAGTCCTGATATTTACTGAGCTAGAAACCTACTCAGAGTTTAAAAATAACTTCCAATCACTTAAGCAAAACAAAATCTAGGTTGATTTGTACATAAATATTTTCCACTTGTGGATATTTTTGTATAACTTTGTTTTGTACCCAGTAATCTTTCAGCAATATGAAATATCAGGATTTCTTTTTAATAAACCAATCAGGTACAAAGAAAATTATATCAATTTGTAAATTTTAGGAAAATGTGATTATTTTCCTTGTAGAAAACATCCCCATTTTATGTAATGCTGTATTGGTGGCACAAGTCCAAGTGAAAATATTTTAAATACTTTTGCTTGAATACTATAAAGTCTCCATAATTGCTTTTGAACTGGAAGAGCAGGGGTAATGCTCCTGTAAGTCAAGGTTACTCTCAAATTAGTTCTCACCAGTTCGTATAATATTACATGACCCAGACACTTTGGGGATTGAAAGGAGGAAGGACAGTTACCAATGCCAGAAAGTTCAAAGGTTGTGTTTTACTTCCATAAAATTACACCATTGATTCCAGTAGCTACTTGAAGGAAGCAATCAATGTGGATTTAGGTTATTCCACTGGTGGACCTTCATTCAAAGATAATGCCAATGCATGCGAAAACAACTATGTAGGATTGTTACATATGATAGCATACTAATTACATCATGTGTTCAACTGGGTTATAAGATCCTAAAAATAAACATTTGCTTCCTGACCAATGGCTGGGGAGAAAAAAAAAACAAAAAACTGTCTTTACGTAACTGTCTAAAACTAATTGCCTATAACCCTTGAGAAAATTTGCCATTTCTTGTTTTCTGTCAGGCTACATAAATCAAGCCACAGCTCTGCGCTTGTCCACCACCCAGTATCCGCTTCAATGGCCAAACACAAAGTTAAAAATCCTCCTGAGGTTTCAAACCCCAAACACATCCTTTCCAGTATAGAGGGCAAAACTCACAAATGGATCTATGCTCAGAGATCATTTTCAGCACTGGATGAGAGATGTTGGTACGGTCTTCAGAAAGTGAAGCACGTGTCTGCACCAACCTTAGCACAGCAGACACAACAAGGGGCAGTGGCAGACAGCTGGGGTATGCAGGTCCTACAGTACAACAAACAGAACCAAGATGGTGTAGGCAATTCTAATTCAGGAACATTAAACAGAAAATGTTGTGTTTTGCACTTGTTTGTAACAGAAGGTGTTAAGGGTAGTGTGTTTTAATACCAAATATATTTTTTCTGTGTGTGGGATTAATGCTCCCCAGCCATAACATACTTTCGGCATTAAATAAGATTGGCATATGTACTTTTCCCTTGGCAGAGCAGGCAGAATAAACAACGCTGTCCAAAGGAAAGGATGGAGCCCTCCGATGTGGGTGCACAGCAGTGACTTACTGCTGACAAACACTGTCTGTCCATCCATCCGTTCCATCTCCATGATTGTGGTACTGTAAAACTCACCAGCATATTACACTGGGAGCTCCTGATGCGAATGAGCTGTCCTGATAACGAATCCCTCCCAGTGACCACTCGGGTTCCCACTACATTATAAGGACACCTACTTCCTCCCTAACCAAACCTGTATGCAGCAAAAGATCACTGCCATTATGCCTGACTCTAAGGGACTGAGGTGGTAAAGCAGAGGCATTGCCATGGCAAAGAGTGGATGGCATGTGCAATTGGTTCCCCAACAAGAACCACAGCCAAATCCACAACTTCAGGAGCTCTGTGTGAAATGTGTTAATTTGATTCATCGCAGTATGGTATAATAGTATGGCCACATAATGAAATATAACCTTCTACCTAAGAAAAACAAAGTGATTAGCGAACATAGTTCTTGTGTCATGCAAAGGAAGGGTCCAGCAATTTGTGTAGAGGGTTTGAAGGACGAACATTGAGACTCGGGTCTGGGAGTTAAGAACCAAGGAGTTTTTAGGAAACTGCTGACTTTTGCATGGGACACTGTGCAAGCCTCGGATATCTGACGAAGATATCACCGAATAAGGAGAAAGGGGGAGTTGAAGGACAAAGCCTGGGAAGACGAGCCTTCAGCATGAGCGACCCCCAGAGAGACTACCAGAGACAAATACGCATGCATCCGGGAGGAGGTTTGGATTCTGGGAACTAATTATAATAACCCTGTCTCTTCTAGGAATAGTGATGAATATGTATTGGTCTAAGAGCATAAAAACCAGCTAACTGATGTAACAGGTGTGCGTCTTGGTGGAGCAGAGACTCCCACCAAACTCAGTACTGTTTGATTGCCTCTAATCATTTAATTGTAAACTTTAATTGTAATTCTATTTGAGACCCAATTATCTCATGTGCACATACAGGGCATGGGATGGGTGGGTGTCCAGATGCTCAAAAGCTTTTGATCTAAGACAAAGACACATACAGGACACAGAACCAGTACTGATCAGCACGACATGCAGATGGCTCCAAAACAGAATGAGCTTTCCTGGCCACAAGATACTTTTATTTTGAATCCCCCATAGGATGTTGCTAAAACTATCTAGGTGTCTGTATTTCACACCTTCGGTGACATTTCTTCAATGCACTTTCCTACCTTCTTCCTTCACAAATATGACCCAAATTCAGAAATCTCACATTGCTGTAAGTTATCCATCCTTATGGATAGGTGATCTGCCACATGTAGGCCATAACTCTGACTAGGGTTTTGTTCCTGAAATGCAGTACCACATGGATGTTTTTGTAATAGCCAGATGGAAAATCGAGTGATGATACTGCCATCTAGCAGTGAATACATAGTTCAAATTATTTTCCTCCGTAAGAGACGCTGGGGGAAGCACAAATGGGAAAAACTTCAGGTATTACAGAACAGACTTCCACATCCTGAGCGTACAAAGGTAATTAACATTCAGACAATTTCTATGTAATTTTATTAAAGGAAAAGGTTATCACCTTTATTTAACTTATCTCAGAGACAGTTCTTCAAGATCAATCACTTCAGCATTACAATTCACCTGGACACTTCCTTTCTTCTCGCAGTGCTATCCTGCCACTTTTCTCTACAACCAAATTAATACTCCCATCCAAAGCTTCAATCTGGATTGGTACAAGTGCTTCACATTGAAAGATACCATTGATTTTTAAGAAAACAGTTGTACAAACAGAAATTTAGTATCGAGTTGGCCGCCAGTGCATTTAAGTTTCCCTCAGAAGGACATAACCAGATAAATTTTAACATCTATCATTTGCCCATGCTGAACAACCTTAGCAGGTTGGAGGAATCTCACGATAGTATATGTACAGATGGTAAATATTTGCACAGGACTTGTTGAAACTCCCTTTGTAGTGTAGGACAAAGTCTATCTGAATTAGGTATCACCCCCCTTCATTCTGTGTCATGTTAAAAAAGTTGTTTTAGCCAACACATCTGGAAGTGTTCAGTTAGCTTGCACAGACTCAAAGACTTCTCAGATTTGAGCATGCAAGTCCGTGGATTTTATCTTGATGAATCTTCAGCCACTGCCCCAGAGGAGCTTACTGGATTGCACATTAGTTGCTCCCAGTTCAAAGATAAAAGGACTGTACAGGACTTACTATTCCTGTATTTAATCTGGTACAGAAGCAACAACTTTCAGCTTCTGCACACAGCACATTAAACCCAGCTGCCAAGCTCCAGTTTGGGATTCCAATTCCTACTGTGGATTTAATTATGATGGTGCACATACATACAGAAACATGCGCCATCACAGAAACCTCTCAGAAATCAGGTCACCCAGATCTAGCTACTGGGAAGTTGTCCAAGAGTGTCATGGCAAAAAAAAAAAAAATAATGGCTGGGGATATGAAGAAAAAGGGGTTACAAGCAATAACGAAAATTTAAGTTCAAGAGCCTGAGAAGTAGATATGCATTCCAGCCTCCTCACTCGAACAGATGCCCAGCCCCACATCATCACTATGGTCATGCCCTACTCACCAGTGTAATGGAGCAAATCCTTGAGCCCACTTAAGAGCTGCTCTACTTTGCAGAAAATGCAAGACATGCAAAACTTGCAGGAGAGAGGCGATCTTAAACCTGTTCCAATCCTGTCTCATTTCCAAAAAGCAGAAAATTGACAAATGAGTTCTGTACCTTACCACTGTCAGTGAAATCAAGCCACTGGACAAGTCAGTTAAGTGCTGCTTTGTTTGAGCAGTGATCTTTAAAATCTGGGTACCTTGACTACCAAGAACTCCTGCACAATCACAAGTACATAGCAATACTACTAACACAAAAGTAATTTCACCCACTATTTGCTTCAAAACAGAGGTAAGGAAAATACACCTAGTGCCATGTTATACTCCTGAATAAATTAAGGTGTACTTAAATAATTCCTGCAACATCTCAGAAGATTTGGGTAACAATTAAGGCAGTTCTCCTCACTTGTTTCAGTAGAGGGAGCCAAATTTTCATCACAGATGCAGCAGTACTTCAGACTTTCCCACACACATCAGTCTGGAACCCCTGCAGAAGTACAGGGCTAAGCACTGCCAGACCAGGTGCAAGCAAAGATCATAATAAACTATCAGCACTTATGCAATTCAGAAGCTGTGTGAAGTTCCCTAACCTTTATGTTATGAATAGTAAAGAAAGCACCACGGAATAGGAATTGCAGGGATTCCCACCTTCTTTTTAGGAAACAGTTAAAATATTTAAGAACTATTCCAAGACCTGTAAAGACCTTAATCTCATGTTAGCCTTTACAATCCAAAGAATTACTCCAGACACATTAAAGACACACACTCTCATCAGGCTCAAAATTTATTTTTCATTTCTTGCACTTGAAGTACTCTTCGATGACATCTTTGGCCTGAGATTCCTTGCCATAGTCCTGTAACACAGAATAACCCATTATTAACATACAGACCCATTCTAGAGTTTATATCCTACTTTTAAAAGGACAACAGGACAACTGATTCTCTGACAGTGTTTCTCAAGGCACTCCCCAAATACACCCTTCCAAAAGAGTAATCTCAAGAGAAATCACATTTACCAGCTGCTTCCCCTTAGTTATTCAAGGACTATTCCACTTTATCTAAGCATTAGTACAGATCCATGCAGGCTTTTCATTTCTGCTTAAAGGAAGCCAAATAAAATCAGAATGTGAAACAGTACCAATAAGTATGTAATTACACGCCTAAGTCATTGCTGCTTATAGTGAAGATGTAGCCATCTCTTGGGACCTCAAAGACAACCAAGTCTTCAAGGCTCGTACTGTGGCTTTACTTTACCAGCATTATTTTAAAATAAGCTCTGCAAAACACTTTCAAGTTGAGCAGACATTGTTAACTGGATTTTACTCTTAAGATTTTCTTCTAGTACGTTTTCCTTAGTTTTCCTCTTGGCAAGAGGCCACAAAAGCATCCTTATGTTTACTGCTCGCTTGCAGAAGAAATAAGTATTATCTTACTTTAACCACCACACAGCTGCAGCCCACTACTTTGCGAGGCTTTCCTTCTCTGTCGATCTTGCAGAGTCCCACCCATTCACCCAGCTTCTTGTTGTCATCAACCTGCATAAAATATTGCATCACATTAGAACTGGTAATTTCTAACATAACTACGTTCAGTAAGAAAGCTGCTGTACTCTCAGAAGTATTGGGTAACGTATGGCTGCTTTCCTCACAAGCATCAGTAGAGGGAGCCAAAGTCTCATCACTGTACAGCTCCTACCTTTTCTAATTTCAACACAGTCATGTTTAAGACTCTTCCGACACTCCATGACCACTAACTAATGAGATCTGTATCTCAGTATACAGGACAAAAGCTCACTTCAGCTTTATAAGATACATGATACACATCCTCAGCCATTTTCATGTCTGTGGTTTTAGTGTTGCTCATATGAGAACTACGCAGAACCAAAAACCCCCTGCTGCTTCCAGAAATTGCTCAGATGAGCCATGTAGAGAATTACAACAGTGTTTCAAGGTTTAGCTCTTCATATGAAACGAGCAGCTTAGATTGTTAGCACAGTAACTGTTCAGACTTGGGTCTGAATTTCGGACAGTCACCTTTATCAGGTTGATTTGGTGTTCTGCACAGAGTGCTTCAACTAGCTTCACGTACATGGGTTCATCACAATTTGAAGCCAGGACACAAAGATGGGCTTGGCGCCTGAAGAAAAAGAAAACAGACAAATGTAACTTCAAATGCTGACCAAGCCTTCTTTAGTAATTTTTAGTATTTCAAAAGAAGTACTTCAAGACTAAAAGCACTTTTAATACAATTACTAGCACTTACTGTTTCTCAAACACAACACATTGCTTATGGATTGTTAGCTTTATTATCAGATTCTATTCCAGTTTCAGAAGCTTCTAGAAACCCCACTAAGTTAAATCTCAGTCACTGGAAAAAGTATAATGACTGGACAAACACTGGGGTCACATAAACAACTGGTGTCTTTATTATAAAGCAACAAAAGTTACAAGGTGCTTTTTGCTCTTTACCTCCTATTGCGGTAATTTAACATTAGGATTATAATTATCCAAAAAAAAATGAATTTATACGTCAAGTTGTTATAAGCTCTTCAGAACAGTCTTTTCTACTTACGTCCAAAGAAGCTGTTATGACAGGGCCCCAATTCTAATTAGGATCTTTGTATACTGCAGTACAATGTTAAGAATATCAAAGGGATACCTGACAACAAAGAAAGCTGTATAGGTCTTCTATGCTTTATTTAATTTGACCACAGCAAACAAATCCTATGTTCTCTACAGCCTTCTTCACAACAAGCTTCACCAGAAAGTTTCAGAAACAGTTTCCAGGCAAGAACCATCACACACAAACACATTTCAGCCTTGCACATACATCATACTCTGAACTTAGGTTACATAAGTTTGCATCTTAAAGTAACTCTTGACAACTATTTTTCAGCCAGTAAGTTCCATTTCCTTCATTTAGTACCTTAACTTGGAGCTTTTCGCATACAGGTTTGTCAGACCACTGTTATCACTCATAAGAGGAGTGAAGGGGTATCCGACAATTAGTGAAGTCATCACTCAAACGCTGTAGCTTTACTTAAACATTAAGGTTATTAAAAGTTTAGAAGATTACCATTTCCCAGAACACAAAATTACTGGGCCTCAGATTTCCACAGCTTCATACAGCCAATCCATTGTCTTCAATGGATTCAAAAAAATTCAAAAAAATCCATCTACATGAAAATGTAGATTGCAAAAAGACTGAGCCTAGTACACTAAATGCTGCCATCCTCGAGTCACTGAGTTTTGTGTCAGCATTTTAAGACCACATTTAAAGGCATTGAAAAAAAAAACACTACTAGAAAAAATATGGTTATGCTAAAATACTCAACTACAAAAATCTGGACTAAAAAAGCACTGTACATATTTAGCACACTCTTTCACAATATACCCCACCCACTTTCCCTATTCATCAGAAACTAGACAGGAAATACTAGACACTTACTTGTCCAAGGCTTTAGCTGCTTCACGAATCCCACGAGCTAGGCCATCATGAATAAGTGCGGTCTTCAGCACTTCTTGGAGGGCGGTGTTAACGTCCATTACACCTCCAGCAGTAATGCTAAACAGAAGACAGACATTATTGCTCTGTCCACGCCAAAATCTTCACGCTTCTAAGCGGAAGCTTCCCGTTCACCTGTAAGTATCCAACCATTAAAAAATTACAGCAGAAGAGCAAACCGAAAAGCTAAATCAGTCTAAGAAAGCAAATAACTGAAGCAGTTGAGATAGATTTCAAGAAACCCCAGCGGTGCGCCAGCCAACTTACACGCCCCTCACGAAGAGAGGGGAAGGCCTTGTGCACAGCCTCCCTGCCAGCCGGAGCTCGCACCGAGCGCCCGCCCGCAGCAAGGCGGTGGGGGCAGCAGCCCCAGCAGCCGGCCGAGGCGGAGCGGCGCGATACGGGGCTCTCAGGCGCGGGCAGCCTCCCGCCTCCGCCCGTCCCCCCCCCCCCCACAAGCCCCAGCCCCGCTCACCCTTCCTCGGCCATGGCCCTCTCGGTGGGTGCCGCTCCCGCCCGGCTTCCTGCTGCAAATACAGACACAGACCGGCGCGGTGAGTGCCGGCGGCCTCCCCGCAGCCCCCGCCCGGCGCCCCCCCGCCGCGATGCCCGGCCGGCCGCGGGGATGGAGCCCGGCAGGCCCCACCGCCGCCACGCTCACCCGCCGCCGCCGACAGCCGCACGCCAAAGAGGGGGCGGGACTTCCGCCTCCCGCTCTTATAGCGGCCGAGGACCCCGGCGCGCGCTGCCGGGGGCTGCTCGCGGCGGTGCCTGACGAAAAGTGCCCAGAAGGTGGTCTGGGGCCGCGCTTGTCCCCGCGCCCTCCGCTCCCAGCAACGACGCCGCCCGTTCCTCACGCTGGCAGCCTCCCAGGCTTACGTGATCACCCCGAGTTATTGCCGCTGATTGCTTGAAACTCCGAACTTCTCCGCTGCAGCTTGTCCTTCAGCAGCGCCTGGGGGCATTTGGCCATGTCCTGTGCCTTCGTTCCTCTGCAAGAAGTGGTTTTATCGGAGGGAACGTATCACTTCGTGTTGGTCGAACCCCGGAAAGCACACGAACACACACAAATGATAATGCCCACCTTGTCTCCCTCTCCCCAGGGAGAATGGTCTTCCCTACATCCATCACTCGGTCTTCCTGCCCCCCTTTAAAAGCCCCGAGATTCTCAATCTAAGGAGATTTTGTACTGAGTGCAACAATAAACCATTCCCTCCCTCAATATCATCATAGACACAAGTCAGCCAAGAGGCACATTAGGGTTGTTGGGTACATGCAATATATTTTCTCTCCAGGAGGTGGCAGTATGCACATCTGAAAGATCCCTGTTACAGCAAAGGTCACGATCACAAGGAAATTAGAGTCTCTGGAAGTCAAATATGTAAGATCAGTTTTCCTAGAACAGTTGCAAGGCAACAAACCTGCTGTGTTATCTATATGTAGAGGGGAGGTGTTTGCTGGCACTGAACTCTGTTGCAATGTTGGTACAGCACAGTAGGTAGATGTAATAATTAAAGAAAATACACGATCCAGTTTGAAAGTCCACTCCACTGTACAGTGTGTTAACATGAACTCAGCAATCATGTGGGCGCAGCACACTGTTGGCACTTCACCTGCTTTACCATTCTGTCCAGTTTTCTACAAGGAGTTGTGGTGGTTTTACCCAGCTGGGCAGCTGAACTCCACCACAACCACTCTTACTCCCCCTCCTCAAGGTGAAAGGGGGGGAAAATATGATGGAAAGGGCACAAGGGTTGAGATAAGGACACGGAGATCCCTCAACAATTATTGTCACAGGAAAACAGACTCAGCACAGGAAGATTAATATAATTTATTACCTGTTACAAGTCACAGCAGTGAGAAAATAAAAGAACAAACAAACAACACCTTCCCCTCATCCACCCTCTTCCACCTCGTCCCCCCGAGCAGCACAGGTCCCCCATGGGCGGCAGCTCCCCCCAGACCCCTGCTCCTGCAGGGGCTCTCCATGGGCCGCAGTCTCCTCCAGGCCACATCCACCTGCTCCACCGGGGGCTCCTCCACCGGCTGCAGCGTGGAGATCTGCTCCATGTGGGACCCATGGGCTGCAGGGGGACAGCCTGCTCCACCAGGGGCCTCTCCACCGGCTGCAGGGGAACTGCTGCTGCCTGCCTGGAGCACCTCCTGCTGCACTGACGTTGGGGTCTGCAGGGCTGGTTCTCACTCTTCACTCTTGCAGCTGCTGTCTCACAACAGTTTTTTGTTTGTTTTCCCGTTCTGAAATCTGCTCTCACAGAGGCACAAACAAAATTGCTTACTGGCTCTGCTCTGGCGAGCGGTGGGTCCCTTTGGAGCCATCTGAAACTGGCCCTTATCTAACATGGGGCAGCTGCTGGATTCTTGTCACAGAGGCCTCCCCTGCAGCCCTCCACCACCAAAACCTTGCCCCACAAACCCACTTCAGGGGGAGAGTAAGAGTATGCATGAGGTGCTGTCACATGATGTTCAAGAATTTGGGTTCTCACCAGCTAGCTGCTCACGGAAACACATTCAGACTCGCTATCTCACTGCTTGTATTTTAAATTCTTTGCTTGTAGCTGCTACCCTCCATGCTTTCCATTTGATTCCTTGACACCTCTGGCTGTCCCCACTTTCCACAGCGGAAGCCTTCCTCTTTTTACCCTATATGATCAAAATGGCAACTGAGCCCCGGGGGGCTTTTTCAAAAGAGTGGTACTGCAGTGCGTATTTAAATGTTCACTGTCTCAGCTGTCCTCTTCCTGCTACTTCTTCTTTCTCTGTTTCTCTCCTAGTCTCTTGCTGTGGTAGCCTCTACTTTCATCCTGTGCTTACCCTGGAAACCACAACCCATCTTTTCTTCAGAATGCCAGACTCTCGTGATAGCTTAACTTAACTGCCAGGAACTGAGTAATAAGGAGTTCAGACACTGCACAGGACAGCAAGGCAGACAGGTAGACAGGCAAAAGGGTCAGCTATTGCAAACACCCAAGAAAGGTCCACGACCCCGCCAAAATCTGAACAATCAGCTCTGAACTTCAGTTCTGAACAGTCTTCGCAAAACTTACTTCCTTATGAAGTCTGTTTCTAGAAATGCAAAGCACAGGCAGCACTATGATAAATTTCTAATGTCACAAGACAGAATTATCTCATTTTCATTCCAAAACATAATTTCTCAGTCTTGAGGAACATCAAGCTGGAAGCCTTCCTGTAAATAACATCAGCACATATTCTACCCTCTTCTTCCTAAATTATCTTACTTCTTGGTCACATGCTCCAGAAAAACATTCTGCATCATAAAGGTTTTTGTAGAGGGCAGGTTACTTTACATTTACATTTCTCATCCTATCTCCAACCGAAGTCCTACTCCCCAGCCCAGATGGGTGAGGTATTTCCAAGTACCTCCAAGTTCAGAACAGCCAACCAAGTGCCACTACTAAAACTGCAAAAGATGCATATATCAAGTTTTAAGTGCCTGTAGAAAGTATGGTGAGACCGCTCTAGGGGTTCAGAAGGAGGACAAGCTATGGCATTTCAACTCAGATGGAAGAAAAATCTTCGGTGTCATGATAAATGAATAAGAAAGTTTGCTGGTTTTTTGTTGCCTTCTACAGATTCTGTGCTGGTCCTTCAAAGGATGGGGTTATCATATGGTTACCTTACAGCAATTGTACACTTTCTAACTACCTACATGCACCAGGAATGTAGGCTTCATTCTTGGCCATTCATTTTCCTAGACTTCAGGAAAAAAATACAAATATGATGCAAATAAGCACTAAGTGATTTCTGGATTGTAAGGTCACAGTGTTTCTAAGATGTCTGCAAATATACTGTACAATAATATGAGATACATATTCCCAAATGTGCTAAGCATTTCAGAATATCCTGGATTTCCACACAGGAAACTGTTCTGAAAGCAATTTTCTTAGTATGTTTTTATCCTGCAGAATAGGCAATGGATATAGACTCTATTTGTAGTATTGCTCCAAGGCTCAAATTCGACATGATTTGAATCTGAAAGATATTTTTTAAGTTGCTGCAGACATGACATAAGCAAGAAAGGCTTGTGTGCTTTTAAAAATAAAAGTCTTCTTATAAGACTTGAATGGCTTTTGTGACAGGCTGGTAACAAGTACCTGTTCAAAGGCTAATAAATATTCATATCTGGTTTTGTAGTTTCTTTTTTTTTTTTTTTTAAGATAGAAAGAATTAACAAACTTTCTGCCAACCATTTTCTTCTCACAACAATGAGCAGTGCATTAGTAAACCGTATGCATGCACAGAGAGTTTGTAGCCCCATTTCATTACTTGAGCCGTAGCTCATGCTGATCACAGTGCATCACTGCTACATCCCATACTTTGTCCTTCTGTTGCACACATGGACTTCATGGAAATCTGATTCCACAGGCTTTATTGGATTATTCATTACTTGCATGTGATTATTAATGAGAGGAGGTCAGGGTCTGGAAAGTAATTATACTGCTGCATGTGTGTCTGCACTGAAAAGAGCAAGTAATTGGAACTATTTCACCGCCTGAACATAATTGGTTGTTTAGCCAAAAAATGAAAACTTTTTCTTGGTAATTCTAATTTCTCTCTAGAAGTTTATTTTATTACCTCTATTTGTGCGTCATTCTTTGCATACATCAGTACTTTCTTATTATCCTTTTGTTGAAATCAGGATCAACTTCAAGCGTTCTTCCAGTTTTGGGGAGGGTAAGGCTGGTCAAGGGGCAGCATCTGTGAAAAGGATTTATTTTTATGGCCTTTTCTGGAGGCAGACAGGAAAAGATCAAGGTAGTTCCTAGGGATTTTTTAACTTCACAGCTATAATATATGACACAAAATATATCATCAAAATATGCTTCAACAAAGCAACTCACGGCTGTTGTTCTTTGGGACTGATAAATAATTTTAAAGTTTCCTAACCTTGTGATAAGAAAGCAATTGTTTTTTTCCTGTTGGTGTGTGTGGGATTCTGAAGTTACATAAGTGGGAATATTTACCTTGAAATTCCTCATTACGTGTCTTAATATTATAACTGCTGACTAGGTGGAGTTCTGGTGACATACTTAAAATAGTGCTTTTAAGAGTAATTACTGATTTTTCTCCTGAAGCAATAAGCGTTCTGCCTTTTATTACGATTTGGCACTAACAGCTCACTCTTGATCTCCTTCCTCATTTCCCCCCCTTCTGATAGGAACTTGTGTCAATTGCGTTGCTTCTTCCTCAGCTGCAGCCTGAATTTACTCCTGGCCAGCTGATAGGTACTATATGTTGTGACAATATTACCATTCAGCTCTTCTGTTACTCTTATAGTGTTCCTGCACCTTGCTATAGGCTGTGCAGATGATTAGCCACCTTGCTTGTTCTACCACTCCCAAGCAGCAATGCTGATTGCCCTTTGTCATGGAAGACTGGCAAGTTACAGCTCTATTTAAACCAGATTAATGCTTGTGCTTACGAGGCAAATTAGTAGCCCTACAGTAACTGCCAGTCACACCTGAAGAGTCTTAGAGAGCAAAGCTGGGCCACAGCGGTTGGGTTTTCAGGAACCGCAACCAGCTCAGTCAGCTGTGGCGAAGCGGAGTCCCCGGAGCCCATCCCTCCCTTACCACCAGAGCTCCGCTTAGCTGCCCCGACAGGGAAAGGACCTCTTGGGCTCCTGATTTCAGCTCCCCGCAGACCCTAGTAGTACTGCTAGTTTTAAATGTCATGGGATTTTATGCTGCTGTTGTGAGGCTTTTCTAGGATGCACGTTGCCATACCTGTTGGAACCATCGTTAGGTGAGGCATAGCCATAAGCAGCAAATACCCACTTGATCTTAGGACAGCTTTTCTCCTTACCTCCCCGCTTTTCTCCACCTGTAACGCGTTGCCGCTGCTGTACCTGGAGGACGAGCTGCGCCTCCTGCTTTGCCAGGCCCAGCGAGCAATGCCCCCGAGACAGAGGCGCAGCGTACACACGGATCCGGCTGGCTATCGCCCCGCTGCGCCGAGCCCGGTGCCCGCTACACCGCACAGCACGCCTCCTGCAGCGCTGCTCCTGAAGACACGCCAGGCACAGCCTGGAGCTTACACCCAGCCACGGCGCTGCAGATCCCTTCACAATACGAGAAATAAAGGAATGAACGAACCCCGAGGCGTAGCGGAAATGGCCGGAACCCGAACCCCCATACCTTAGCGCGGGCACGGCGGGGTTCCTCCGCACCTGCTGCTCTCACCAGGCCGGAGAGGCCGCTCCCCGAGCCCTGCCCGGTGCCCGGCGGCCCCGCTCGCCCCCCGCCGCTGCCCGCGGGGCGGCGCAGGACGCGCCCCGCAGCCGGAGCATGCTCAGTGGCGGCGGCCGGCGGGGCCGCGGCTCTGTCCCGGCCTCGCCTTGCCCGAGCGGCGGCGCCCGGCCGGTGGCCGCTGCCTGGCGGGGAGGCGTCGCGCAGCGCCCGGCGTCGCGGGCTCGCGATGGGCAGCCGGGACACGGACGGAGCGGGGCCGCCGCGGCCGCCAGGTGGGGGCGAGGAGCGCTGCGGAGGGGTCGGCGGTGCGGGACCGGGCAGCCTGAGCGGTGCCGCCGCGACTCGGGGCTGGAGGGGGAGCCTGCTTTGTGCCCTGCCCGCAGGTGCTGCTCCTGTCCCTGCCTTAGCGAGGGGTTGGAAAGTGGAGCGATTTACTGCAACGTGCTCCGCAGAGCCGGGAGGATGGGGGTTTCGAGCAGAATTTTCAGCCCTGCTTTGCAGACTGCGCTGTCCTCTCTCCGTTTGTAACGCACACGCATCCAATTTCTCGTTTTAAGAAGACAGCACGCCAGAAGCGCTTGGTGAGGAGTCGAGGAGGCTTACCAGAGAGCAGCTCTTCACCATGGTTGCAACAGCCTCTATAAACTTCAGTTCGATGATATGCTATTCAATTCTGGGACCTTTTTTCCCTGCGGAGGTAAACAATTTAGCCAGATATTCTTTAGATTTTTATTTTATTTTATTTTATTGCAAGCTGAAACTTCTTTTAAAAGGATCTTGGGTACCATGGGACCTTTATAAGATGTGGGTAAACAGAGTTTTACTTTTTAGTTAAGGGAATTCCTAGTGCTAGCCTGATGCTGTCCAGAATAGCTCAGAGCACATGTAACAGTGACCTGGATCCTGGCCATGGACTAATTTCATCGTCCCCATGACCGTAAAGGAGACAGCAAAGTAATGATATGACAGCGTACTTGCTTGGTTTCACGTGTGCTCTGTCTTTCTGATCAGGCTTCTGCTCAGCAGCCATTTCCTGCAGTCACCTCTGTGACTGTAGCTTCCCTGCTCGCTCAAGTCTGAGAATCAGGTCTCCTCGTTGACATCCAGCTCTTAGTATGGTAAATCACAAATTACTGTGAGTTACACAGGATAGATTAGAGATAGAAATGAAATATTTTTTTTGCCCAGTGTTGCATAACAGTTTGGTGGTAGAGTTGAGATTAAAACTTGAGCCATGTCCTGACTTGCATTTCAGTACCTTAATCACTCAAGGACTTTTTATTCATATCACCCTCTTTGTTAACTCATGCTTGCCATCGTTCGCTGTGTTAAACTTGCTGACCTGGTGGTAGCTGCAGGAAAATATTTAGTCTCTGTTCATGTTGAGTGAATGCAATGCTTAAATATAGGATGAAAAAAAATTGCCATTATGCCTTTGCAACAGAAGTTTCATTCTCTCATGGTCAAGTTCTTCCCAGTTATTAACAAAAATATGTTAATGTTATTTTTGCTGTAAATATTACAATGTAGTGCTTGTACCTAGGAGTGCTGTGCCAGCTGTCTAAGTCAGAAACTTGCCTGGCACTTATTATCACAGAATATCACTACTAGGAAGGAACTCACGAGGATCATTGAGTCCAACTCCTGGCTCCACACAGCACCATCCAGAAGTCAGACCTCATTGTCTGCGAGCATTGTCCAAATGCTTTTTGAACTCCGTCAGGCTCCATGCCATGACCACTGCCCTGGAGAGCCTGTCCCAGTGCCCGACCACCTCTGGGTGCAGAACTTTTCCCTGACACCCAGCCTGACCCTCCCCTGTCCCAGCTCCATGCCATTCCCTCGGGTCCTGTCGCTGTCCCCAGAGAGCAGAGCTCAGCGCCTGCCCCTCCGCTCCCCTCGTGAGGGAGCTGCAGGCTGCCATGAGGCCTCCCCTCAGCCTGCTCTGCTCTGGGCTGAACAAACCAAGGGTTCTCAGCTGCTCTTCATACATCTTGCCCTTTAGAACCTTTAGACGAGGAAGGCAAAGATGATGAGTGGTAGACACAATACAGTAAAGTTAACAGACTTCTCTGTTCACTGCCTTCCCATTGTGTGATGGATCAAATCTTTGTAGGTAGCTCCACTGCACACCAGCTAGAGTGATTGGTATGAAGTCTGGTCACCTGGTTGGTAGTATAGCAAATCGCAGAGTGTTTCCATTCATTGCAGAATTAATGTTGCTTTTCCTTTGATCACATATAGCTTAAATAGAAGTGGAAGGTGTCTTTGAATCACTGCAGTATTACCCTGTGAGCACCTACTGCCTTTGAGAAAGGAAATTGGTTTGTAACTGCGCTGATAGAGATAAAAAGAATGCCCAAAGCATGAACGTTATTCACCTGAGAATTTGCCTCCATCTTTACCGGTTGTGATCTTTTTTTTGCAGGCAGAAAAGAAAGGTGCCAGTAACACAATTGTTGGCCTGATTTTTGGATGTTTTGCTTTGGTCAATTTCTCGACTTCTTTAATCTTGGGATATTATGTAAGTATAATTGCAGCTGTGACTTATTTCTGTGATGACACAGGTTGCTACATGAAGATAGTTCTCTAAGGGTGAGAAAAGAGGTGTCTCTTCAGTAGCACTCTTGGAAGATTGTCTGCAGTAATTGGAGTCTGGCCAGTCAGTCTGAATTTGACGTAGATCTTGTCAGCACAATTTCAAAATTGCTATTCTATAGTTTTTGAAGGCAACATAGGGTGGCTGACATGCAACTCTTTTTTTCTCTGGTTAACTGTTTTGTTTGCTTCAGAATAATCTGCTCATCAATTCTCCTTTAATTTACCTCTCTTACCCCCAACCCACATTTTATTTATTGCACATATTTATATACTTTGTTTGATTTGACTGTGTTCTTAAGGTGTTCTTTTTCCTTTAGTATGCTGCACCCTTCTTCTTTTCTGGTATGTTGCCTTTTTCTTAACATTTCCTCCTCGGCTGCTTAACTCAGTTTCACCTTTCATTTCATCCAATCACAATATGAGATAGACGTCTCCATTTTTTTCAGCTTAAATTTTCATGCAGATCCAGGATTTTTCTCTGTCTGGAGTGATTATAGATAAATTATGTAACAGCTTCTTTGGCTGGGCAGTCTCCTTTCACCCCATGGTGAAAGGTTTGTTCCTGGTGATGAGGTGGCTCATCAAGGTGCCACACAAGTGCCATTGGTAAGTCCATTGTAGGTGCTTATGATGGCATTCAGCTATGGCACAACCTCACTGAGTACTTCACTGGAGAAAGAGAGAGAGAGAGAGAGAGAGAGATCCGTCCTCACTTGAAGGCAGGTGAAGTGAACAAGTCTTTATCAACAGAGGTGGACAGTCCATCAGTCAGAAAACTTGAGTGTTTCAGTGAAACTTGGCAGAATTCAGGTTTCAGTAATATTGGCTGAAACACAGGAGACTCTGTCCAGGCCTGAACAAGAAAAAAAGTCTGAAATACCTGCTTTCCTTAGGGGATGTTACAGCATGGAATTAGAACCTCAGGTGTACTTTGTTACTGGATTAAGTTAGTTTATGGCATGCCTCTCATCATCCTTCACTCTCTAGTGATGGAGTCTGAAGTGAAGGAAGATGGGGCTGTTTTTCTGGTAATTAACGGAGAGGCCTGAATTTACCATGTCCCCTATTCCAAAACTTCCTGCTATTAAAGGCCTCAATAAATTTGCTTTAAAATTGGCTTCCATTGACTCTTTCTGAGTCATATACGTGACAGGTATTGCTGACTTGGCACCGCTGACAGTACTGGAGGGGGAATGTATTAATTCTTGTTTGTAATGAAGAATGCTGCTGCAATCTGCTGCCCTGCAGAAGCTGCAGCATGCAGCTGGGAAATAGTTAACTGCACCATTGTCTTACCATTCTGAAAACTGGGTTAAGTCACTTAACCAGTTAGAATATTTTTAGGTTCAGTGAAGGCACATGGGCAGAAGAATTGTCTCCAGATCTTTTTGTTAGGCTATAAAAAGCCAAAAATGTTTTGACTTCTTAACAATAGCTTTGAGAAATTTTTGAAATAGGCTTGAAATAATAACGTGGAAATTATATTTAATTTACAGCTTACACAGATTGGTGCAAAATTCATGTTTGTGGCAGGGATGTTTGTTTCAGGATGTGTGACAATTCTGTTTGGGTGAGTAATTTTTTTTTTTTACATTTGTCTTCTAATTATCTTAATTCATAATGAAAAGATGTTTTCAAAACACAACTGGAAATAGTTGAGCATCATTTAGGTTTTGCTTAGGTCACTTAGCTTTTTGCATCTTTACTTTTTATCTATGCCTTGTAAAGCATAGTGAACCCTTCTCCATTTCAGTAGGTTTCAAGGCTTGTGTAGTACTTTGAAAGCCAAGGGGAAAGTTTCTATATATATAAAAATAACTTCCACAGTTACTGAACTGTAAGAAATCTGTCAGAGTCCAGCAATAAGGGAACTACTTATGCATAGTGTTTTAATTGTTGCTTTCTTAATAAAGCAACACAAATGCAGATGACGAGATTTGCCTGTCAGCCAGTGAGGCTAAGCCACTCATTTTAGCAAAATAAAAACTTTATTAAAACTAAGTAAGCTTTTATTAGGTAGTTGTAACTCAGCACATCAGACTCATTGCACAGTTGCCTGGAAAAGTGATGAAATACAACAGAAGGTGGCACTGGTGTTTTTCATGGCTTGGGAGGACACTACCCTTTTTCCTTCCCTTTTCCAACACCAAAGAAAGGGGTAAAGGAGAAGGCTGTCTGAAATGGTTTGATAGTTTGAATGACTTTAGTAATGTGATTCAAAATGATGTAGCAATAGACAGTATTGGGTGTCTTGTAATTGTGCTCTTTAGTAAGAAATTATTTTTCCAGAGCTTTTAGTGGATGACTTGCTGCATCCTGAGAGGTCTGTATTAACTTTTTTTTTTTTTTCTTCACAGAATACTGGACAAGGTGCCAAGTGGACCGATGTTTATAGGTTTTTGCTTTTTAGTAAGAGCCATGGATGCAATAGGTTTTGCAGCAGCAATGACAGCATCATTTTCAATCCTTGCAAAGGCATTTCCTAATAATATAGCTACTGTCATGGTGAGTTCCAAAAGCAGTGTTACAGCTGAGGATGAAATACGCTGTTTCCTATGCAAGCGTATTGGAAGTTGTCACGTAGTCTTTCTTCATAATCCAGAATCATAATCCTAAAACAAGCTTAGACCTTAGCATAACTTCAGCTGAATATAAATAATCAAAGCACTGCAAGCTGCATATGTTTTGAAGACAGCTGGCTGAATCAGCGGTAGCAGTTATTGGTTGAAACCAGGCTATTAAAACACTACCCAGCTACATAGGTTATCTGTCCAGTACTCAGATTTCAAAATGTAATTTTGGCTGCCACACAAGTGGCAGCACAATAAAAAATGATACATAAGTGAGAAGTGTCTGGTGATGAAGGTCTCCTTAAGAGCACAATTAGAAATGTAACACAGCTGGTGGCTTGGTAGCTACCTTTATCAAGACAAGATCAAGACAGAGTAGTAGTACTAGTTCTAGAAGGGAGGTAATGGAGAGTTCTTGGTATTGTGAGCTGTGTTTGTGGTGATTGCAGAGGGAAAAGCTGATGGGTTGCAGCAAGTTGCATCCTATGGTAAAATCATGAAGTCTGAAGGAATGGATGAGGGATTTTATCCTTGATTCCCACTGCCCTTCATGATAGTGCTGGAAAGCAAAGAGTACTTTTCCACACCTTACCCTTTTGGTATCAGTATTCGGCCCACCTTTTATCTATCCATACCCTGAAGAACATATGGGGGAGTTAGTAGATGTAGTCACATCAGCCTTGGTGAAGTGGGAAGTTCAGCAGCTGTCAACATCCTCCCTCTATGAGAAGGATGTGTACACTGCAGAACACAAACAGTCTCACTTAGAATATCAGGTGTACCTTGTCCTCCCCTTACCTGTAATAATGCAGAGGCACAGCACCTCCTCCACTCCCATTAATTCATTAACTCAGAAGGGCTTAGAAGGTGCGTAGCCAGATTTGAACTGAAGTCTCACTAATCATAAGTATTTTAGTCCTAGAACAGCACAAGTAAAAGCATTATTTGGATGCAATTATGTGTTAATTTATGGGTGTTGAAGTTCACCAAAATTTCTCAAATCTGGCTAGAAATGTTGAGGACTTGCTAGTGAAATGCTGTTATTAGTTATTTCCTTTCCTGCTAGGAAAGGAATAGGCTGGGACCCTAGGCTAAAGAACTTGGCTATTACTGACTGCACCCGCTGTAGGGACGTTTGTCCCCTCTGACTTGTGTCAATAAAATTACTCAACATTCATGTGAAGATTAATCCCTATGCTATCTTTGCAAGTCCTGTAAATTACCAAAACTTTACCTGTGATCAGCTATTACCACAAGCTTTTACTTGTTAAAAGAGGGAAGTCCAAGCATTGAATAATCCAGTGTTGAGGCAGGTGGTGGTAACTGGTGTTGTAACAAAATATTTAAATGTAATTGCATTATTGTCCTTTCTTTTAAAGTCAGTATTTTATAAAAGATACCAGATTACTTTGACTATAACTTAATCTGAGTTTTCCCCACTGCATTTTCACTGTTATTTCCTGCCCCCTAGTCAGCAAATCCAGTCAGTCAGTTGTGGAGAGAAACCTTAAACTTGATGCATTATCTCATGAAATAATGACCCATCCAGGTAGGTTCATTCAAGACCCACCCCACCACCAAGGATCATCTCACCTCTCCCACATGCTGAGTGGGAGAGATGTTGACTTCAGTCTGGGTTGGCCTACAGATGCTTTCCATGAGTAGAGCATTTGTTTTACCTCAGGACTTAGACACATAGGTGATAGCTACGTGGCCAACCCTTCAGTGGGTTTGGATACAGGTGATTCCCTGCAGTGAAGTAGGAGGTAATTGCTGTCCCACAGACAACTGTAAAATTCCATTTGCTATCCCACCTTTTAAAATCTCCACTGGCTGTTATCCCCTGTAGCAGTGAAATGCCTCTTTCTTTTACTAGCCTGACCACATATTGCTCCTCAAATAAGTGGTTTGCATTTTGTTGTCAAGTTGGAATTTCTCAGCATACTGACTTCTTCTTTCTTTTTCATCCTTTAGGGTAGCCTCGAAATTTTTACAGGGCTTGGACTAGTGCTCGGCCCGCCTTTAGGTGGCTTTTTGTATCAGTCCTTTGGTTACGAGGTCCCTTTCATTACGCTGGGATGTGTGGTGTTGGTCTTAGTACCTGTGAATATGTGCATGCTACCAGAATATGGTAAGTACCCTTCTTCCTGCCTCCTTTGTTTACCTTCATTTCTTGACTATATATAGTCAATAACTCTCCTTTAGAAATTTGTCACCTTCTGGACTCTTATCCGACTCAAAGGGTTAGATTAACTTGTTATCCTGATCAGGCCCATGTTTTAATACTAAAGAATGCATGCAGTTGGCCTGGAATTTATCTAACATGCCATGTCCATCTCTAGGATGGACAAACACTAAGAACTCTGGAAGTGAGCTGAGACAGATTTTTGTTTTGTTGTATTTCCTTAGCTTCAGGGCCTATGAAGGATCAGTTATATCTTCTTAGTGTTAGCTTGTTGATGTAGCTAGTTGAAGAAAAGATGGAGATTAGGTTTTGCCTAGAACAAAAGGGTTTGATGTGTTTGAGGCGTTAATAGTTGGGGAAAAAACAAACAAACAAAAACAGAATTACAGGGAGAACAAAAGGGGGTTATTTGCACTGAACAATGCCTGATCAAATGAACACGAAAGAATGTTAAAATTAGTAAGTGAGGTGTTTAACTGAAGAGTTGGAGGTCATACACATTTGATTAGATTTTAGGTGATCTTGTTGGGATGGAATGTTAACTTAAAGATAAGTCTTCGCAGAAGATGGCAACTGAAACATTCCAATTCTGTTAGTCTTTTCTAGGATAAACTTTAAAATACATGTTTTTCTTCCCTTTTTTCCTTATGAAAGCCTTGGAGATTAACTTCATATACATTGTCATTGAGAGGAAACTTATGATGGTTAACCAAATGCTGCTGATGATTTTTTTTTTCTGAGTGCAGAAGTTGTACAGAATAATGATATTATTGGCCACTTCGAAGCTACATTAATAAATGTTAGCTCTGAGCTAGTAGATGCCAATAAATGAACTTAAGTTTTATATATAATACTCTGAGATTACATTCAACTATTAAAGCACAAACAGCAGCAAGAAGAGAGCCTGATTTAGAAATGACATCTAACAGAGATATCTGAAAGAAGCTTCCTATCTGGAATACAGATAGAACATAACATGTAGGAGACCTGAATAATTGTTTTAACATTCAAACAGATCCCATCTAATAAATAACAATAGTTTTATTTTCAGAGTATGTTTCTCTCGTTGAATATGAATGGTTTGTCTACGGGGGATGTACTAAGAGATTTTATTCCCCCCTTTTTTTTGTTTTAAAATGAAATATGTCCATGAGATTTTCATTTTAAAAGGGCTAGCAGAGAAGTAACTGCATTTTCACATACCTAGGAATAGTAAGTGCTTTTGTTCTATTTAGGTGGGGTACGTGTAATTGTTGGAGTCTAAATCACATACTTCTCTTTTATTCACCTACCAAATTTGGTTTTTAGTATAAAAAATAAGCATAATAATCCAATATCAACTTTCATTTGTTTGTTAAATAGCAAGCTTAATAAAACTAGAAAAGAGGAAATTGATTTATTTATTTCTTTTGAAGTTCATGCTGCTGAAAATAATGTGATTTTTTTTTTTTTTTTTTTCCTCTCCTCCTTTTCTCCTGAAACAGATTCAACCCCTAGCAAGGATTCCTTTTGGAAGCTCATTCTTCTGCCAAAAGTCTTACTTCTCTGTCTTACTATATTTTCTCTAAGTGCGTGCTTGGGCTTTTTGGATCCCACAATGTCTCTGTTTATTCTAAAGAAGGTAAGTCTTGCTAACGTGCAGGAAAGTTCTGACTTGCAGTGAATAACTGGTAAAAATTAGAGCTTAGTATCCCAAACAACATTAAGTCTTATCTAACTGCATTGGTTTAATTAGCAATTAACATGATTTCCAAATGATTTGATTTCCACAGTGCTGATAAATCAGTTTCCATTTACACCATCTATTGCCACAGCGTCTCAGTAACTTTGAGTACATTTGGGGGCTTTAAAAATATTTGCTTTTTCCTCTTTAATTGGCTTTCAACTGCAGAGGCCAATCTCTGAATGGGAAATTTTTATGAACTAGGGACTTTTTCCTCCTCTCTGAAAGCAACTTCTGTAAAGTTGCAACAGTCATTGGCAGTGTTGTATCTCTTCATGGGGACCCATATTTTGGGGAGCCTGGTGTCACAGCCCAGCCTTCTCTTAAAACAATGCCAAAGTGAAATTGGTTGCAACTATGTAGCCTGCTAACTGGGTTCTTCAGCGCTCATTAGAGACAAATGTTCTATTTGCTTTTAATTAATTTCAATATTTGTATTTATTTATATATAATTTTATTTATCGTCCTAATAATGTTTAAAGTAATGAATTTCAAGTAAATGGTTTATGATTCTCTTCCTGCCTGAAATTAAGCAATGCTTTTTGAGTGGTTTACTTTTTAATTGTTTTTCTAGGGAATAGCATTTCACAGGTTGTAGTACTGCTGCTACGTTTTCCGTGTCTAGTTCAGCACTAAGAGCACTCATCCAGGATGGGGAGGTGGCTTGGTGCTAACCTCTTGCACCCAGAGAGATGTGAATGTATGTCTTCTGACACCCAGGCAGGATCTGTAATTATCCCACTGTAGAACAGTGTGCACTGGTGTGGCTTGTTTGCTTTCTCTCTGCTCTGTGCTAGCAGATACTTGCTGTGAAATGACTGCAGCCTTCTTGGCAAGTGTTCTAACCACAAAATTAGAATCATTATTGTGTTCTTGCATATAGCAAGGAAATAGTGAATATTTATGTAGTCTGTGCCACATGAAACACCTTGGAATACCTTGTAACTGGTAGTTAAAACCCTAATTTGAGAGTCTAGCATACATTTTGTTCGTTATGCATTGTGTTTCAATATAGAGATGTTGCTGCATTAGGAAAATGTAGACCTCAGGGTATTTGCTAAAAGCCTCTTACTCAATCTCATAAAAATCTTTCTTTGGTTGAAAAGCCATAGTTGTGTTTTACAGCACTGCTTTCTTCTAAGATTAGCAGTGGATGACTACAGTGTTTATGCTTTTCTGAATGAAAATAAAACTGAAAATTGGAGTGGTAAAGACTAAATCCACCTAAACTTTGGTGTGTCAAGTGTCTCTTTTGAATGTGGGAGCAGCTATCAGTGTTAGAACCCAGTTGTGCTGGTGTAGGGACATGGCATAGTGTTTGTGCCTTGGTCAGGCCTTATCTGAATTCAGTCAGGTGAGACTTTGTTGCTCCATGTACAGAAATGGAGGAAAACTGGATCTCCACTGATGACTTCAAATATTTGACGAAACTCTGTATGGTATCGATAAAATACGTAAAATCATGCACAGATGGCAGTTATTTGACCTAAAATATAATTGTTGGTTTGCCCTTTAATGAATGTAACGTACAGGGATTGTGTGTTGTTGTGTTTTTTTTCCCTTTCGTAGTTCAAACTTCCAGCTGGTTATGTGGGCTTAGTATTCCTAGGTCTGGCACTCTCATACTCCCTGTCTTCTCCCCTCCTCGGCCTCCTAAGTGACAAACTGCCAGTGAGTACTATCCTGTTGTTTGTGTAGTGGTAGTAGCACACTCAGTACATTTAGCTGAAACTGGAGGACTTCCCATATGGAAGCAACGTACGTTGGCCTGTAAAGGGATTTGTGTTTCAGAACCTTGCATGTGTACTAAATACTGCCAACTTAAAGGTTGTGTTTTCAGCCAATGTGGAACAGATAATGGGAAAACATTCTACTGTTGCTCATGCTTTTGTCCACACCTAATTTTATCTTCTTTTGAGAAGAGGAGCAAGACGCATCTAAAACTGTCTGAGTGACAGCCACTGCTAATTATCAAGGAAACCCAGACTTGGAAGGTGTGCGTGCCAATTCTCTTGACTTTTTTTTTTTTTTTTTGCCACCACCTGTCAGAAACTAATAATGGTCTTTGTATATGAGAATTGCACACAGTGCTGTATTACATTTCTTATGCTAAGGAAGAGTAAGACCTGAAATATTTTGCTGACAGAGCAACATTACTCAGTATTCTGAAATCTCTGTATTAAGCAGTGATTGCATTGGTGGTGAGGAAATGTGAATTTGGTAGTTCTTGATGGTGTTCAGAACTGGCAGAGAAACCATGTGTAATGGTGGTCTCTAGAGGAGCAGTACTTTTTGGATTATTAGGACAGACAAAATAGTTGCATTAAATATTCACATTTTTAAATTGCATACTTCTTCCTTTTCTTTCACAGCACCTCAGGAAATGGCTGATGGTATCAGGAAGCTTAATAACAGCCCTGTGCTTCTTCATGTTAGGACCTGCTCCTGTGCTGCACATTGAAAGGTACAGAACTACCTATTCTTGAACCTGCCTCCTTAGGTGATGTCTTAGTGATAGGTGTCATGACTATAATCATATTTGTCCACAAGTCTATAATTTAGTACCTCTGACAATGAAACAGTGTGTTTTGTTTTGTTTTTTTTTTCTTCTAATATGAGATTATAACTATAAATCAGTGGAAGCATCTGAAAATTGAGGTGTAGCTAAGGTAGAAATGGCAGCTTCTTGAAATTCATCCTTTTCGTCTGCATTTTGTTATGATGTTTGCTTATGTTAATGGATGTGGCGGAACAAGTGCTGCTTTTTATTTTCCTTGCCTCCCAGTTCTGTGGCACTTCCACTGTAGAAAACCAAAATCCACTTTCTTATTTTTCAATTTTCTCAATTTCATCAGTATTTATTAACTGTGGGTTTTATATGCATGGCTATGTAACACTGTTGATTTTTCTTCTTTCCTTATAGATTACTGAGCAAAATGCCTGAATATAGCTTTGTTTTCAGCTAGCCAAGTATTTCACTATGTCTGTTTCACCTGAACTCTGCATTGCCATAATCCTTGAGTTAACTCACAGCAAAACCTTGCTACATTTAGAAAACAGCTGATTAGTCCTTCTGTCCTGGGTTATATACTCTGTTAAAGGTGGTGACTGGCCTGCTAATATGCAGAGTTAGTCAACTCCTTCCTCCTAGGCTTCTGCTTTTCAAATGAATTAGCTTCCTCCTAGACTTCTGCATTTCAAACAGAGCTGGTGAGAAAAAGAAATCAGTAAATTCTTCAATATTCTTTTCTTTGGGTATATTATATTAGAATACATAATTTTACCTGCAAAATCCTTCACTTGTGTAACAAACTAAGGCTGGAGCTTGGATGTATGTATTGCTGAATTAAACTCGTCTGTCCACTTCTCTGTGTATTCCTCTTAAATTGAACTGCCTTTGATAGAGAAACACTTAATTTGAGGATTTTTAAAAGCTTTTGCAAAGTCTTTTTTTTAAGCATAGAGCTTTATTTATTTTTTTTTTTTTCATTTTTCATTTACAACAATTTTTTTTTGGCTTCAAGAAACTTAGTTTTCTGGTCAGTCATGGTGAGCTTATATAACAACCTTCAATCAAGTGGTGTCCTCATTTGAAAAGAGTCTTCAGCTGTTGTTTAAATGCCTCTTTTGCAGTCAGCTGTGGATGTTTGTCCTAGTGCTGGTTTTGATTGGCTTTTCCCTTGGCATGAGTGCTATCCCAGTATTTCCAGAGATACTGCACTGTGCATAGTAAGTAACTCTGTCCAACACATCTTCCATGTTTCTAGTAGTAGGAAGCTCAAGCTGTAATTTCAGAGGTGAACACAAAGTAGGTTTTGGTGTGGCTTTTTCCCACTTTTGAGACCAAGGCAGCGAGTAACAATTAAATGTTTCCTCTACTTTTTTGTCTAAGGTTTTCTGACTGAGCACCCCAATAAGGCACAGTCATTATATTTCAAATAAAATTTTGTAAATATGTACATCTGTGCTGCAGGCACAATGAATTGACTTCGTGTCCCATAGCATGGGATGACCTGGGTGTAGTTTTATTTAGTGGGTGTAGATTTATTTAGTAGCAGCAACTTTCCCTGGATTTTCGGGCTGCATTAACATTAACAGCTGCATGTATAGGAATTGTACTTGCTCAAAATACAAGGTCTGTGATGTAGCTTGGGAACAATGACCTAGAAGGATCTTGATTTACTGTTGTTAGCATGTTCCTCTAGAAACAAGGTCTTTTTTGCTTAAAAGCCACTTGTCATTGTTTTACACTTGCCTTGTGAGATATGGGCACTGAGTGAGTGATGGTGTGATGTTAGCAATCTCGCTCAGAAGACATAAGATGACAAGTAGCACTGCAGTCCTTCAGAGAAACAGGGAAGAAGAAAGTATTGGGTAAACAGACATGATTCAGGTGTACAGTTTTGCTTGTTAGCTATTCCTGTTATGCATAAGTTAAAAGAAGGAAAAAGCTTTATAGGAGAAGCATATGGAGTGAGGTGCAGCAATGTATTGTGCTACTCTAACTGGGCTGTCTTTCTGCAGTGAGAATGGATTTGAAGAAGGTCTGAGTCTGTTGGGGCTGGTGTCAGGCCTCTTCAGTGCCATGTGGTCACTTGGGTAGGTATACAGTCACCTTTTTATAAGCTAGTAGTGCTTGCTTGTTCTACACTATTGCTATGTGAAAGTGTGCTAATTACAAATAGAAGTCACTCACCGCAGTCATTGCATTGACCTTCACTCAGGAGGTTCTTGCTGAACAGGTGCTTAGTGGACATGTTAAAACAAAGCTTTTTATCCTACGAAGGTAATGGACTGTGAACTTGTCTTCCTTGAAATGTATTGACCTTCATATCAAAAAGCTTCAGCGATTAAGTGGATGTTAACTTACCCTTTTGTATGGTTGTTTGGTTGCCACTGGATTTTTTAATGTGTATTATAGACAGAAGTGGACTCTGATTTTATTTTTTTTTCCTCTTGCATTTGTCCTGGTTAGAATCCTCTATCCTCTTTCAACCACAGCTGTTATTTGGGGTCTGTGTTTGCTTAGCTTAGCAGAGGGTGTCTGAATTTCTTACCCAGTGGTTGCCCTAGAAATGAGTGAAAGATGCTACCTTCTGAGTGACTTCTCAGAGTTGTCCGTCAGTGGAAATGAGAGTCCCCACTGGGCAATCACTGTCAGGATGTTTTTTTAATCAGTCCTTCTAGTCCTTTGTGGGTTTCAATGGTATGTATTTGCACAATTTTGTAAGCTAGCTGAAGCACTAGATGTCCTGTTTATTTGGTGTAGGGTTCAGTACAGATAAATGAATTATAATTTTAGCAAAACAGAGTTTTCTGCTTCTACTAAACATGATTTTATTATTACTTGTTTCCAGGAAATCTTTCTAATTGCACTGTCTTATCCTTTCCTGTAGCAAGTGTTGATATCGTGTAAGATCTTTCATAAGGTGTAGCAGCAGCATAACCTTTCATGGTATTGTTACATAGACACAGAGGTGCGGGGATGTTACATACAGCTCAGCCTTGTGGTTCTCATTACCATGGTCGTTACATCTGTCACAGTGTGCCTTCCTACCTGCCTGTGTCCATCAGTCTTCTATCTTGAAGTTTGGAAGGTTTAAATTTTCAGAGATGAGGGTTTCAATTTCTTTTTTGGTAGAAACACTCTGTCTAGACACTTTGTTAGAATGTTGTCTTTAATGGAGCCCCTAAGCCATCCTGGATACAGAAAAGAGTGCATTCAGCCCTCTGACATCCTATCTCCAGTTGAGGAGGCAACTAAACGGGTTTACTGAGGCCATGGCAAACAAAGAATTAATATTTACTGTGGATTATAGGCAAGTCAGGTCTGTGGAAGACAACTTCTTTCTTGACAAAGAGAGTCAATGGAGGGAGGCCACAAAGTGCAATAAAACTTGTGCACAGAATATAATCTGTGTTTTTTTGTTTGTTTGTTTGGGATGCCAACACCTCATTTTGATTTGTTGCAGGGCATTTATGGGTCCCACTTTAGGAGGATTTCTATATGAAAAGCTAGGTTTTGAATGGGCCTCAGCCATCCAAGGAGGATGGGCACTGTTAAGTGTAAGTAATTACAAATGTTTTGCTTTTTGTATCTATTGCAATTAAGAACTATTGCATAAGGTTGTTGTTATTATGATTGTAACTGACTGTTTTCTCAAAGGGACTTGCAATTGGAATATTCTATATTGCTGAGGCCACAAGACGAAGGTATGCAGAGATATTTTTCTTTATTTTACTTAAAGCGGATCTTTGGAAGTTGTGCTTCCCTAGTTTCTTCACTATCAACCTAATAATGAGCACTAAAAATATTGCTTACATTCTTTGTCTCTGTGCTTTACTAAATCCTCACTGACCTAAACAGAGACATGAACCAGGCAATGCCTGTTCTATACAAGCAACAGATCTGTGGCAATAAAGAGCAAACCCTACTTATGGTTCCTCCAGAAGGATATCTGAGAGCTGTGTCAGTAGGAATGTGAGTGAAAGCAATAGCATGTCATTCTGTGCAATAGTAGGGAACCAAATTAAATGATCCAGGTAACTTTTTCCACATTATGTGTGGGTTTTATATTATAAAGTTGGTATTGCATAGAAATATCTACAGGATATTAAACCTGTTTCTTCCCTACCATTCTTTTCCTTCTGCAAACAGTTCGAGTTCCAGCCTGCAAAATCCTCCTGTTGATAATGAAGAAAGAACTCATCTGCTGGCTAGTGAAACATAGCCAGAAATTATTTTGGTTCTGTATTTACTGTTGTGGTTTAACTTAGTGTCTGAGATGAGTGGACTTAACAGTGTTTTGTTATTCTGGAGTCGGGATACACGACCCCCTAGTGAAAAACCAGTTGTGGTTTAGTTGGAGCTGCATCACTGTTTTGAAACACTAAACAATGACTGCCTTTCCTTTGGAGGTCTTCATGTGGATTGGTTGCACTGATGAGTAACCCTCAGCTGTTGGCCTCTTTAATTGTATTCCATATGCAGTGTACCACTGTATGTGAAGAGGTGCATTTTCAAATGTCTGGCTTCTGTACTTGAGCCTGCTGTGCATTATTCTTGGATAAAGCTACTATTTTGCTACTGTGATTTTTCTATATTTTTTAGAAGAAAGGTTGTCTTGTAATACTTTAACTGATAACATAAATTGTTGAGACAGCATTTGAAATGGCAAAGCACTTAAGCACAATACTGTTTTCAATAAAGCAACTTTTTTCCTAAGTTTTGTGAATTTTCTTGGATAGCAAAGTTTGTGTTTACCAGCAGTTGTATTATATGAAAGTGTCTGAAAATGGGGATCAAAGGTAATGAAGAGAAGACACAGCGTCTCCACAAGGAACTGATTTTCAGTCCTGAAGGAGACAGTGCATTCAGTGTGTGTGTGTGTGTGTCTGTGTATGTACAAACATGGTCATATTATATATGAAGACTTTGTTTGGTCTGTGAGAGATCGGTTTTGCTAATAAATGCCATCTGGAATATTTGTACTAAATCACTTTGCAATAGTAAATATGTGAGAAGTTAGGGCTACCATTTTCCAACAGAGGAAAAAAAAATCTCCCTCTAGATGCTTAGCACAAAAGGAGATAAGGGCATAACTTGCACGCTGACACTAGACTTTTAGTCTTTGTGGCATGAGTCTTATTTTGTCCTTGAACCCAGAACAGGGCCCTAGAAGTGGGTGGTCTGTGGTACCCATTTTTCCCATACATAAGAAAAATGGCCTACTCCAAGCAATTTCCAATCAGCTCTGCTAGAGCCCTTTTCAGGGTACTACCAAGAAAATTTGCTCTGATAGCTGGCTGAAGCGTGAAGCATTAGGGTGCAAAGGGCAGTCTTCCTCTAGGAACATCCTGGCAATAGCTCTGTTTCTTTCTTTTTTGAGATCCAGAATGTACTGCTCAGCCTAGTATAAAATGCCAGTCCTGCATGTGCTGACGGTGAGGCAGGTAAGATGGAGCTGAGAGAACCAGAGGAAAATGCAAAGTGCATAAGGTGCAAATCTGTAGAGATAAGATTTAATTAGCTCTGCTGTGGAATTACTTGTGTATTTACCTGATTTGTGCTGTTAGGACTTAAAGTGGCAGGAATTACCTGAACATAAATGTCATTGAAAATAATGAGCTGTCCTGCAACTTGTGAGCTTTGCAAGCAGTCCAGTAGAAATTGCACAGGCTTAACTAACTGCTCTGGCACTACATCTTCTTTCATGTACACAATGGAGGTGAAAACCTGAATTGGGATCCTGTTTTCCAGATTTGTTCTTCAGATCAACCAATTCACAAGCATGTTCTCCTGCTGTGATTAACTAGGGGTCCAGAAACCACGGTTAAAGCAGAGCAGTGGGATCTCCTATAGGAGACCGAGCACTCCCACAGTCTATGCTGTGCCTGTCTCGTCTGATGGCAGGTCTAAATACCCAGTTTGCTTTGCTAACAGCTGCATGGTCTGTGAAGCTGTGAATAAGTGCTGGTTATAGCCAAACAGCACAGGACTAGATCCAGGCAGCCCTGAGCCGCTGCAGTGCCTGTGCAGCAGCACCAGCCTCAAGTCCAGTCCCCTGCCTCACCCTGCAGTTTGCCCAGGAATGTCTGTGCTGGGATTTCCCATACTCCTCTGGCTTTCTTCCTGCTGTGACCTGGGCTTGCCTTCAACTTACTACAGTAATGCTGTGCCTGAACACTTGGTGAATCTGACCGGCAATGCATTTCTTCAGCTGCAGCACAGCAGCGACTTCTCTGTCAGTGGTGTAACCATGGATCAGGATTGCTCAACGCTTGTGGCTCTCTGGCCTTTGATGTTTGAGTCTTTAGGGACACAGTGATTGCATCGCATGGTGTCGGCTTTCTCATGCTCCAGGGAATTCCCAGGTTTCTGCAGGACTTTCCCTATTAAAGTCCCCTGGTTTTGCTCACCCTTGTCCTCCTCTTGGGTGACTTCCAGACTTCAGGTATGGGGCTTTTGAGGGCTCATGCCTCTGCTGTGGTTTTGGTGCTGTCCGCTCTTGAGGCCTGGGCCCTGGACAGCTACATTGCAGTCATCTATGTGCACAACGTGCTCTTTTCAGAGGTCACTGAAATGCCTGCTTCTCCTGAGGAGGCCTTGATGCTGATGGACAGAAACATGGATGTTTTGGAAGTGGCCAGCAGAGAAGCAGCCAGACAGGTATTATGACCTAGAGACACTGCTTTGTTAAATGTTCATCATTGTTAATTGGGGGGGGAAATGTTCTTTGTTTTTGTATGTTGGTACTAGGGTGACCACATCATTGTGGCTCCTGAAGATGGCATTAATGGCTGGGTGTTCACAAGGGAGACGGTGTACCCTTATCTTGAAGATATTCCAGATCCACAGGTGGATTGGATTCCACGTGCTAATCCTGAATGGTATCGTCTCTGCTATGCAAGGGGGAATGGTCTGGCGGGAAAAACAGCTGTGTTTAGGATTGCTAATGGTCCAAGGCATTTAAAATTATATACAACTGCTGTGAGAAGAAGACAGGTTAGATATTGTACAGTTGCTATAAGTAGCTTCAGACAGCTTCCTTCGTCATTTTTCTCCATAGGTCTTTCTCACTTTAATTCTTTTGGGTTTTGTTAGCATACTCATGAAAGTCAAGATTTATCTAAAAGTGAAAAAAAAGCCTTACAGATTTTGCTATTTCAGAATGCATTCCATGTATGGTGTAGAACATTTCTATGATTCTATGTTTAAGACTTAGGAGTATTACAAATATAAGTGAATAAAATAACTACTACTACTACTCAAAGCTTATTCTGCACTATTTTAGATTTATATTTTTTTTTATCTTGACCCTAAGTGAACAAGAATTATAACATGGTGGCCTTTTTATTCTGTTAACATATTTTATTTCCATCAAATTAAAGCATGATCAGACCCAGTTCTTCTTGACATCACAGCATTGTAAAGGGAAGGAAGGTGAAGTTTTATTTTCCTTAATAAATCACACAATTTTTTGAGACTTATGAAGAGCAACTGAGGGAATTGGGGTTGTTTAGTTTGGAGAAGAGGACGCTGAGGGGAGACCTTATCACCCTCTACAACCCCCTGAAAGGAGTTTACAGTGAGGATGGTTCTACTCTTGGACGTGAGGAAACAGCTCAGATTCCACCAGGGGAGGTTTAGACTGGTCATTTAGAAGAATTTCTTCACGGAGTGAGTGGTTAGGCATTGGATCAGGCTTCCCAGGGAAGTGGTGTCCTCCCCATCCCTGGTGGTATTTAAGTGACATGTGGACATGGCACTAAGGGACATGGTTTAGTGATGGAACTTGGTAGATCATTTTGATGATTGGACTGGATGATCTGAAAGGTCTTTTCCAACTGAGATGATTTTATGATTCTGTGATTTGATGAAAGATAATGGAACACAATGCAGAAGAAACAAATCCTGAGCTATGTCAAGATGGCAGCTGAATCGAGAACTGGAGCAGAATGCTGAGATTAGCCCATATGTCACTGCCACTTCAATGCTCTGCTATGCAACAGCAGCAGATGGGAGAATTAGAAGGCGCAAAGATTTGCTTTCATTGTGACGAAACTGCTGTGGTCCTCAGTCTTTGACATGAGATAAAGCCAGAGTTTCAGCATCCTGTTTTGAAACAAAAACACAGTGTCCTGTTGAATAACAGAAAACAACTATATTGTATAAGGAGTGTCTTACTTAAACCTATTGTTGTGATCTGTAGCCTTTATTTTTGGTATTTATACTGATTCATCATTTTTGATGTCGTATTTCCTTCCTTTCCTGCTGCTTAGATTTTGCTCCTTCACCAGTGTAGAAAAGACTGAGCTGCCTGGCAAGGAATAACTCCATCTATGGGGTTGCAAATATGGGAGACAAGAAGCCATGTAATTCCAGTGACCCAAGGTGCCCAACAGATGGTCACTACCAGTACAATACCAACATTGTCTTTGATTCAGAAGGGAAACTGGTGGCTCGTTATCACAAGGTAAGACAATTCTACAAAGTTTAGGAAGTGTATGATCCGTGGGTGATTAAAGATTTGGAACAAAGGCTACTTCCCAGGCTTACATGTATTTGTACCTAGAGTCGTTATTTAGCAGGTTTCACGTGGTGAGTAAAAGTCACTGCCTTAAGATACCTTCACTCCTACTATTTTGAAATTAGTAGCAAGTAATTAAATGAAATTAATTAAACTCAGACCTCTGTTTTTACTGTTTCTCAGTAGGAAGTGACACATGAAATAGTAAAACTTTAACATCCTAAATTCTTGATAACTAAATACAAATCCCCTTCACTGGTATAAATCAGAACTATGAATATTTGTGCTTAACTACTCTTACAATGATAAGAATTCCTTTAAAAATAAAGAAGTAACATGTTCACCAAATACATTCTCCATTATTTGTATTTAAGTGAATAAGTATTATAATGAATATTATTCTGAATCAATTTGATTTCTTATGTTTTGTTTTTGTTTTCTCATTTCTTCCTTTCCACAAACAGTATAACCTTTTTGTGATAGAGAAACAGTTTAATTATCCCAAGGATCCAGAATTTGTGACTTTCAATACATCCTTTGGATATTTTGGCATTTTTACTTGTGCAGACATACTCTTTCATGACCCAGCTGTGGTCCTGGCAAGCAGATTTCAGGTTGACACAATTCTATTCCCAACTGCCTGGGTTAATACCCTTCCACTTTTGTCAGCGGTCCAGTTTCGCTCAGCATGGGCTATGGGAATGGGCGTCAACTTTCTTTCAGCAAATACACGCAATTCCACTTTAGATATGACACGTAATGTGATATTAGTCTAATTGACCTTGTTTGTGTGGATGACATTGTATCTATTATGTCTACGTAGTCCATTTGACCTGGGCTGAAATACCCATAAGTTTTAGGCATGCATGTGCATATCAACAAGATTATCACGGAATCATAGAATGGCTCGGGTTGGAAGAGACCTTTAAGGTCTAGCAGGGACACCATCCACT
Source organism: Nettapus auritus (assembly GCA_011076525.1). Classification (NCBI taxonomy): domain Eukaryota; kingdom Metazoa; phylum Chordata; class Aves; order Anseriformes; family Anatidae; genus Nettapus; species Nettapus auritus. The sequence continues at coordinate 59,946,970 of CM021767.1, forward strand.
AGATCAGGTTGCTCAGGGCTTCATCTAACCTGGCCTTGAATGCCTCCAGGGATGGGGCATCCACAACCTCTCTGGACAACATGTGCTAGTGCCTCACCACCGTCTGAGTGGATTAGGACAACAGAACTTGTACAGATAAAGAGGAAATCAAAATATGATATGTAAGAACTCAGAAATGTTTTAAGATAGCTGGGACACCTTTAGTTGCTTGTTAAATGCTTGGTCCTGCTATGTCATTCTACGTCTTCTGTCCCAGACCTTGGTGTTTATCTTTGTTAATGTGAAGGGCCAAACTCTTTTCTTCCACTAGGTGGAAGCCTAGTGCTGGGAAATGCTCTTGTAAATTGAAAATACTGCTTCTGGATTGGAGACCTTGTGAAGTTTTCACTGTATAGTTTTACTAAACAGATGGTAGAAGTTAAGCACAAATTTAATGCTACTTGTTAATTCTAACAAGTGAGAGAAATATACTGGTGTTGCTAAAAAGTATCTTTGAACTTTGCCTTCCAAATGAGAGCAAATATGGGCTGTTGCTATTGTCAGTCACTGATGACCCTAAGCTAGATAATTCATATTCTTTACGGACAGGTTTTACTCTGGGATTTAAAGATGCATCTGTGTAAAGAACTTTCATAGATTTTTGACTTTTGTTAATTTCTTTTCCTTACAGGATTGTTTTGAATTGACTGCATTACCATTCACTTTAATCAGAAATACTGATTTCTGATGGAGCTAATGAGGAATGGAGGTTAATGAGGAATATGTATCTTCAAAATCTTAAATCCTGTATAACAGCATAGAGTACTAATCTTGTAATTTACAAGAAACATCAGAGTTTGGTTTACATTCTGCTGATTGCAAAAAGCATTAGATCAGGATTGTAGTGTATGAAGTCTTAATTTAGTTTCAGAAGAGTCTGGTAAACATTAGAATAAAATTTGGCACATGTTCAGTTAGCGAAGACTGCTTATTGTATCAAATCTTCCTGGTTTTGTGTATTTGCAGGGAGTGGTATTTATGCCCCAGATGGTCCAAGAACATATTATTATAATACTGAAACAGAAAATGGTCACCTTCTTGTGACAGAGCTGAGTTCACGTCCACGTCTGTCTCCCAGCTATCCTCTTGCTGTTAACTGGAAGTTGTATGCCAGCAGTATCAAATGGCTTCCATCAAATGACAACTATTTCAGTGAAGTCGTTTATCATGATCTCTTCTCCTTCACTGAACTCACTGAACCTGAGGGAAAACGTGCTATTTGCCAGAAGGACTTCTGTTGCCACCTGAGTTACAAGATGACAGAGAAGCAGAAAGATGACATTTATGTTCTAGGTGCCTTTGATGGGCTACATGTTGTTGAGGGAGAGTATTATCTGCAGGCAAAGGTTTTCTATACTTACTTGGACAGGCTAGAATGTTCTTTTTGCTGCCCCTTTGCATTTGTCCCATGTTTGATTGAGGTGGTTCAGAAGGAAGCATTTTTATGCCCCTCACAAAACATTTGTTTTCTTCATGAGGTATTTTGACTTTGTTAGTGATGTTGATCCTGCTTTTCTCTCTATATTATAAATGATGAAAATCAAGATTCTGAGTTATCTCCTACGCTCTAATACTTCAGGGTTTCCATATATGTGTACAAAAGGGAGAGAAGATATAAGAGATCTCAGTGTCTTCATAGGGATGTCTCATCACAAGAGAGAGACATTGATTTTGCCATTCTGCTGATGTTATTCTCTAATGTGCAATTATCTTACAAAATGAAGAAACTGAATTGCAGATATAACCTTTGTATCCAAATGGCTTGTCAGTATATTTGTCAGGTTCTTTTAAATTTTGCAGTTAGACCTTTTATTAATATTATATCTTGTCTGCTTGTTTCTAATTAATTGTAATTTTAATCATAATATTAATCAAAATATTAAAAATCCAACTCTTGATTTTTGAAAGCTTACTGGTACTTTGATTTTTCTACATCCTCTCACCACAGGTATGCATGCTGCTCAAGTGTAGGAGCACAGACCTGAGCACATGTGGGCAGCTGGTGGAGACTGCACAGACCAAGTTTGACATGTTCTCCCTTAGCGGCACGTTTGGAACTAACTATGTCTTTCCAGAAGTCTTATACAGTGGGGTGCAGCTGGCCCCTGGAGAATCTGAGGTAGTAAGATACCCTTGGGAGTTGTTAGCCCTGTAAAACAAATGGTTAAGCCACTGTGAGACATGGAAGCAACTTGGGAGATATCACTGTCCTCAGTTTCAGTAACTGGCCTGAGTACAGCAACTCCATTTCACAATTCTCTTATCACCTGAACAAATAACTGGAACTCTTATGGAGTGTCAGGAAATTCCCAGATCAGCCCATATTTCCCCCCATTTCTCCTAGAGTAAAATCTTTCCCAAGACAGAATTGGTATGGCCTCAAACACAGTAGCTCCATGTAAAAGACTCATACATGTCTGGCTTTGTCGTTTTTCTAAGACTTCTCTGAACTAACATTCAATTAATGTTATTTTGTACTTGTCATACAATAATATTACTTTGTTCATGTTCCTGTTTACTGTACTTTTCCATAACTAGGTACTAAGTGATGGATGTTTGATAAGCTGGACTGGTACATCTGAGCCAGTCTTGAGTATAACGCTCTTTGGGAGACGGTATGGGACCCTCCACACACAGAGCAAGCTTCACCATGATTTCACTCCAGATGCTTTAAGATCTTGTCTGCTTGTTTCTAATTAATCATAATATTAGTTAATCATAACATTAATGTTAATGCTAATACACATAATTATAATGGCATTCTGTTTCTCAGGTTGCACTAACAACTTAGTCATTGCACATTGATTTGTTTACTTAATTTCGCAACAAAAATAAATTACTCTGCTAGACAGTTCTGTATCTGTTTTTATATGATAGCTTTGGACTGTCATAGGCCTGACCTTTTTCCCACTGGGAACAAGGGACATAGAAAATAAAGTCCACTGACTTAGTGGTATTGGATCCAGACCCATCGTAAAGGAGATTTTGAACTGTTCAGGACACTGGTAGGGAGGGTCGCTTGTGAGTCAGTCCTGAAGGGCAAAGGGGTCCAGGAAGGCTGGATGCTGCTCAGGAAGGAAGTCTTCAAGGCACAGGAGCAGGCTGTCCTCGTGTGCTGTAGGATGAGCTGATGGTGAAGACTGACATGACTGAATGGGGAGAGTACAAGGAAGTTGCTAGCATGTGCAGGGACAAAATCAGAAAAGGTAAAGCCCAGCATGAGCTCAACCTGCCACTGTGGTAACAAAAAATAAAAAATAAAAAATGTTTTTACAAATATAATAACAATAAGAGGAGGGCCAAGGAGAATCTCCATCCCTTACTGGATGCGGTGGGAAACATGACTACTGATGATAAGGAAAAGGTTGAGGTTCGCAATGCCATCTGGACATCTGTCTTTAATAGTCAGGCCACTTATCCTTGGGGTACTCGGCCTCCTGACCTGTCTGCAATGGGGAGTAGAACAACCCCCCCATGATTCATGTGGAAACAGAGACTTGTTGCTCCATCTGGACTGTCACAAGTCCATGGGGCCAGATGGGATCCACCTGAGGGTGCTGAAGGAGCTGGTGGATGTGACTGCTGGGCCACTTTCCAGCATCTATCAGCAGTCATAATCAATCAGAGAGGTCCCAGATGACTGGAGACTTGCTAATGTGGCACCCATCTATAAGAAAGGTCGTAAGGAGGACCTGGGAAAATACAGGCCTCTCAGCCGGACCTCAGTGCCAGGGATGGTTATAGAACAGATCATCTTGACTGTAATCACATAGCATGTGCAAGACAACTTGGGGAGCAGACCCAGCAAGCAGGGGTTCATGAAATGCACGTCCTGCCTGACCAACCTCATCTCCTTCTATGACCAGGTAACCCACCGGGTGGATGAGGGAAAGCCTGTTGATGCAGCCTACCTAGATTTCAGCAAGGCCTTTGACACAGTCTCCCACAGTATTCTGGAGAAGCTGGCAGCCCATGGCTTGGACAGGTACACTCTTCGCTGGGTTAAAAACTGGCTGTATGGCCAGCTCCAGAGAGTGGTAGTGAACAGAGTGAAATCCAGCTGGCGACCGGTCACCAGTGGTGTTCCCCAGGGGGTCTGTGTTGGGGCCCATCTTCTTTAATATCTTTGTTGATGAATCGGATGAAGGAATTGAGTGCACCCTCAGTAAGTCTGTAGATGACACCAAGCTGGGGGTAAGTGTCAATCTGCCGGAGGGTAGGAAGGCCCTGCAGAGGGACCTGGACAGGTTGGGTTGATGGGCAGAGGCCAACGGGATGAGGTTCAACATGGCCAAGTGCTGGGTCCTGCACTTTCGTCACAACAACCCCATGCAGTGCTTAGTGGGTGATATTGGTGGTAGGGGAATGGTTGGAACAGATGACCTTGGAGGTCTTTTCCAACGTTAATGATTCTATGATTTTTAATCAGAAGTCAGTTCCAGAACATCATTCAGCTCCAACTCTGAATACACCCTGTTCTAAACCAGAGAAAAGTAACAGAAACTTTGAAGTCAGATGGTTGAAATTTGAAGTTATCATATACTTTGAAAAAGAAAACAATCCTCTTAAAAATGCAGCTTCAAATCAGATAGTCAGGTGAGCACACAGGGTAATATGTCAGCATGCCATGCCATAAGTTGCAATTGAAGGAGGCTACCTTGATCTTCCTGACCAGAGTTTTACAGTGTGGAATATTTCCATTCCACAAAACTATTTGTAACTGTGTCATCTTTTTCAAGCAGTCAGGTGGATCCATGTCAAAAATTCTCAAAATGAGCAGTTTCACATATCAGGGAGGGCATATCTGTCTCCCAGTTGAAGTGGTTGCTGATGCTGATGTGAGGAGAGTCAAGAGTGCAGGCAGATGCTGGCAAAGTCTAGCTAATAGCTTGAACAGACCAAATATGCTTGTGCGTGCCAAGTGAGTGCATTGGATTTTTTTGTGTGTATGGTATTTGGCTGATTTCTATGTGAGGTTAATTTGGTTGTTTGTTTTGCACGTTTGTTTTGAAATTAAATCGTTCACATTTAATCTGACCGAAGTCATAGAATAAATTATAAATAAATATACTTGCAGGTTGTAAAACGCTTTGAACAAAATGAATACTGTAAAAATAAGATTTCAGTATATAGATGCATCAAATGGTAACCCTATGTAATGGATACAACCGAGATAATGGAAAACACTCTCCTTGTTGTGGAAAAAAAGTACTGTATCTCCGCATCTGTGTGTACACCCCTGGACACAGTATCCTGTTACAGCCAAGCAGCACAGCCCTGTGCTGGGCTAAAACAGGAGAGGGGGCTGATCTCAGCCTGGCCACCTGACCTGGCTGCTCTGCCGGGGTTGTGTGGTTTCAGGCGTGTCCCTTCACACAGGTTTTTCCATGCAATGATTAGCACATGAGGAGTCACTTTCCAGGCAGCTTCTCTCAGCACAAGGAGCAGGACCACGATCTGAAAGCGGACTGCCTCTTTGGCTAAGCTGACTTGTCACTCAGTTGCACCCTGCATCACCAAGGTAAGTCCTCAGGTAACCACTGTCCTCACATGGTAGCAGGGAAGGAGGAGAGCGGGCTGGGAGAACAGAGGTGTGAAAAACAGAGAGAGCTCTAGGATAAACATCCTCTCACCGTGCCCGTACTTGTGTATAGCCTGGGCTGCTGTAGTTTTGCAGGGGGTTGACTCAGTGGATATGTGGGTGATTTATTTATTTTTAACCCAGCTTAGTTCCTTGGCCCTGGGTGAGCTCCCAGTTCTGCAGGCAGCCGGCGGTGGTGCCTGCTGGCCCAGGCCCAGACACCCAACGTTGCTGCAGAAACCCCGTCCTGGCAGGCTGACTTCAGCCGCGTGCCTCTGTGCCTGCCTGGCTGCAGTAGTCACCCTTCCGGGCCACATGGTTTCATAGCTCTCCCTAAACACAGCAGAGTTTACCACTTCCTCCTTCAGACTTATGGCTCACTGCGGTTAATGAGACCCAGACAGGTTTCATTTGGTTAGAAAATCAAAGCAACAACAACAACAAAGTCTCCCAAGCTACGTTACTTCAATTACCAATAACATCTCCACCGCAGCCTTTTAAAGGCTCGTATTTAAGGCTCACAAATATACCTCGTGTTGTATCTAGCAATGTATGTAGAGAAGTACTTAGTGGTGAACATTAGTAGGTGCAAATTGATGTTCTTAATGCTTGAAGCCCTTGGTCAGCGCTGCTGTTGCAGGGAACTCTGGTGCTTGCATTCACACACATTTCTGCTCTTTCTAAGAGATGGCTCTGCAGTGGTAGCAGGACATAAACAGGCAGTCTCTGCTTCCTGCTATTCAGGAAACCTTTTCCAGATGAGAATGCTGCAACTACTAGAATGTCAAAAAATGGAAAATGTCATAGGAAAATACATTAGAACTGAAGTCAAAGATTAAAAACAAAAGCTGCTTTGATCAATAAACAAAATGATCCCAGGGTGAGGAAGGGTGAGCTGAGGAGCAGGAATGCTGTGTTGCAGGGTGAGCTGCCCTGACCTTCAGGCATGTGGTGGCCAGACAGTGAGGCACGTGGATAACGGGCTGGCTGGTGGCTTACCTGCCTGATTTCAGAGGCAAATATTCCCTCCAGATGCATATTTGCTGGTGACAGGCTGTTGGAAAGTCACACTCAGCTGAAGAGAAGCAACTGGGAGAGCCTCTGGGATAAATGCAAGGGACAGGTCTGTCCCTGGCACATTAGTGACAAGGCATCTAAGTGCAGTGAGATGATAATGTAATGACTCTGGGCTAAAGAAACTCTGGGAAGCAAGCTGCAGATAATGACATCTAGCACAGGAAATGAGGAATGTGAAGACATCAGAATAAAGCAAACAGTTTTTAAGGCCCTCAGTTTTGGCACAACAGCTCCAGAGGTGGTGGTGGTTTTTATAAATACATTAACATGAAAAGGACGACTAAGGAGAATCTCCATCCTTTATGGATGTGGGGTGGGGGGGGGGGGGAACTTAGTGACAAGAGATGAGGAAAAGGCTGAAGTGCTTAATGCCTTTTTTGCCTCTGTCTTTAGCAGCAAGAGCAGTTGTTCTCTAGATGCCCAGTCCCCTGAGCTGGTGGACAGGGATGGGGAGCAGAATGTGGCCCTCACAATCCACAAGGAAATGTTTGGCAACCTGCTACAGCACTTAGATGTACACAAGTCGATAGGGCCAGATGGGATGCACCCGAGGGTGCTGAGAGAACTGTCAGAAGCTGGCCAAGCTGCTTTCCATCATTTATCAGCAATCCTGGCTATCAGGGGAGGTCCCAGCGACTGGTGGCTAGAAAACGTGACACCCATCTACAAGAAGGGCCAGAAGGTAGACCTAGAAAACTATAGGCCTGTTAGTTTGACCTCAGTGCCAGGGAAGCTCATGAAGCAGATTATCTTGAATGTCATCATGTGGCACTTGTAGGGCAAGCAGGCGATCAGGCCTAGTCAGCATGGGTTTATGAAGGGCAGGTCCTGCTTGACAAACCTGATCTCCTTCTATCACAAGGTGACACGCTTAGTGGATGAGGGAAAGGCTGTGGATGTGGTCTACCTTGACTTCAGTAAGGCTTTTGACACCGTTCCCCACAGCATTCTCCTCAGGAAACTGGCTGCTCATGGCTTGGACTGGCGCACGCTTTTGTGGGTTAAGAGATGGCTGGGTGGCAGGGCCCAGAGAGTCTTAGTGAATGGAGTCAAATCCAGTTGGAGGCCGGTCACTAGTGGAGTCCCCCAGGGCTCGGTACTGGGGCCAGTCCTCTTTAATATCTTCATCGATGATCTGGATGAGGGGATCGAGTGCACCCTCAGTAAGTTTGCAGACGACACCAACTTAGGTGCATGTGTTGACCTGCTCGAGGGTAGGAAGGCTCTGCAGGAAGATCTGGATAGGCTGGACCGATGGGCCGAGGCCAACGGTATGAAGTTCAACAAGGCCAAGTGCCAGGTCCTGCACCTGGGGCACAACAACCCCAAGCAGTGCTACAGGATGGGAGGTGAGTGGTTAGAAAGCTGCCTGGCGGAGAAGAACCTGGGAGTATTGGTTGATAGTCGGCTGAATATGAGCCAGCAGTGTGCTCAGGTGGCTGAGAAGGCCAACAGCATCCTGGCTTGCATAAGAAACAGTGTGGCCAGTAGGACTCGGGAAGTGATTGTCCCCCTGTACTCAGCTCTGGTGAGGCTGCACCTCGAGTACTGTGTTCAGTTTTGGGCCCCTCACTACAAGAAGGACATTGAGGTGCTCGGGCGAGTCCAGAGAAGGGCTACAAAGCTGGTGAGGGGTCTGGAGAACAAGTCTTATGAGGAGCGGCTGAAGGAGCTGGGATTGTTCATCCTGGAGAAGAGGAGGCTCAGGGGTGACTTTATCACACTCTACAGGTACCTTAAAGGAGGCTGTAGGGACATGGGGATTGGTCTATTCTCCCACATGCCCAGTGGCATGTACGAGGGGGAATGGGATAAAGTTGCACCGGGGGAGGTTTAGGTTGAATATTAGGAAGAACTTCTTTACTGAAAGGGTTGATTAGGCATTGGAAAGGGCTGCCCAGGGAAGTGGTTGAGGCACCATCTCTGGAGGTCTTTAAAAGATGTTAAGATTTAGAGCTTAGTGGTATGGTTTAGTGGAGGACTTATTATTAGGTCAGAGGTTGGACTCGGTGATCTTGGAGGTGTCTTCCCACCTAGATGATTCTGTGACTCTGTATCCACCTTTACCTGTGTGTCAGAGTTGAGCAAAAGAGTGTTACAATCAATGACAGAAAAAGTACAACAGCAAAATTGGACTGCTCTTTCAAGTAATGTGTTTAATAATATACGTTCATATTGGCATTACTACTCTAGGCATTAGCCACAGTTCTGTGACTGCCTGTGTGCTCTGCCAACTCTTCAGTCTGAGTTGCGACATTCTCACCTTCTGATGTTGTGATGTCCTACTTTTCTGTATGTAACCAGACACATTTGATTACAAGGTAATGCTTTAACTGGCCAGCACTTCCTCCCTCCCTTATTTAAGTTAAACTTTGACCCTTTTTTCTTTTCTGTGTATGCTTCCTTTTCACCATTTGTCTGTGACTCAGAGCATTCAAGCAACTGCCAGGCAGCAGCCATGGTCCCTCCCCGGCCTGTGGTGCACACTGTGGTGTTTGCCCTGGCAGCCCTACAGGCCCTGGCCTCAGACACCTTCATTGCGGCCGTGTATGAGCACGCCGTCATCCTGCCACGTGCCACTCATAAGACAGTTTCTCCCGACGATGCTTTGGCCCTGATGAACAAGAACATGGACATCTTGGAAGGAGCCATCAAGGAAGCAGCCCAGCAGGTACGAGATGTATCCCGAGTGGTGTTAATTGATGTGTTCTCCTCCCGCTGACCCTCCTGGGGATGCATTCATGGAGACTTCTTAACGGAGCCCCTTCTGCCAGGGCGCGCGCATCATTGTGACTCCGGAGGACGGCATTTATGGCTGGGTTTTCACAAGAGAAGCCATCTACCCGTACCTGGAGGACATTCCTGATCCAGCGGTGAACTGGATTCCCTGCACTGATCCCACAAGGTGATTCTTTCTGCAGTGGTTTGTGTGGTTTTAAACTGTTGTCCCATGGAGTTGTGAGCTGCTCCTAAAAAATGCCTAAGAACTGCTAATGCTTTTGACATCAGGGAAGTTTCAGTTACAGAATTACAGTTGTATAATGTCATATGAAGGTAAATTACATAATAAGATTGACAAGGGAAACCTGTTAAAATGCTTTTGGAATGAGACACTTTAAAGAGAAGTTCAAAAAATATACTGAATTTGGGTTGCTAAATGTAGACAAAACTTTTTTTTTTTTTTTTTTTTTTTTTAATTTGGAAAAGCTTTGATTCTAGGATATGCTGCTTCTTATTGTTTTCATTTTTTTCCACACTATTTCAAATGGAACTAATTGGAAATTTTTAATGCTAGCTTTTGATTTGTTCTGTTGTTTTGTTTATAAATGCTATGTTCATATAAAACCACAAATACTGTTTTTTGAACAGCTGAAAATTGGTTTCTGAAAAGCTAGTAATAGAGGTGACGAGGTCGCTAGTCAAAGTTGAAATCTGCGAGTGATACAGATGCAGAAAGTTTTAGTCTTAGTTTTTCACAGTTACAGTAAGGTAAAGTCCTAATTGCTGGACTCTCTGTGCTCTGGAATATGATCTGTCACTCAAGTGTCATGTTCCAGCAGGACTGTGGTAACCTGAAGTTGCACACTGGACTTCAGACCCATACAGTAAGTGCTCAGCCATAGAAATACAAACATGGTCTGGCTTTTGCAATGCAGCTTTCTTAACCTGCTCAAATATAAGATGCTAAGATCATGGTATGACATCTGTAATGAGATTCCTCAATGGTTCCAAGAGGAAGTGGGGAAGTGCAGCTTTTTACTGAGACATAAATTAACTAAAATATAAAGAGTCTTTCTCAATAAGTGAGGTGTGGGGGTAGCAACAAGTCTAGGCATGTCTTATTCCAGTTCCTCAGTTAGGTTTTGTGAAGGTGGTGTCTGTATCTTTCCACTGTCCTAAGTCAGGTTTTTCACCAGCAGCCTTGTGGGACTGTAATGCCTGCCATCACATTCTGGCATGCCTTGTTCCGCAGTGCTCCCCACTTATCTGGCATGACAGTCCTCCTGCACGGTCCATCTCATGTATGATCTTTCACAAAACAACGGTGATGAGCGTGCCCTCCCCCAGCCCCAGGATTATCTACTCTCTGCAGACCCCATTCTGGGTGCCCAGGGCACTGGTAGGCAATCCAGCGATAGCATTTCCCACTGGATGCCAATGGGAAGGCTTCAAGGCTTCAGGACCTGCCTCAAGGCACAGAAAGCAATCCATGGGAGTACTGCAGCCACCCTATATATATGCCTGCTCTGATGTGACTTCAGGATCAGGGATACTGTCAGCATGCCTTCAGTGATCCAGTGATGGACACCATGATCAGTACATCTTTTCTTATTTTTCTCCTGGTCTAAAACACCTTAGATTTGCTCCAGCACCAGTGCTGGAACGACTCAGCTGCATGGCCAGGAATAACTCCATCTATGTGGTTGCAAACATTGGGGACAAGAAGTCGTGCAATTCCAGTGATCCCAGCTGCCCCAGTGACGGTCGCTACCAGTACAACACCAATGTCGTCTTTGACTCAGAAGGGAAACTGGTGGCTCGTTACCACAAGGTAAGAAGTGGCCTTGGAAGCCATTTTTTCCACATCTTCCAAAATGTCTCCATTAGGCAAGACAACTTAATGCCAGTAATTGCTCCATGGCAGATGCCTCCCTCGTATAGGTTTTTGCTATAACTTAAAAGAATCTCTCTGTTCTTGTGAAGTATCGACACTATATTTGTATTTACTGTCATGTTTCTAAAAGCAGACTAGAATGAAAACAGTTTGATTGATTGCTTGGGTCCAGTATTAGTTGGTTGTCTACCTCAGTTTAACTTCCTTTTACTGGAAATCCTGCTGCTTGAGCAACTCTGTTTTCCTGTGCCTTTTTACCAGAGTACCCCTTCATGTTCCAACATTTTGAAATGTTCATCTGCATCTCATCTTACATGAACAGTCTGATTTAAGGAAAACAGGCACTTTCTTATCAATGTTTTTCTTATGATGTTTCAGCACAGCTTCAGGACAGCTTTTGCATAACACGATTTATGGACCTATGCTGGGAGAGGCTTGATATAGAAATAGATTTGATCAGAGCACTGTAGAGGGAGCTTACGGTTATCATACTTACTTAACAGTTGCTAGTCACAATGTTGTCTGGGTTGTTCTCAGTGTTTGTCTATGTGATCCTGTTCTATATGATCCATGCCATGTCTCCCTTTTACTGTATATTTTACTGTATATATCAAGCCAGAGAGTTTATTAAAGGCTGTGTTTGGTTTGTTTGGTTTTGTCAGCTCACTGTGTTGTAAAGCACTGGCCTTGAGCCTAGTATGGTATTTGGGCCCTACATTGCTATCACCCCTGTCCTCTGGGAACTCTCTCTTTGAGAATATTAACAACTCCGCTCTTTTTTTTTTTTTTTTTTTTTCTCCTCTGGAAGTCAGTTTGAGCATGCCATCAGGAATAGTACCTCCTCCTTCTTTCCCAATGGGCTAATTACAGTAGCTTTTGAGTATTTTGGATGTCTGTGGGTAATCATCTTCTGCTACCTTCTACCCCTTGCCTCCGTGAATAGCTTACTTTAGAATTGTCACAATATACTCTTGCACCACAATCATCACAATCTTCACAAAGTTCACTTACATCAAACAAATAAATAAAAAAAATAAAAATCCCCACATCAAAATAAACATAACATCATCACAACGCTGAGAAAGTGGGCAATATACACACATTCCACCCCTCGTCCCTTCACCACATTACTGCAACATATATTCTTCACAATTATTACTTCCCTAAGTTGTTCACAACTATTATATTCTAGACAATGTCCAGTTCATGATTTTGACTGTTACTTTTCTCAGTTATTGTCATCTCAAATTCCTCAAGCCCTACTGCTGGGCATCATAAAGGACCGTGTTTGTTTTACTCAGCTGGGCAGCTAAACTCCACCACATCTGCTCTCACACTCCCCTTCCTCAAAGGAAAAGGGGGAGAAAATATGATGGAAAAGGCTCAAGGGTTGAGATAAGGACAGGGAGATCACTCAACAATTATTGTATTGGGCAAAACAAACTCATCACAGGGAGATTAATATAATGCATTGCCTATCATTAGAGGAACTAGAACCCTGAGAAACTAAGAGCAAACTAAAACCATCTTCCCTGCCCCAAACAACCCCTTCTACATCGTCCCTTCTGAGCAGTACAGGGAATGGGGGCTGTGGTCAGTCCCTAACACTTGTCTCTGTGCTCCCTAACAGTCACTCCCTGCCCTGCTCCACACGGGGTCCCTCCCACGGGATGCCATCCTTCCTGAATTGCACCTGCAGGGTCTGTCCACAGGCAGCAGCTCTTCGAGAACTGCTCCACCAGGGGCCTCTCCACAGGCCGCAGGGGAACTTCTACTCCATGCCTGGAGCAACTCCTGCCCTCTTTCTGCACTGACCTTGAGGTCTGCAGGGCTGGTTCTCCCATACTTTCTCACTCCCTCTTGTAGCTGCAGTTTTACAGTAGTTTCTCTCTTTCTTCAGTCTGCTCTCCCAGAGGCTCAACCAGCATTGCTCCTTGGCTCAGCTCTGGCCAGCAGCAGGTCCCTTTGGAGCTGGCTGGAGCTGACTCTGACCTGATACGAGGCAGCTGCTGGGCTCTGCTCACAGAGGCCACCCCTGCAGCCCCCTGCTACCAAGCACTCACCATGTAAACCCAAGACAACCTACTTGTAAGGGTCATCAAAGTTGTTTGGGGTTCATATACCAGATATATCACACTGACGTGACTAGACTGAAGTCAGTTGTTTATTTAATGCACTTTGGACCTAGTATTCCACCTAGTTCTTCACAGGTGATGCCAAGATACTTGTTTGCTCACAAACTGGATGAGCCTAATGCTGAGGCTGGTCCCCCATGTGCCTACCAGGCATGGCACCGTTGCCAAGTTTAGTAACCCCGAACCGACATTCTGTCTCAGTTGCATGTGTTTATTGCCTAGGCTGCCTGTATATTAAAGGACTCTTTTAGTTAAGGGGAACCCAAAGGAAGAATGAAAATCTTACAAAGCAGGGAGCATCACAGACTTGGGTTCTTCTGTCATCTGCGACAATTTGTCTCCTCCTCATCACCACCACCTTTGTTTTCTTCTGTTCTGTGGTCACCTTTTGCTGTCTTATGCTTCCTCCCAGTACTGTTGATACTGTTGTGTTGGTACAGTCTGCCCATGCATCTTCACATCAAAATTACCAACCCACCAGATGCTCTATGCTCCTCTTCCACTATTATTTCTCTGCTGTGTGCCTTTTGGGTCACCAGGTTTTTAAACTTAGGTGGGGAGATGGGAAAGCTCATTTTTATGGGAGTTGCAGGTAGCTGACACACTAGACCAGCAGATAGCCAGATGTTTTTTCTAGCTAGATGCCTGGGCAATATCTGTCTTCCCATGTCAACTTTTTGGGCACTATGGTGATCATACATATGATGGCTTCCTACATATGAGGGCTTCCATCACAGGTTGAAAACCTGAAGTCATTCAGAACAGTTTTGCAGAATGACTCCAGGATATGGTAGTAGGTACCCTTAACTGGTTTCTGGTTTTATTCCTTCCCCTATAGTATAATCTGTTTATGTCAGAAGAAAAACAGTTTAATTACCCTAAAGAGCCAGAAGCTGTCACCTTCAAGACGCCCTTTGGGAAGTTTGGCATTTTCACTTGCTTTGACATCCTTTTCCGGGAGCCTGCCATGGTGCTGGTGAGCAAGCTCCAGGTGGACACGGTGCTCTTCCCAACGGCCTGGATGAACGTCCTGCCCTTTCTGACTGCTGTGGAGTTTCACTCTGCCTGGGCTATGGGCATGAGAGTCAACTTCCTAGCTTCCAATACTCACAACACCATCATGTCCATGACAGGTAATTAATTTTAACTCTGTCTGAAAAATCATTATAACCAGGAATCTTTATTCCCTGTTTTGCAAGGTCATTTTGCAGAGGAATATAATGTGTTTATCCAGAAGGTGAAGAGTTTAGCCAACAAAATTTAAACCTGGCAAACCCTCTCCCTACTGGTGCCACACAAGGCACAGCAAAATTTCTGGTGTTCTCTTTTCTCCTCCCTAGCTTCTTAGGAGTTTCTTTTCTTTCTTTTAATGCCTTCAAACAAGCAGTAAGTTACTGCTGCTTCTTCATGAGTAGAAACTTCTGAAACTTAAGCTCTTTCCCTTTAGACCTCCAAATCTGTTCTTAAATGCAGAACTGTATTGTACACCCAATGCATGGCTCCATTTATTCTGGACAAATGAAAAACTCTGTAGCTGTATTAAACACAGTTGTGGAAAAGTGTTTAAATCATGTGTTCAGACCTATTGCAGTAACACTGCTAAGAAGTGTGCATTTTCTTTTAAGAGTTTGACACCGACTTTCTAGAGTTTCACTTATGGGATAATATGTTTCAGCTAGACGAGTATTTTCATTGTGCCCTGAAATCACAGTATTGCATTGGGGCTTCTCATTTGAAATGTTTAATAGGCTACTGCTTGTTGTCCATTTTGTGTAGCTGAAGGGCAGAACTCTTTGACAGTAATGGGCATGGCAGATTTTCTTTGATTTTCCTCCATCACTTGGCACTGGCCAGGTGTGAATTCCCCAAGTGCAGAGTCTTCAGATGGTATAAACTGAACTAGACAGCTATTATCTCTTCCTGTGCCCATCAGGATGGGCTTGTGATACTTGCCTGTGTGGTGTTTGTCATGGTCTCAGTCAGTAGTTAGTCCTTTTACATCAAATTGCCAAGAAGGAAGGAATTCTCAGTCAACTCTCTTGCATACAGGAGAAAAGAGAACTGGGGAGGTCATGAATACAATCATGAGGTAACACCGTCTGCCTTTAGGCTATACTGAGCAGACCTCATGTAGAGGAATAAATGCTACTCTTTGCCAAAGCATGATCTCTGTATACCGAGTTACTAATAGTTGTCTTTGGTGAGAATAAAATTTCTGTAATATTTATAAAAGACTGGATAAGCTAGCAATAGAGAAAATTAAAAGGACAATATGAAGCGTTTGAACTATTTTGGACTGAAAATTGCATTCTTCTCAGGGAGTGGCATTTATGCACCAGATGGAGCCAGAGCCTATTACTACAACATGAAAACTGAGGAAGGCCGTCTTCTGATTGCTGAACTAGATTCACACCCTCGCCTTTCTCCTGCCTTCCCTCCTGCTGTCAGCTGGAGTTCATATGCTTCAAGTGTAGAAAAATGCATACCAGATGAACATGACTTCAGTGGACTGATCTTCCATGACCAGTTCACTTTCACTGAGCTCACTAAGCCTGAGGGGAGTATCACTGTTTGCCAGAAAGACCTCCACTGTCACCTGAGCTACAAGATGGCAGGGAAACGAGAAGATGAAGTTTATGTGCTAGGTGCTTTTGATGGGCTTCATGTTGTTGAAGGACAATACTATCTGCAGGTAAAGATTCTTTGGGGGGTGTTACTTATTTTAGGAAATTTCTTTCCATGGAGAAACCTTCAGCTCCTTGGGGCAGGAGGGAAGAATGACAATGATTTATTTCTTGTATGCTATAGTCCTGGGTGTCCTATTTGTTAGCAATAGGAAGTAGTTGCTCAAATGTACAAATATCCAAATGTGCCTTTAAATCCAAGAAATGCAGTGCATAGGTCTCTCAACCTCTTTTATGTTTCCAGAGGCCACATGCTATTTTTTAGACATACTGTATTGGCTAAATAGGGAGCTATGCTTTAGTCTTCTGTTGTATCTGCAGTAAGTGTTCTGAATCTCTCCTTTAATCTTTATCAAATGGTTGCTGTTAAAAAAACAATCACTTGATTATCTATCTTTATGAAATGCTCTGATAATTCAGATTCATTAAGAAGTTAATATTTTGTCATTTTTTTTCAAATTATAGCAATTAATTTTACTGAAATAGCATACAACTTTTACTGGGAATGTCCACTCTTCCCTTTTTTAATCAAATATGTGGGAAGACACTAAGTTGCATCCTAACTGTTTAAAATCATATTTTTTTTCCTTCATAATTAAATTATTGTGCCAGCAGATTTATTTTTTTTTAGTTACTTTTCTCTGCCAACAGGGCCTTTGCATACCAGCTGGCATAGACTCCAGGTCATATGTAGAGAGGTTTTAGCCAGTGAACAGCTCATCTAATGCATCTAAGAAGATAGCTTGAACAAAATCAGTTCTTGGTGAGCTCACTTGGAAAATCTATTTCAGTGATTGTGAAGGCTGCCAGATGGTCTCTACCAGTACTGAGTATGATAGAGCAGACAGGGATTTCTACTTGTCTTTTTTGCTTTAGCATTTGTTTTAATTTCTTCAGAACACACTGAGAGAATTAGATTTTTTATGTCTGCATATTTGCATTTCAATAGGAAAGCATATTTGCTGATGAATAATACTTTGGTTGTTTGCAGCTATGCTTCTTCTGGCTCCCAATATCTGACATGAGTAGACAAACACTTCCATCACCTGGCAGCAAAGCCAGCCAGTGTCATTTGAATCTTCACAGGAGTGCTAGCCCTATTTCATATTTCATGGTAGTGTCTGTAAATATGTATCAGCTTTAAGATGGAGAATGCTTATGGTTAAACCATAAGGACAAAAGAAAAACATTACCGTTCATACTTTCCTTTATGTGCTGCAGCTGCTAACACAAAACTAACAGAGGATGCTGACTTCCTTACATGGTCATCTATTACAGAATCACTGAATGGTTGAGGGGGGAAGGGACCTCTGCTCAAGCAGAGGCACCTAGAGCCAGGTTGCCCAGGACCCTATCATAGAAGAATAGAATATCCCAAATTGTGAGGGACCCACAAAGATCATTGAGTTCAACTCCTGGCACCCAACAGAACCACTCAAAAATCAGACCATATGTCTAAGAGCTTTGTTCAAACACTTCTTGAACACCAGCAGGCTCAATGCCTGCACAGTACCTTCACCTGCGCAGTAAAGAAGTGCTTCCTGATGTTCCAGCAGAACCTCCTGTGTTCCAGCTTATGCCCATGACCTCTAATCCTGGCACTGGGCACCGCTGAGAAGAGCCTGTCCCCATTCTCTTTGCACCCTCCCTTCAGATATCTGTAGATGTTGATAAGATCCCTCCTGAGCCTCCTCTTCTCCAGGCTAAACAGTTCTAACGCTCTCAGTCTTTCCCCACATGAGAGGTGCTCCAGTTCTTTGATAATTTTGGTAACCTACATTGGACTCCTCCTAGTATGTCCAAGTCTCTCTTGTACTGGGGGTAAGGGAGGGGGCAGACAGAACTGGACACGGTATTCCAGGTGATTCAGTATGATACTGCAGTATTCACCAGCAGTTGGATGGTGAACATTAAATTCATATTTCCCATGATCGACTAGACTAATTAATTGTTATTAGCAACACGTACACATACCAGTAAGAGGACTCATGTGGACAGTAATACAGTATACACATGAGGAGGACTTTTTTTCATTTTCCTAAAATTTCCATTCACAAATTCATCTTAATAAGACTTGTGAGAAGGGAATCTTCAAATAAGAACTGGCAACTAGAAGAATTAGTGGAAATGCCACTGGCCTGCAGGGATCAAATAAAGAGCTCTGGCAGTGCTTACATCAGAAACAAAGGTTATTTCTAACTATTAAGGCAGTACTGGTCTGTAATACCCTCCAATCAGGTCAAGGGTGAAAAAGTAAGCTACAACTGAAGTTTATGAAAGAGATTTTGATTAAAGATTATAAAAGAAATCCTGTGACTGTCACCTACTCCAACACACACGAGGTTTAATGGAACAAGACTTTCATATCAGAATATTTCTGTCTTGCTCAACATGTTGTCTTTTTGTCTTCCCCACAGATATGCACGCTGCTCAAGTGTAGGAGCACAGACCTGAGCACTTGCGGGCAGCCAGTGGAGACTGCACAGACCAAGTTTGACATGTTCTCCCTCAGCGGCACGTTTGGCACTAACTACGTCTTTCCAGAGGTCTTATACAGTGATGTGCAGCTGGCCCCTGGAGAATTTGAGGTAATGGGGCACTCCGGAACTGTTTCATGTTAGACTTTCTCTGGACTAGTAATGGAATAACTACATCAAAACAGACAGAGAACATTTTCATGGTGAATAATTAGACATACTTTATACTTTTCAATTAAGTCACTAGTTGCCATAAGTGATATGGTCTGATGTACCTTCTTCTTTTCTTACCTCTTTCTGAGCACTTTGTTCATAGTAGTATTCCTCTAATTATGTCTTTATGTTACTTTTCCCAATCAGGTATTGAATGATGGGCGTTTGATAAGTAAGACAAAACCAACAAAACCAGTCGTCACTGTGACACTTTTTGGTCGGTGGTATGAGAAGGATAATCTATAACAGGATCCACAACTGACAGACTTCCTGTGATGTTACCATAACTGAAGCTGTGCACTAATAATCTCATATCCACAGTCCAAAAGAGATACAGCATCCTCTACTACAATAATCAGGATTATGTTTTGTTCTTCGTGTTGAACAAACTTCTCAATGTGATTTGTTTAGAAAAAAATCAGCAACATTATTTTATTGCTACCATTTATTGAGAAGTAACTATTTCTATATTATAATAATGCTAATCTTTTATTAGTACAAAATAGCAGTAGTGTTTCTCTCACTGTTTTCTGTAAACAGTGCCCTCAGTAATTACTGCCCTCAGTAATACTGTATTTTGGGACAAAGGATAAATTCTTACTAAAATAGCATTGCATATTTTATAACTGTAGATTGCTGAGATCAGTAAATAAAACACTGAGAGATGTGATTCGTGACAGCTCCATGCAACAAAGCTCAGTAATGCTTTGTCTCTGATATGCAGCTACAAATGCTAACTACAAGACGGTTCTTTTATCACAATTACACAATTCTTTTTCCTATTTGTGTTGTTTTGGGTTTGTTGTCTTTATGCCAATGGTTAACATTGTATGACATGTAGCAGCACAGAACAGTGCATCATGGAGGCTAAGCTAGAACTCCAAAGAGCCCACCCTGAACCAAAATCTGCTGGCTCTTCTTGTACAGAACTGAAGATGAATCATCATTTTTCAGAAATCTCTTTTGAACCAAAACTTGAAACTGAAAACCCAAAATATTCCACTTGCTTGTTCTGAACAAGTTTGTCAAGACCTGCTGGCTGTACTGGATGCAGTGCTGGAACTGTGTAGCCAAAAAAGAGGTCACTGAGTGACAGTGTCATGTAGCAGCTTCTTCCTCCTATTTTTTCTATTTCTCCCTCGTCATGTAACACCAGCATATGTGAAATAAGCCTTATCCTTTGCTTCTTGATAATAATGCTGGGCGGTGCTGCCCTGCAAGTGCATTAACTGTTGGGATTAGGGGTTTAGATTTCTATTAGATACCAGCAACTCCTGGTGAGAAAGCACTGTTCATGTCTTTGCTTCCTCATCTTCCCCAGTGACCTGGGGAAGCATATCCTCTTCCTTTAGCATATTGGTGTATGGATATATACATCTCCTTCTGTGGTCTTTTAAAAGAGTCAGACTCCCCTATAAATCCCAATTCCACTTCCTTTTTCCCCACACTGGCACCATTTGTGGTCCCAGCACAGCACTCTCAAGGTCTTCAGCTCCTCATACTTTGGTTACAAAGTTGACAAGAAGGTGGAAACGCAAATCCTATCTGGACTCCAGCACTGGTTATCACTGCTGGGCATGATATGACCTTTCTGCTTTCGAATACAAATAAATAGTTGTGACATAACACAATAGCACGAAGTTGTTCATCAAAATCCCAAATCTTCCTAACCCTATACTATGTGCTCTGACTCACGGAAGCTCAATATCAGTGCTGCTAGAGCCATGCTCTCTCCAAACCTTCTTCACTGTTTGAGTCACTTGTTGCCTGCCCACAGATAGATCTCAATTTAGCAAGAGATTATTCAGTCTGATCCTCTTCCCAGGTGTACAAACTCAGTGCAGACATTGTCCTCATCCCGCAAGAACCTGGCGGGTCATGATGCAACTTGCCTGAGGAGAGGATCTGAGTTTAAAGGACACTATGGTATGCAAGGTTTCATCTTGCAGTGCAGAAGGGATGTATTAGGAGCATGTAGTGAGGCTGGGAGGCAGCTCCTTCAGGACTGTTCTCTGCAGGTAGTACAAGTCCTTTGGCTAAGGAAATGGGTGTGCAGGTAGTATATGATCCCAACCCTGAATCGGGCATGTACTTTGAATTTAGGATTTGGTTCAAGACCACTGTTGTCTGACTAGGTAGATTTATGTGTTTGAATCTTGAATATTTTCTTATAGAAGACTGGCATAAGCCGTTATTGCACTAAATTCTTTTTGCCGCAAAGATTGCATAATATTCATAATCATGAAATGTGTTGTTGTATGAAGTGAGGCAGGCATACAGAATATAATCCTTTCCAAATCCACCCATTCGTCCACATACCAATTCACAGTGCATAAAGATGAGTCTGTGCGTAACCACTGATAACAACAGACTGTTCTTTCAGGCCAGTGCTGCAAAAAAAGCATTTCTTTATCTGACAGCTGATTCACGAACAAAGAAGGTAAGAAACCTTAGCAAATGTGTTTTTTTTCTGCATGTGCAGCTTTAGCTTCAAGACTTCCAATGTCTTGATCTGTAGATGTAACTAAAGGAAAAGGAAAACGTGCAATAGGAAAAAATTAGGAATTATTGCTCCCAAGGACAATGCTGCTCTACCAGAGATCTTTGAGGACTAGAGATCCTCAGAGCTCAGTTACTGAGTGGTGTGCTAACAGGCTTGCCCAGAAAAGCAGCATGCTGACATCCCTGCTGTGATGTGGAGCAGCCCCCAGAGGCCCCACAGCCCTAAGCCAGGGGTGGCACAGGCGGTGCCCAGGCAGCAGCACCGTCCTCTGGCAGCCCTGCCTGCACCCCACACCCTGCACTTTGCCCAGGAATGTGTCTGTTCCGGTCTTTGCTATGATTTCCCAAACTCCTCTGGCTTGTTTTCCCACTGTGACCTGGGCTTGCCTTCAATTTATTACAGTAATGCTGGGCCTGAACACTTGGTGAATCTGACCGGCAATGCGTTTCTTCAGCTGCAGCACAGCAGTGACTTCTCTGTCGGTGGTGTAAACATGGAGCAGGATTGCTCAGTGCTTGCGGCTCTCTGGCCTTTGATGTTTGAGTCTTTAGGGACACAGTGATTGCATCGCATGGTGTCGGTGTCGGCTTTCTGGCACTCTGGAGAATTCCCAGGTTTCTGCAAGACTTTCCCTATTAAAGTCCCCTGGTTTTCCTCACCCCTGTCCTTCTGCTGGGTGGCTTCCAGACTTCAGGTATGGAGCTTTTGAGGGCTCGTGCCTCTTCTGTCTGGTTTTGGTGCTGTCTGCTCTTGAGGTCTGGGACCTTGACAGCTACATTGCAGCTGTTTATGAGCACAGTGTGCTCTTGCCTGCTCCTCCTGAGGAGGCCTTGATGCTGATGAACAGAAGTAAGATTTCTGGATGGAGCTGCATAGTGAAGAGGAAGATATTGTCAGAATGAAGAATATGTTCCTCGATGACTTATTGAAAAGTCAGTATGATTAGCCAGGGTATGTTCCTTCATCCTCACAGACACAACACTGCTTCTAACAGTGGACTGTTAATGAAGCACCTGGAGCTCTTGTAGTAAAGTGCTATTTCCAAAATATTATGCAAAATATATATATATATTCTTCATGAGGAATAAAAATTGCTTGCTATAAGCAATTTCAATTATTGTGAAAAAAATGCTTTTCATAAAATAACAAAAAAGGTCTGATGTTTAATTAATCTTCACAAAACAAGTTGGTTATTTCAGCTCTGGACAGAAAGGTCAGAACAGTTCAAGGGTTAGTATATACCACATTGTGTACCTGGGAGGGACACTCTAAAGTGCTCCAGCTATAATAAGTCATTGGCCACAGGAACGTGGCATGGCAGGACCACACAGCTTATAACTGTATGTGGTATCAGCTACAGCTACGCTCCACTGCATGCAGCTGGTCTGCCCTCAGCCCTGGCTGCATTTGTAATTGATAGAAGCCAAACACAGCGAGGTTGTATGGAGTAGTGTGCCCTCATCATGAGAGCCTGGGCTAGCCCAGAGATCAGTTTGGAAGCCTGGAGATGGTACAGAGCTTGTAAGTGATCCTTCTGTGAAGGCTCTTGTACACCAGTGTTGCTCCTAACATGTTCTCTTAGCCATTTGTTCACCTTTTATTTATGGCATTTTAAATTGGAAATGATCCAATTCATGCAACTTTTTCTTCTTACCATAAATGAACATTCTTGAATGTTGACATGCACCGTACTTCCCCAGATTACTCAATAGAAGATTACTTCCAAAACAAACCTGTTACAAACTTTGCTCCTCCTCTTCCCATCTACTTTATATTCCCCATGACTCTTCCAGACTCAGAACATTCAAGCAACTGCCAGGCAGCAGCCATGGTCCCTCCTCGGCCTGTGGTGCACACTGTGGTGTTTGCCCTGGCAGCCCTACAGGCCCTGGCCTCAGACACCTTCATTGCGGCCGTGTATGAGCACGCCGTCATCCTGCCACGTGCCACTCATAAGACAGTTTCTCCCGACGATGCTTTGGCCCTGATGAACAAGAACATGGACATCTTGGAAGGAGCCATCAAGGAAGCAGCCCAGCAGGTACGAGATGTATCCCGAGTGGTGTTAATTGATGTGTTCTCCTCCCTCTGACCCTCCTGGGGATGCATTCATGGAGACTTCTTAACGGAGCCCCTTCTGCCAGGGCGCGCGCATCATTGTGACTCCGGAGGACGGCATTTATGGCTGGGTTTTCACAAGAGAAGCCATCTACCCGTACCTGGAGGACATTCCTGATCCAGAGGTGAACTGGATTCCCTGCACTGATCCCACAAGGTGATTCCTTCTGCAGTGGTTTGTGTGGTTTTAAACTGTTGTCCCATGGAGTTGTGAGCTGCTCCTAAAAAATGCCTAAGAACTGATGAATTAAATGCTTCAAAAGGAACTCTTAATTAAATGTAATTGAAATATACCAGCTAAAAAGTATTGAGACAGCTTCACTTTTGAAAATTAGAAAAGGAGGAAAATGGGGAAACTTTAGGCAACATCATTATTTTGAAATCATGCAAAAGCTTACCACTTCTGACTACTTGAGAAAGTTTTCTGTAACTATAAACCAGTTAATTATCATGGCAAAAGCATAGATTAAACAAGGTGATTCAGACCTCAGCTCATGCACCTGGGGTGATTTCTTAATCAAATAGCATAAAATATTTCTCTAGATCTGAATGAAATGCCTTTTAGAAATCCAACTGCTTCCACAGTCTGCTGTGGCACACCAGGCTGCTCTGAATGTGTGTCACCAGGGGATACCAAAGGGATAAGTGTTGCCTCTAAACTAAGATTTAGTATTCTTCTGTTCTGGGGCTTTATGAAGCAAAATCTTAAGAGTCCTTGGGTCTGCAAATGTTGTGACCGCTCTTTACCAATGGCTTATGGACAGCTTCCTTCAATAGAGAGAAGAGTTTTTAAAAAGGTCTTTTGAAATTGAGACTCAGATTTGCCTAAAAATTAATCTTTAAGTTATTTTAAGTTTATACCTATATATTGATTTTTTTTTTTTTTTTTTTTTTTTTCCTCCCTTGTTTTCTGAAGCTGTCCATTAGCTTTGTATGTATGTTAGCTGGGAATTATATCCACACAGAAAATAACAACTTGGTCTCATTAAGGGTACAGGAAAGAAGAGCACAGAGAGCCCCCTTTTTAAAGCTAAAAAACACCAGGAATTTAAAATGATGCTATGAACAGAGAGGAGAAAGAGAATAGAAGCCATCTATCCTTTTTACACCGCCTGGAGATATTCAGTTAATGGAATAGTAAGTTTGAATCCATTCCCCGTCTAAACTTAAACTTGTAATTTTGTTGTTGATGTTTTTGCTTGTTTCATCAAAAACACCTTAGATTTGCTCCAGCACCAGTGCTGGAACGGCTCAGCTGCATGGCCAGGAATAACTCCATCTATGTGGTTGCAAACACTGGGGACAAGAAGTCGTGCAATTCCAGCGATCCCAGCTGCCCCAGTGATGGTCGCTACCAGTACAACACCAATGTCGTCTTTGACTCGGAAGGGAAACTGGTGGCTCGTTACCACAAGGTGAGGCGCTTCAGCATCACCCTGTAATTGATCATCAGTATACTTTTCATCTCTTTGGCACCAATTTCAGCAGATTTACACAATAATGTTAGGTAACTGTAGAGTGATAGCCAATCCAACGCAAGGCTCTTGTGGCCAGAGGGAAGAGCAGGCAAACACTTGATCCATCAGGCACTGTTCCCAGGAGCACTGCAGCTGCAGAAGGCATGCTGGCTATCAAATGCCTCAAAGCTATATTAATGAGAACAAACTGGAATGACACATTGGCACAGTTGGCCATGCTCAGTGAATTTTAGCTGGTTCCCGACACAGTTTTAGCCAAACCAGGCAGCGCTTTCCCAGGTGATGCCTTGGCAGCATTTAGAAGTTAGCATTTGCTCAGCGCTGATGCCAGTAGACAGCAGGGATGCATCCACCCCCTGCTCAACAAACCTCTGGGTGAAGGTTTTACTTCCTTTGACTCCCATTCGCCACTGAGCCTCCTCAGGAGATCTCCAGTGGCTATGAAGGGGGCTTTGAGATACAGATACCACCTTTACCCAAAGGTATCTCAACCCACAGTTTTGCTTTACTCTCAGATAAAAAAGTGGCAGCTAGTAATATTGCCTTATTTTTAGTTTCTGATATGCCATTTTCTTTGCCTGCAGTACAACCTATTTAGACAAGAAACACAGTTTAATTACCCTAAAGAGCCAGAAGCTGTCACCTTCAAGACACCCTTTGGGAAGTTTGGCATTTTCACTTGCTTCGACATCCTTTTCCGGGAGCCCGCTGTGGTGCTGGTGAGCGAGCTCCAAGTGGACACGGTGCTCTTCCCAACGGCCTGGATGAATGTCCTGCCCTTTCTGACTGCTGTGGAGTTTCACTCTGCCTGGGCTATGGGCATGAGAGTCAATTTATTGTCAGCAAATACTCACAACATCAGAATGTCTATGACAGGTGAGTTGCTTTGGGGAAAAAGGGAATAGTCTTCATAGTACAGGATTCAGAAACAGGCAACATTATTTTAAAATAGTCAAGTCTCTGGAAAATAGTATTTCAAGAAGATTAAAAATATTCTTGATGTTGTATTGAATGCAGTAAACCACTACTTTCAAGAAATGTTGAAAGTTCAGGGAGAGGTAAAATTAGAATGACATTAAATTTTTATATTTCAAAAGCAAAGTTTTCTTTCAGAAATGGCACAAAGGTTCAGTTAAATGTTCACCCTCTTGTTTAGAGGTAGCATTTTTTTTTATTATTTCAATCAACAGTTAAATAGATAAAAATGTTTTAAACAGAACTTAATAACCAAAAAATGAAAGGAGTTCTCCTTTGTATTAAATAAAACATTTTCAGATTTTTGTTTCTGCTGAAGAATTCAAGATGATATATTTTGGTTTGATCTGAATAGATACCTACTGCCTTTTTTTTTCTGTTAACTGAGAATACATTGTTCTAGCTGCATATGTAACTACTCCCCAAAGCAGAAGTGAAAGCCACAAAGGAACACTTTTGTCTGCCGTTAAGACACTGGGTTGAATTTGGGCACTGCTCTAGGTTTCCTTTTATGAAATGTAATTATGCCCATAGTTTCCTTCTTGGCATATATGTCACTTCCAGAGCTCTAATTTCTGTCATAATTAAAAAAGTATATGGCCTTGTGTGAAATTGCCTCTGAAGGCTCAGATTCAAGATCCAGTGAAGCACAAAGCCTTTGGATTTTAGATTTTTTTTTATTATTATTATTTTTTAACTATGATGTGTATTTTAGTGTCTCTGTGCTTTAAAGTTCTTCCACAGTTCTCATTAACAAGTTGTTTGAAGACAGCCTCGTGTTTACAAGTGACAGAGCCCACGGTGCCACCCGCCGGGAGGTGGTGACGGTGGCTGCCGTGTGTGTTGTTTGCAGGGAGTGGGCTGTTCACGCCCTGCGGAGCAGCTGCCTACTACTACAACAGTGAGACAGAGGAGGGACGTCTCCTGGTAGCCGAGCTGAGCACACGACCCCGTCTTTCTCCCACCTACCCTCCTGCAGTCAACTGGAGCTCATACGCTACAAGCATCAAAAACTTTACAGAAGATAACACTTTTCTGGGAGCTGTCCGGCGTGATATATTCACTTTCAGTGAACTCAAGCATGAACGTGGAAATTTTACAGTTTGCCAGAAGGATCTCTGCTGTCATTTGACTTATAGGATGTCAAACAAGAGCAACGATGAAATTTATGTACTTGGTGCATTTGATGGGCTTCATGGTTCTGTCATAAAATACCATTGGCAGGTAATTTGTTCAGAAGGGTTGACAATGGGTTGCCAAAATTAACGAGTCATTCCAAAATACTTGTTCATTACTGCATCATGAGAAATTTTCTTTCTATCAAGTCCAGCTCTTGATTATTGAAATCCTACTGCATGTTACTTTTCTGTATCCTCTCACCACAGGTATGCACACTGCTCAAGTGTAGGAGCACAGACCTGAGAACGTGTGGACAGCCAGCGGAGACTGCGCAGACCACGTTTGACATGTTCTCCCTCAGCGGCACATTTGGCACAAACTACGTCTTTCCAGAAGTCTTATACAGCGGGGTGCAGCTGGCCCCTGGGGAATTTGAGGTAATGGGACACTCTGGAACTGTCTGACTAGGCTATGGTACTGGAAGGGAACCTGCTATGGCAGCTAAGTTAGAACCACTCTGGTTCTGCAGAACAGAACCCAAGAGGACATTTAAATGCATGGACTGAGCTCATCCTCATTGAGAAGAACATATAGATGCTAAGGCTGAGAATCTCTTCAGTGTTTTCTTTAGCAAGTATGCATTCCCACTTCACAGACCAAAGCTATAAATAGCAGCTTTCAATTAGTAATGAGTATTATGCATATGGTAGAGATCCAATGCAGTTAAAAATACTGAAATGTATTTTTAGGTGGTTTGTCAGGTTTAATACTTTTTAACATTTAACTTCAAATATTTTTGTCAAAATATGTTTCCATTCATAAACTTTAGATTACATTTATATAAAAGACTAGATTAAATCTTTATTAATTTTTAAGAGTTGTTTAATAGCTTGCAAGAGACAATTTAGTCAGTGAAAAAGGCTTATAGATCTTTAGGGGAAACAAGTTTATCTTATCATATACGCATGTTTTGACTGTCGTAGAGGCTCTTAAAAAGTTGCAGATACTCATAGTCTGTGTACAACCATTTCAGACAGATCTGTAAAAAGTAGCTAAGAAAAGCAATGTATGTCCAGTAGACTGCAATTCTCTTTACTTCCTTCTGGAAATTGTTTAGGGGTCTACAAATGGAAAGAGATTTAATATTACTGTCCTAGATATAACCTGCATCACCATGTACAAATAACTAATGAAAGCATAACAAACCAGCTGTTGCCACTCTTGTATTCTTATGAGATGGAGGAAATGATCTTTATAACAAAGATGGAGCTGAAGGGACTGTAAAGACTTTCAGGTCCAAGGAAATGTGGGAAGGCAGTGGCAGAGCTGAGCATGATTTTCTGAGCTCTGTTTCAGTGCCTGAAGTGCAAGAACATTTCCATGCATGAGACAGAGGACTGTCTTTAAAAAGTGCTGTGTATAATTTTTTGACCTCTAAGGCCTATCCCTTCTGTACCATGCAATACTGCTACTCTGTTAGTGGGTAATAGAATCACTCTTCCTCTTTTCAACTAGGTGCTACGTGATGGACGTCTGGAAAGTAAGAATAGCACATCGAAGCCACTCTTAACAGCAACGCTTTTTGGAAGACGTTATGAAAAGGACCTGAAGCATCCCCTGCGAACCTCCCCATAATGTAACTCCTTAACTGTTATACAGTCAGCATAGACAAGATGAGAATTTCCCATGGTGGTCCATGAGCTCCTCATGATTTGTGGCAGTTACCCTGTATCATTCCTGTTCTGCAGTCTTACACTTCTTTTTAGCAGCTGTGGCAGTTGAGTTTATTTAGGAGAAAGAGACGTGATCACTCTGTTGTGTACCTATATCAATGGTACATCATATAAATAGTGCTTGAACCAATGCAATTATTATTTATGCTCAGTCACATGAAGTCTCTGATTAGATTTTTTTTTTCAAAGATATAATGTAGGTTGCCAGGATAATGCTAGTCAGATAGTGATACCGGATGTGTGAAATGTGAAGTTTGCCAATTTACTGCTGAACAAATCTTCCCCAGAGAAGCCTTGTTGTCCCTTCTGCCCCTTCCTGTTTTTCAGACTGCATGAACACTGCATGAACAAGTGTCCATGTTCCTCAGCCTTACACACCATTCAGCAGGGCCTTCCTAATGCTCAATGGGCCTTGATGACATTTGGACCAAGGTATTTTACAATGAAGAAAAGAACAGATTTGAAATGGTTTTAGGTGCAGCCTCAGAGAGAGAAAGTGGTTGTCCACAACCCACACAAACACCAAGTCTGCTCCGTAAAAGACCTTCAGTTCTGCAGTCCCTCTGAGCTTGCACGGCAAGCATGCCATACACATGCTGGGTCCAAGCATTTCAGATCAGACTTACCCTATACACATAGTATACTAGAACTAGAACATTCCACTGGGTATTTGTAAAATTTCTTCAGAACTGTGAAAATGAAGAAAAAATGTAAAGTTTTAGTACCCGAAACACATTTGACCATGTAATGTGAGCAATGTGCATTATTTGGGACTTCTAGCCATTATTATATCTATGTCCCATTAATTGGGACATATGAAACTTGGCAGCCCTGGGCCTGGTTTATATTTACCATATTCTGCAGCAAACAGGCCTCATTTCACCACATATGCCTTGGAGTGCTCCCTGCCTTAATGTTTGTCCCATAGCCTTTTGCATCTACTGCCCTTCACATCACTGGCATATAGCATGCACTATGTTTAGCATCAAGCTGCCCTAACTATGGAAAAACTCTGGCTTCCCACCACAAGCACACTAACATACATTATCCAGAACTTGTTGTAATCCTCTGATTTCTGTTTTCCTTGTGGTGCTGGTTCTCAGCACCCAACTTTGGAGGTTCCTCCTAGGATTTGTTTCATCCTGGAAATAAAACAGATGAGTTTATATTCAGGGGAGGGATTGTGCTACTTGGGAGCAGTTATTCAAACCTGCAAGCCCTCAAGGTTGTGCTTCCTTGTGGTTTGTCCAGCATCTTACCCTTTTCTCACCTGGCCTATGGTTGTAACCCAGGATAGTTCCTTCATCAAACAGGTTTTGGTCAAGAGACAAGTTGACTCCTCAACAGCAGTACTGTTGAGTGTGTAATGGCTACAGAGTCCATAACATCCAGATGTAGAAGACCCTGATGATGGGTGGGAGCTGATCCCTGCTCCCTGAACCAGTCTGGTACACTTCCGGAACTTCTATGATTTGTAACTGGCAGCAATTTCTGAAGGGCAAAAAAGAATAAGCATGCTAGTTATGAAGACCTGCAGTGTCATCATGTTGACCATATAGATCCATTGGTTTGCACTGAGGTCACCAGCCACACACATATAGAGAGAAGTGTCTCTGCAGCAGAGCAGCCAGGAGCTTTGCCTTGGGAGTGGTCCCCAAAGTGGTGCTTTCCCATCCATCCTCTGAGTGCTGCTCACTCATCCATGTGCCCCTAAAGAGATATAAGAGTAACCAACACCTCACAAATGCTCTGAGAAAGGCAAGTACTACCCTGACATTCAAACTCCAGTGCTGAAAATGACCTTAAAATTTTAAGAAGGCTGCTTCCTGCAGCCCTCTTACCACACAGGTGCTGCAAGAGCTGCAAACTCCAGGGACCTCCTTCTTATGAACCCTGCCACTCACCTCCATCTCTTACTCAGCTGCACCTTCAGCACTTCAGGCAAAATATGCTTTTATTAATCTGCCTAGATTTGCTAGCACTGGGGGGGAGGGGGGGAGGGGGAGAGAGAGAAAGAGAAGGGGAAAAAAAAGAGGAACATCTCCTGTAGCTGCATGTGAACGTAATTTACTTCTGTTTTTGTTGCAGTCAAATCACCTGACTAAAACATTTCACTGGTTAGCATCAATAGCTTTTACATGTTAATACAAAAAAAAAAAAAAAAAAAAAAAAAAAATTTAACGAATTTTTGGGACATTTTAGATGTCCCATGCTTCACAGATCATCAGTGTCACTCTCAAAACAGCATTTTGCAAGATGCTTGTACACTAAATCCTGAGTATTTCATGCACTCCAAATGGAACTGAAATTTATAAAAATCTTTCTGAAGCTGGAGAAGAATGCAACAAATCCCATTCATCTACAAGAGTTTATGTTGAATTCTAAGAAAGTTAACCAGCTATGCACTTATCTTCCCAACTGCTAGGTAGAAATTAGAAAAGAGAGAATTTAGTTGATCTTTTGGGAAAGAAATACATGAATAAACAAACAAATAAATAGCCTCTCCTATGTTTTCCTTAGGGGAAAGTATTTGAGTTTCTGAAAGAACTAGTGTTTGCTGACTCTGGGATAGATATGCCAAAGAAGAATCAAATTAATTTTTAATGTAATTCATGTCAGTGACTCCACTCTAAAAGCTCCTCCAGATGGTATCTTCATGAACTCCATCCTTCTCGGAACTGGAAAAGCTTTCTCTTCTCTTGTCAATACTCTTCCTTGATGGTGGCCAAAGCAAACAAGACGCCTTTACACAGTGTCTCTGATCATACAGAGAGAAAAACAAGTCCTTAATAGGTTTTACTGATGTAAGACGTCAGATAAGGTAGAAAAATACTGCATTAAAACAAATGTAATCCAAATCTTATGGCTGACTTAAGTAAGACTGGTAACACCTTTGGGAAAACTTAAGCTCTGTGTAAAATCTAATGTATTATATTGTCCACATTGAATCAAAGCAAGCAGACCTTGAGCAACAGTAGAGTGACAGAATCATAATAATCTGTTATTTTTAAGAGAACAGGACACTACAGCCTTGTTCTTGTACACATATTTTAATCATTATAACCTCAAGTTATCTATTGAATAGCATGGACCAGTGAGGCACAGTCAGAGATTGTACAACTATTAGCCACAGTAATACAATACTAAATGTTTATGAACAACTCATGTTATCATATGTGAATTACTGGCAGCAATCATTCCTAAGTACATAGATTCAGTGAAGATTTAGTGGATGGCAGACAGAATGGCCATGACCTGTGTTTGAGATGAAGAATTCATATATTTCTAATTAACCAAGAATCGAACTCTAGCCCTACCTCATCCAGATATTGTTTGCCATGTCACTGTCCACCATCAAGGCAGGTAAACTGAAAAAGAGACATAACTTGCAAAGGTTAATAAAGACATCTGTAATTATTATAAGGCTTACCACAGCTGATACAGGAATGCTTCTCAGTGGCTTATGGAAGTCTGTAACATGTCATGGAGCCCAACAGAGAAGTAATTACAGCATACCTTCTGAAAATGAACCTCCCAAAAACTGATGCTGTAGACAAACAGCACTTCCTACAGAAGCCACGGATATCCATAACAGTCTTACCTAGTGTCCACCTGCGTATCAGCTAGAAAAGCTAGAGATGATTGGTCTTGGTGAAGCAGAAACTTAGCTTATTGACGGCAATATCTTAATTTATCTATCAGTTTAGAAAACAATTGAGAATTAACAAAGGCACTTGGAGCCTCCATATGTGAAAGTATGAAAATATTTAGAACAACCATTCAATATTTTAAGTTTGTAAGTAATACTCCATTGTCTGTTCAGATATCCTATGGCAGTAGTGAATTTGCACTAGAAATATATAAAATATACAAACCACACTGTAATTACATGATTTTAACTCTGCCTATCCATCATCGTTTGCTGCTTTTAACATTAATGTGGATTTTGATGACTTCCTAGCCTTGTAGCAGTGATTCTGTAAGGATGCGGGAATAAAATGAAGTGTAGGAAGGAGTTAATATTTTTTAATGGCAGAACAAGACTAACTAAAATTGGAATAATCTGATACTGTGCATACTGAAGTTCACTACACATTCTATTAATTGAAATTATTCAATTATTTCAATTGAAATTGAAATTGAAGCTATAAAATAGAATTGACAATAAAATATTTGTCTGTAATGTAATTCTTAACTAAAACAAAGAAGGAAAAGACATAAAAGAAGGAAAAGACATAAAAATAAGGAAAGATATTTCACCATATAGACCATAGCAGCTTTCAAATACCACTGAAATTTATATTTTATATTTTATAATAAAATTTTTATAATTTATTTTTTTAATTTATAAAAATCTTTCTGAATCTGGAGAAGAATGCAACAAATCCTATTCACCTAGAAGAGTTTATGTTAAATTCTAAGAAAGTTAACCAGATATGCACTTATCTTCCCACCTGCTAGGTAGAAATTAGAAAAGAGATTTCAGTAATGAAAATTGCTACACACAGGTGTAGCTGCTTTTCATTAAAGTTGTGTTGACTTTTTGAGGAATTATAAGCATTAGCAAAGAGCTAAAACTTGGCAAAGAGCTGGACTAATTGTTTGCATGAGGATTGCCATGTGCTAGGATGTGAGGTTCATATCTGGGCCTCAAACCCTAATTCCCTCAATTGTCTAGAACCTGTGGAAAGAAAAATGTCAGCTGCTGTTTCAGGTGTAACATAAACATATGCCCACTGCTTGTGTTGATATCATTTTGTGATGAGTATTCATGCAAAAAAAAGCACAAGGAAGTCTCATAGTTTCAGAGAAAACTGAAGTGCTGCAAAGCCTTAATGATCATCTAGTGGCTTGAGCAATTCCAGTGATTTTGAACCCTCACTGTGAATGCAGGAACTTTGTGTTTGAATTCTTTTTCTTCTTCACAGACACCAACCACCAAAAATATCCATCTCAGTTTAATTTTCAGGCAAAACTTCCCGAGTAATTCCTGTCAAATTTATGAATAGCTTTGAAAAGATCAAAACATAATTCTGAAACACTTATGAAAATCTTAGGGAAAATATATACTGACAAGAAGCTTTAACATTTTAGCACCCTTAAATTGAGCAAAAAGAATACAGAGAACTTTAGGCCTAGTAAGGTAGTCACTGCTACGTTATAGACTTTGTAGGATATACTCCCCAATCCTTGTTAGAGACCTTCCAAAGTTTTTCATATAGCTTTTATTATTGTGCTAGCTAAATACTGCTATCTAACATGCTCTCTCTCTTTCCTTTTTTTCAGTTTGTCTCCAGTAAGAGCCAAACATCTTAACCTAATGATCTTTTCATTGAGGTCTGATAAAGACAAATGGGGACAGTGAGGTAGATATACTACTACTAAAATCAATGTTGGTACGTCACTTTACATCTGCTGATCATGCATCTGCAGAGAAAGAGAGGTTCTACATTTATTTTTGAATTCAGACAGCTGGACTCTGCCTTCGTTTCAGTCTACCCTGCAAGGTAGCCCTCACACTACTTAGCTGGGCCTGGCCAGGGCTGGAAGCCATTGGCTCTGCCCAGGAGAGATCCTATAGATAGCGATCCATATAGCTTCTACCTTGGCAGCAGTTAGGTTCACTGGTTCCATAGAATTCCTAATACTTTGTTTTGTCACCCAGCTGACAAACTGAACTGTACAAAAATTGGTCAAAAATGTACAAACATTTGTTTTCTTCCACCCCCACCTTGGTTAGTAGTTGTCTTCTCTAGCTTTCTCAGAGATGCTCTTACACTGAGTTGGACACAACAGGTAACATAACCAAATATCCAAAAATATGAAATTTAACAATGTCAAGTACTAGATTCTGCATCTTGGACAAGACAGCCCTCCTATACATACAGACTGGGGAATGAGAGGCTGGAGAGCAGCCCCACAGAAAGGGATCTTGGGGTTCTGGTCAACAGCAAGTTGAACATGAGTTGGCAGTGTGCCCTGGGAACCAAGAGGACCAGCCATGTCCTAGGGTGCATGAAGTATAGCATTGCTAGCCGGTTGAGGGAAGGGATTGTCTTGGTCTGCTCTGGTGCTGCCTTTCCTCAAGTACTGTGTGCAGTTTTGGACACCACACTTTAAGAAGGACATAAAACTATTAGAGAGTACCCAAAGGAAGGCTATGAAGATGGTGAAGGATCTAGAGAGGAAGATATATGAGGAGTGGCTGAAGTCCTTTGGTTTGTTCAGCCCAGAGCAGAGGAGGCTGAGGGGAGGCCTCATGGCAGCCTGCAGCTCCCTCATAAGGGGAGCGGAGAGGCAGGTGCTGAGCTCTGCTCTCTGGGGACAGCGACAGGACCCGAGGGAACGGCATGGAGCTGGGACAGGGGAGGGTCAGGCTGGGGGTTAGGGAAAGGTTCTTAACCCAGAGGGGGGTCGGCCACTGGGACAGGCTCCCCAGGGCTGTGGTCACAGCACTGTTGTTCAAAAATGTTCGGACAATGCTCTCAGACACATGGTTTAATTTTTGGGTGGTCCTGTGTGGAGCCAGGAATTGGACTCAATGATCCTTGTGGGTCCCTTGCAATTTGGGATATACCGTGATTCCAAGTTGCAAAAGCATGTTATAATTCATTCATGGAAAGTTATTGTTTGAAAGAATAATTATGTTTGCTCAAGCAGAAATCAAATATATCTGACACTGAGATAAAAAAGGGAAGAGTAAGCTGTTAAAACACAGCCATTAATGCACGATGATGTACTTCCTGGTAGCTAGACTGAAAGATAGAAAGGTTTGGCAGGTGTGGGTAAAAGTGCATGTGTGGTACCTTTCATAACAGATGTCATTTAGCTATACCTCAAGAGTATCAGATGGCTTTATTTATAAAGACCAGAGTTTTAAAACAATAAAACTTAAGTTTGATCATTCACATTGCTTAGCAACAGGTCTAAACATTCATTTTTGTTGAAGACTTCCTAAGCCTTTCTTTAATGTTGCACTAAACATTTCAGATTGTTTATTCATGTTAGCATTAGCCTCTGTTTCCAGGGATTCTTCCAAGTTCAGCGTTAGACTAAATCAAAAGTAGGCATGCAACCTCTCTCATTTGGGGTTCCTACAACAGTTACTTAATGTAACCTCTCTTGGATTTTACCATGAGAGTCTTACAATGCCAGTTGTTTTTTACTGAGTCTTTTCTCACAGATAATTGCTCTTCTTTCACCATGGATGCAACACATAGCCCTCATTGATTTTCTAAGGCTTATCATTTGATGATATCTTGATATCTTATGAACATTTCCCATAGCAGCACTTCCACAAAGTAAGGAATAATTTCTATCCTCCTGCATAGAGGAGGAGATGAAGTGCAAATAAACTGATGTTTACAGTAACCAAAAATAACTTGAGATGCCAAGATATATTACATATTACAAAAATACTTTATATATTTAAAAAGCATTCAAAACATTGTTATCACTGACTTCAGCTGTGAAAATGAAGAAAGAAGAAATGAAAATGAAAGATGTTCAATGACTCACCTAATACCATGTGTTAACATATGCATATAGAGCATGATAGAAGGGATGGAAATGAGAATAGGGACCTGTACAAGGGTCCACTTAGAGCATTAGTCCATGTGGACACAGGGCAATGAGGCTTGCAAGGAACAGAAAAAGCAGCAAAGGTTGTAGATATGAACAACACTGCTTACCGGAAAAGGGAAAACAGCAACAGCAACAAAACAGAGAGACACAGAGAGAGGGAGATTTACCTTTTTTTTTTTTTTTTTTTTTTTTTTTTTCCCCAACCATCACTTGCAAGAACAAAAAGTTATGCAGGCTGGTGGAGAACCATCTAAGGAGCTAAACCTGCCATCTGTTCCTTCCAGTCTCACAGGTATTGTGCAGGAGACGGCTAGCAAGCAGGAACTTGATAGCAAATAATAAATCAAATTCAAACTGAATCCATTAGGTCCTTAACTCCCATTTGGTGATCCCAAAGCATATTTAAAGGACATATGGCAGCTACTGAGGAAGCTGTTCTGGTGAAAAGTCAGAGTGCCCATGCATATCTTCCTGAGGTGGAACAGCAGAGGGTGGGCATGAAAGGGCACAGTTTCTGAAGATGGTAGTTTCTATGTAGGTGGAACTGTAGGTGGAACCTGCAGTGCTATGGCACCAGAGATGCTCATGCACAGTGCTGCTGCTTCCTGCAGCAGAAAATAACTGTAGAAGCAGAAGATGGCACAGGTTGGTTCCTCCCCTTAAAAATGGCCCACGGTGCAGTAGCACTGGCATCTGCAGTCTGTTGGGCTTACAGATGGGCAATTAGAAACATTCAAATTTTCTCAGTGTTTCTAGGCAAACAACATGCGCCTATCATAGGCAAATCCAACATTTGTAAGAGGTGGCAGATTACTGTGTATAACAGGCTCCAGGAGATTGCTTATTGACATGTAAGCCTTTATGGGCCATTTTATTTTTCAGTGGCTTCCCATAGAGCAGCCACCCTTCCAAACCAAAATGTGACATACCAAGACTTTTCTTTCACCACAAATTGTCCCTCCTGTTCAGTCCCATGTCCCCTGTGCCACATTGCCAGGCCCATGCTTTCCTATCTCCCTAACCTGTCCCAACACCAAGTCCCCAGGGAGACACTGTGACCAGAGCCACACACGTGGCTCAGGGCTCAGAGGAACCTCAGAGTTTACTCCTGCTGGTAAATGAGCTGTGCTTTAAAAACAAACAAGTTGTGGTTTGACTGCTGCTGATTTACAATTTGGCCATATTTAGGTATAGTTCCTCTGAGATGGAAAAAGATATAAATAGGGAATCAACACCTTTTAAGTCCTTGCTGTAAATTATATAAACAGCAGGGCATTGTAAATAGAAGAAAAGCAGATTTTTTTAATCAAGAAGAAACAATATATATATATATATATATATTAATCTGTCTTGTTCTCAGATACTGTTGAAGTACTGTGGTTGGATTTTTTTTTTTTGAAAGTCTTGGATAGACACATCAAATTTTCTAAAATAACTCAAATTGCTAAAGCTTATCAAAGTCTAACAAAATTGAAAGTAGAGCCCTGAGGTAGAAACCATGAAGTTATCTTAGTAGCAACAGTTCAGTGCTGTTAGCTCCATTTAGACTTTAGCTATAATAAACATTTGTTTTTATTTGGTATGCTTCTTTCCATTAGCCTGGCTTTAACTTATTTCAGATTCATTCATCTGTACATATACAACTAGCTTGTGACAGAACAGATTTATTGTCTGCTTATCTTTTCTGAATATTTAATATCTACGTCATTCTGTTGCTGAGATGTTTCCAGCGGGCTGTAATCCAGAGTCAGACCAAAGTAGGCAGCTGCCAAGCTGTGGGCTCCGTGTGGGATGAGTCACTATTGTGCTGTATCCGCAGGTTGCGCTGGTTCGTGATGAGGAAATAGCTCCTGAGCAGGTATGGTCTCACCTTCTCATATATAGATAGTTGCTAATATGCTAGTTTAGGAAATTATTATTATTATTTTTTTTTTTCCGTGATGAATTTTCCATGGTTAGCACTTAGGATTCTTTCTGTACCAAGCAGCAACAGCATCAACAGCAGTAAGACTTTGGTAGTCACTCAGAGGATCATTAAAAAAGCTGTTAATTCCCAATACCTGAAAGAGGAACATAGCTTGGGGGGCAAACCTCTTTTCAGGCACAGCTATGAATGAGGATCAAGGCTCTTTGCTTTCTGTGGAGCTATTCCAGGGCCATGAGGATGTGGAGTGACCTAGCTGGGATCCTGCGTGCTTGCTGCTCTCTGCCTCCCTCTTCCATTTTTGCCTTCACATTGGAGGTGTATTTTGGAGGCCACCAAATGCCTACAAACTGGCCATGGTCCTGAGTGCGCTGCTGTAGGTGGGTGCATGGGGACAGCAGAGAGGCACAGAGAACCTGCCTTGTTTTGGCACCATGGCTCAGGGAACTTGCCAGCCCTCCTGGGGAGAGCACCAAAGGGCTGCTCCTGCCCTCCGGGGAGCTTCCTGGTGCTGGTGTCATGGGCAGCATCTTCTGCTAATAGCAGGGCTATAAAAGATTTACAACCCTCCCTGTGCAAAGGGAGTTTCTTGGGTTTGGACATATGTGTTTTGCATTGCTGTAGAAACATTTTTTTTTGTCTTGCTAGAATCTCTTACTCCTCTGTGCGTTTCAGAGTTGCATTTATCTTGTTTCGGGGGTTGACCCTAAAAAATGCACTTTAAGAAACTGCATAAACATCATGTTTCTCCGTATAAACAGCTATTTCTACTTGGCAATGAAAAGTAATGTTTTGCATTGAAAAGTAAGAATATAAACAATGGAAAAAGATCTAGAGGTCAATCAACTCATCTGTTCTTTAAATTTCTCTGCTATAAATCTGGTCTTACTTCAGATTGTCCAGAATTACACCAGGTTTGCAGCAATAATGTTCAGCTCAATAGTTGGTACATCTTCTCATTTAACCCATATAATTAAATATTTATTTTGAATTAATGGCTAACTGGCAATTTTTGCATTTTCCCCAGATTTCAAATGTACAAATGGAAACTTAAGAAGATAACTTCTTGTAATGATGTGCTTTTTATTTTCTGAGGACTGCATAAATGGTGAGTGGAGTTACATACTTTCAAAATTCCTCTTCAACCATAGGTCCATCTCAGAGCCTCCAGTAGTTTTAAATTCCTTTGAGAGATCCAGTTTTTAAAATAAACCACATGAAAATCGAAACTTTCCTCTGTCTAATGGGTACTGCAAAACAACGTTTTCTGCCAAATGACCAAACCATGCCCACATAAATACAAACAAGAGTCACAGCTGAAATCACTGCTGTCCAGCTTTTATATTTTTCCCCTATGGGAACTGTTCTCACTCCTTAGCCACATACTGCTCCTTCCTATTTCCAAT
This sequence comes from Nettapus auritus, assembly GCA_011076525.1. NCBI lineage: Eukaryota > Metazoa > Chordata > Aves > Anseriformes > Anatidae > Nettapus > Nettapus auritus. The sequence goes on from CM021767.1 coordinate 59,986,631, forward strand.
GTCCTTTCCACATTCTTGCCAAGATTCTTCCCAAAGAAGGACAGAACCATTTTGGAACACATTCAGATAAGTTTGAGATCTGACAAAAGTGCTATTTCCATTTCCTGGGATGTTTTTTGTTGTTGTTGTTTTGTTTTGTTGTTGTTGTTTTTTTTTTTCAGTTTTAATAATCTTATGCATTTTTTTTTTTTTTTTAATGTAGTTAACTCAGGTATGATAAGCTATTTTTCTTGTTTTTCTCTGTATCCAAAAATCTGCAAATTAGCAACCTAATTATTACAAAAATGTAAATCTTGCAAAAAAGAAAGCCACAGCAACAATTTTGTAGACAAGCCTTCACGTTGAATTTTGACATATAACTGCTTTACTATAATATTACAGACTCAAAAGACTGTTGAATGCTGACTATTCGTAAGTGCTGTGAGGATCCAAACACAGAGCTTGACATATACATCTTTGATACTATAAACTGTAAGGCTGAGAATATTTTCATGATCCACATCAGTATCAAGCAGCAAGAAAATGCCTGTATAAAGCAGATGCTCCAGTAACATTAACACTTGTTACTGATATTTCTTTGTTGCTCTAAATTAGTTGACAATTTGACCTGCTTAAATAATTATCTTGGCATCTTAGAAACTGCTACCTTCATTTCACTAAGCATGCTATTACATACCACCCCTGCCCATACTTGCAGCTTTCTCCTCCCTTAGCCACCTGAGATTTTGGTAGGAGCAGAAGGTTGGCCAGCCCCACAGCCATGGGAAGCCCTGGAGGATCAGTCTTTTCTTCTATAGGGAAAAGTCAAGGTGAGAGCCCAGCCACCCTCATGTCAGGTAAAAAAAAAAAAAAAAAAAAATCACCTGTAGTGTGACCAGGTCCCTTTCTCTCTATTTTTCTTTTCAAAATACATTTAATTATTTTAAACTATGTAGACATTACTGGTAGTCAGCTAGAGAGCAAACATGGCTTGCCCCAGGGGTTCTACACTCAAAATGGCTGCTCTCAGGTTTGTTCTTTGAACCTCCCATCCACCAGCATATTCCAAAGATAAGTGCACAACACAGGCAAACAAGAAATGACTGTCATAAAGCTATCTGATAAATATAATAACCCTACAACATAGCATTTTTATCATCAGGTTTTGAGCTCTTCTTCCTCACTTTATTCACCTCCCTTAGTACTCCTAACCCTTCCATAGCCAAGGAGCAAATTTAAAAAGAATCAAGTTGCCTACTGGAGAAATGTCACACCTAATAGGAAGACTGGATAGTAAGTCAGAAACTGGAGGAAAGCACCCGCTGGCCAGACTAAAAATCTTGGAGGCAGGAAAAAACAAAACAAAACAAAAACAAAAACAAAACAAAACAAACAAAACAAACAAACAAACAAACAAACAAAAAACTTCCTAACTAGGTGCTTGCTCAAGGACCAGAGCTGTTCAGAGCATGTATAGACTTTCCAGATTGTCTGCCCTGATTGTGGTGGCAGGTGGCAGTGGGACCCCAGAGGATGCAGGGGTTTGGCTACTTGCTGCTTCTGAAACACGTGAAAGCTCTGCTTGAAAGCACATCAAGGAGAGCTGCTTTTCCAGATCAGCCCCTTGAGATCTGGCCCCCATATCTCTCAAAGGAGAAGCATGGCAGGAGAGCAGTGTGTGTGCATCCATTTATGTTCTTTGACTAAGTCTCCATAGTGAGCTGGCCATCAGACTTCTTCATAATTATGAGTTTGCTACAAACTAAGGCAACGTCAGCTTATTCCCTTAAATTTTATCTTCCTGTAAAATGTGTGTGACAAGATGGTAATTACCAAGTCCAAAACATTCAGCCCTCAAAGAGAAATGCCTGGCTCCAAGGAAGGCTCACAGCCATGAATTTCAAAAGGGTGAAGACTCCTCTCAGAGACAAGCATTAGGGTGCCTAGCATCTTTTTGACACTTCTCCAGCTCTATGCAATTGGATCTGTCTCCTCCCTATCCTGTTGACTATCTCGTGATTTATCACTCAGCTGGATAGTTTTTTTACACTTTTTTTAGTTGGTAAACTCTCTTCCCATTGCAAGGAGAACCTTGCATTGTAACACCCCAGTCTGCAAAAAAGTATATATAATAATAAAGGAATTGAGTTTTTTGAATTTGTTTGAATTTTTGTGCATATAATATGATCATAGAATCATCTAGGTTGGAAGAGACCTCCAAGATCACTGAGTCCAGACTCTGACCTAACACTAACAAGTCCTCCACTAAAATGTATTGCTAAGCTCTACATCTAAAGATCTTTTAAAGACCTCCAGGGATGGTGACTCCACCACTTCCCTGGGCAGCCTGTATGATGAAGCAGCTAAACCAGGTCATGTACCATAGCTGGCAAGAAGCATAATCTTAATCTACATTCTTGTATATGTCCCTGAATGGGTGGGCTTTAGCTGATGATCACCATATTAAGTCTGTGATTTCCAGCAGCATCGTTGCTTCAAAGGGCTGCATTGTCCTTTGTGCAGCAGGAAAATAATGATCCTCATCAGTGACTCCAGTACAGTCAATAATAGCTGTTTACTTTAAACACCTTTTCAGTAGCTGTATTTTGCAAATAGCTGTTAACTGATTAGGCTGTTAGATTAAACTTGTTTGTTCAGTAGAGTAAGCAGAATTAGGCTGACAAATACACATCATGTCAATCTGTACACAGTATTTCAAGGAAATGTTACATACTGCTGTTAACTACCAATATTTATGTATTTCACTACATTTTAGCTTACAGAAGAGAGACTACATGGCAGTTTTTGTTCTGCTCCTAGGTAATCTTGGACTGCTCACAAAGTGACCACAATGTTTAATTAAAAAAGCAACTGTACTTCAGATGAATTCAATGTAGCTATAAATAAGGTCTGTTAAGCAAAAATGAGTAGATGACAAAACATATAGTATGAGCTACTATTAACAGCTGCTCCTGAGACAATGGATCAAGAGTGCCATTCATTACACCCAATATCATAAGCAGTATAGTGGGGGCTTTGGGAGGCTGCTCTGGATTGTGTCCATCCTCTCAAAATGTATGCTACCCAGAACAGTTGATGGTGAGGACCCTCAGCTGCCTTTTGAGGGCATCTTTAAAAGGAAAGGTGCCACTGAATGAGCAGAAAACAAATGAGCACCAAGAGCAGACTTCCACCCAGCATCAGGAGAGAAAGGTAGGAGGGCAGTTTTTTGAAAGTGTGCTTCATATTTTATCATATTTTAAGCCAACTGCTCATTGTAATTAAGGGAAGTATTCTACTTTCTTGTTGAAAACTTCTTCAGCATTCAGCTCATTTGGACAGTTTAGATTTATTTTGCTTCTGTTTTCATGCAAAGCAACACACTTGAGCAGAATTGCAGAATTTGTTCTTTTTTTTTTTTTTTTTTTTTTTCCACTCCTTTTTTGGATGGAGTTTCTTCTTTCAGTTTAACAGCAACAACTACAACAAAAAAATCCCTGACAATAAGATTTTTTAATAGAAAAATTATTTCCATGGGAAATCATATTCATTTAGGCTAAACAGTTGCACTGTCAGAGAACAAAAGAAAACAGAGACAACAAAAAGTTGAAAAGGACACTAGAGATAATGCCTACATTGTTTTTGGTTGGCTTCATATTCCATTTTACCATATTTGTTTAGTGTCTTTACAAAGAAAACAAATGAAGGTAAAAATCTATGTGACATATTTACAGCCTAAATGAGCTTAAACCTTTTTTTTTTTTTTTTTTCCTTATTCTGTCCAGTATATATAGTTAAATTGGTGTTTAATATTTTCTGCTGTGAAAATTTGGGTTAATAAAAATCCAGCTGGCTGTGCTCTCTCTATTTTGGGTGGAAATATGCCAAAGGAAGGAATAATAGGCAGTATGAAAATACTGACTAAAGGTGAAGGAAAAATATGCAAAATCTGATATTTACAGAAAAGTGTAAAAGAGCAAAGATTGTGTTAAATAATTAGCAAGTAGAAAAAGAGAAAGCAAGATGCATACCAAACAGTAAATGTATGCACTCTGATTCCATGTGTCCTGTATTCCTGAAGGTACCTCCTGGTACACTGCGTCCCTGATGCTCGGGTGCCACTACCTAAAATCAGACAGCAATGTCTGGCAATAGAAAGTCTGTCTGTATAATGCAGGTTGTTCCTGGTAGCTGTCAGGGGGTTGCAAGCTATAGTTTATCATCTCTATTTGTCTTCTAGTTAGCTTTAATAGTGTGCTTGTAAGAATATTTGTTTCAACTGCAGAAAAACATTATTGTTATGTTCTGCCCAAAATAAACACAGGCATCAAAGCCCAAAGCAAATGCGTTAAGTTAGTAGTGGCTGAATTGCTCTGTCAATATTTTTCTGAATTAAAAAATCATGTTATATCATAATGATCATGATACTGAATAGCATATGCTAATGATCTCTTTTTCATGATAATATTATTTTTCTTTTAATTAAAGGAAACCAGAATGAATAATGATCACCAAGTGCTTGAATACTTTCATGAAATGCTTTGGGAAAAAAAGAGAGACTTGCAAAATGGTCAAATTACTGCACTCACAAGAGAAGGACAGCAATATTTGCATCCTAAAGAAGCAAATAAAGAAGCAGACTAAAGCAATGTTCAGCAAATATTTCTCTCCATGTCTGTCCTTCTTTAAAACAGTATCAACATAATAATTACACATAACAATGCGAAACCACTACTACTGAAATAAACCAGAGCCTGACATTAAGGACATTAAGGATGTTTACTTAAATGGCATTTAATACTTCAGATTAGTCAGGCTCTTCCATTACATTTTGGCTATGTAAGATTAGAAAACTTTATTTCTCCTCATACCTTTTTTTTTTTTTATCTTTTTTTTTTTTCCCCTACGTGCCTGCTTACAGTTAAGAGCCTGCAGGATTTTACAATAAAATAAAATTTTCAGGCAGTGCCATCTGCCTGAAAATGAGGGGTTCATGGACACATTTTGGTTTTGCCAGGTGCTCAGTGGTTTCTCCATTGGGACAGGGCTGGGGGAGAGGCCGTCAGCTTGTGGAGCTGGAGACTGCCACACACTCAGGCCAAGCAGCCTAGAACAGGCTGCAGGGAGGGCCCTCCCTGTGCCACAAGGTCTTCTGAGGGCCTGATGGAGCCTTGCCGCAGCAGAGGTCTCCCTGCCATGCCAGGAAGGCAGCTGAGAGGTGCCCATGTCTGTCCTGTCCCCAAGCCATGAGGTCAGTGCTGATGTGTAACTTCACATCTCATCCCCGAGGCTGTGCTGAGCATGTTTGCCGTTCACTGGGCAGTGCTCTCCCCCATGGATGTAGGCTACCCTCTGGGAAATCAGACTGCATCAGGCCTGTACAGCAGAAAAACATCCCTCTAGTTTTACACAAACACACATTTTCATCTGATGTCCTTAAAAGGTTTCTCATCTCTATATGTGTGGCCAGGTAATTATTTTGTGGCTCTAAGACCAAGGCTAACCCATTTCCACCACCAGGTACTCAGTGCTCACCAGTCCTGTGTGTGCACGTCTGCCCACGCGTACGACTGCTGAGCTCCCATGCATACCAGTGTCCTAGCTGCAGCCTTACCTCTCAGTAACTGCAGTCATACCATGGACACAATTACTCTTACAGAAATTAACCTTATTATAATCACTTTTGCAGAATACCATTGTATTTGCAAAAGACTTCATCTCCTATATTAGTTATGTATTGTAACAGGGTTATTTTTTTTTCTAGAAACACTGTACAATGGCCTGCTCTCTCTGGATTGTTTTTGTTTCAACAAGGCAACAGATATGAAAATTGAGTTTATACCAGTAATGACTGCTTTTCTTGCAAGAGCTCCTTTTTCTTGATAAAAACCAGAATATTTAATTGACCTTGTAGAATTACTTAGAATTTTTCTTTCCAGAGAAGTAAGCTTGTTTTTAAGCGACAGAGGTCAGCATAAAATTGTACATTTACACTGTCTTTTCTATTTGAAGATTTCAGGATTAGCCTTTGCCTTTAAAAGTTCAGCTGCCACACTTTACTGAGCAAAAACCAGACATGACTAATAGAGCTTATATGCCTTCTGCCTTATATGCTTTCACGTGAAGGGAATTCTTTGCTTTCTTGTAGTTTGGGAGGCCAGATAGTATTTGTATTCTTTTAACAGAGATGTCGATATCTATCTGTCTATACCTATGCTCACACACACATAAAAATAAAAATCTATTCTTATAAAGCACATCACTGTATCTGCTTCTCTGCTTTTCTTCCTTCCCTTCGTTAGTTGATAGAAAAAATGTACCTATGTTATGGATCTGCAAAAAGTCAGTTGGCTTGCAGAATGAAAACATGTAATAGCTATTCTTGCATAACAACTACTCTTATGAAACACTTCCCATCTCACAGGTCTCAAGCCACTCTACCTTTGAGAAGTCGTTTATCTTTCCTCTGAATTACAGGTATTCAAAGTCAGTCACAGCCACTACACAACTTGCTTAATGTCACTGAGGTGGCTGAGATGCAAAGGAAACCGAGGTCTCCCCCATTCTTCTCTAAGAGGAGCATCACCTGTAGACACATTGAAAGCCTACCAGTATTATGTTGCACGTTTGGAGTTAGCTGCTGAGGTGCCATATCCACAAGCATCAAAGATAACAGTTCTGTAAATTGCCCTAGTGCCATCTGGGAAGAAAAGACAGATGACATGAATGAGCCTCATAAACTCTTGAGGAAAACAGATAATATCTGAACCCTTGATTACATTATAGAGAAGCTGAAGCAGGCAAAGAGACTAAGGACATATGGTTTCTCACCTGTGAATCCAAAGCAAAGTCCTAAGTCTACCTTGCACATTTCAGTGAATTGGGCCTTTTAGAGCAGCTGAAATCTACAGTGAGAATTAGGAAATTGGGAAAAGAAGAAAACTGTAGACCCGTTCGGGCTTCCTAGATTGACTACACCTATATTTTTTACTGCTTAATGCTCCCATTGCTTCTCCTGGATGGGAGGAAGGAGGAGGGATTTGAGGAGTCGTGTTGACATTCAGGCCACCAGTGCAGAGAAGGGGGAAGAGCAAGGATGGAGCAGCAGGATGGGGTGGCAGGGCCATTCCTCAGTTGGTAACTTGCAGGGAACATTGTTTTTTGGAAAAGGTGAAGATTCCTTACATCTGTGTTTTGGTTTTGGAATTGCAGACCTTAGATTTAAGTAAAAAATAAGTTGAGTGAGCTTCAGAATCTAAAATTACTGATTTTCAAGGGTAAAGTGAAAGCTGCAGAACACAGACCAACATTGCTGAAGAAGGTTGGGAAGTGTTTTTTTTAATCTCCTGCTCTCCTTCACTGACCTTGTGGGCTGCAGGGCTGCTTCTCACTCCCTCTCCCAGCTGCTGTTGCACAACAGTTTTTTCCCTTTCTTAAATCTGCTCTCAAAGAGGCCCACCCTCTCACTCACTGGCTTGGCTCTGGCCAGCAGCACGTCCCTTTTGGAGCTGGCTGGAGCTGGCTCTGATCTGACATGGGGCAGCTGCTGGGATCTGCTCACAGAGGCCACCCCTGCAGCACCAAAACTTTGCCAGGAAAACCCAATACATTGCCCAGTGCAATGGGACCCACTGTTATTTGGGTGTGAGGACACCCAAGTATACAATTTATTTTATGAAATTAGATATGTGCTTCAAGGGAAATCTCATGATAAAAGTCTCATTCTATTAAATGTATAATTGCAAAATAATTTCATCTTTCATAAATAATGAAATGTGAATTTTCTACACATTCAACTAGATTAAAGAATTTATGATTGCTCTTTTTTTTTTTTTTCTTCCTTCAGCTTCTCTCACAAAGAAAAGGAAAAAATGGTTGTAAACATCCCTCAGCATTAGGACATGCCATATAAGCTGCGCCATATCGCTGCATGGATTTGGTACCTCAGTAAGGATGCAACTGTGCTGTGAATCTGTAAACAGCTCTTGCATAAAGAGCAGCTGGTCAATCAGTATCCGCATTTCCATGTATATCTTCATGGTTTGCATTATTCTGGCCACAGTGTTTGGAAATCTGATGGTTATCATCTCAATATCACATTTTAAGCAGCTCCACACACCTACCAACTTCTTGTTACTTTCCATGGCTACAGCTGACTTTCTGTTGGGATTCCTCATCATGCCTTGCAGCATGGTGCGCTCTGTTGAGCACTGCTGGTATTTTGGCGACTTCTTCTGCAAGATCCACACAAGCATGGACATTATGCTGAGCACATCTTCCATCTTCCATCTTTCTTTCATATCCATTGATCGTTACTATGCTGTGTGTGACCCTCTAAGATACAAATCAAAGATAAATACTTTTGTTATCCTTGTCATGATATTCATAAGTTGGACTGTCCCTGCTGGTTTTGCTTTTGGGATGATCTTTCTAGAACTAAATTTGCTAGGAGCAGAAGAGATTTATAATCACATCCATTGTGCAGGAGGATGCTTTGTCTTTTTTAGTGAAACTTCAGGTGTTGTGGCCTCCGTAGTGTCTTTTTACATCCCTGGATTTGTTATGCTGTATGTCTACAGGAAAATATATTCTATAGCCAAGAGGCATGCAAGATCCATTGAAGCAATTAGCCAAAAGAAGAGATATGAAATAAAGCACCACATTTCATGCTGCAGAGAAAGAAAAGCTGCAAAGACATTATGTATAATAATGGGAGTATTTTTTATATGCTGGAGTCCATTCTTCTTCCTTACAGCAACTGATCCATTTATGAATTATGTGGCTCCTCCTATTCTCATTGATGCTTTGGTTTGGTTTGGTTATTTAAATTCTGCATTTAATCCAATTGTTTATGCATTTTTTTACATGTGGTTTCGCAAAGCATTAAAGATGATTCTGTTTGGAAACATTTTTCAAAGGGATTCTTCAAGGATTCAATTATTTTTAGAGTGACATCCTTTAAATGGTTGGATTCCTGGCTTTGAGACTTTTTCGAGAGGCTGAGACTTTTTCGAGAGGCTGACCTCCAGGAAACAAGAGATGAAAATGACAGAAACAACACCTATTTGTTTGCTGACTTATCAAATTTGGTTCAAGCAGATAAGGAGCTATTATGTTTTATGTCTTCTTTCATTCAAGACTGGGAGTTGTATGTAGTGTTTTGTTATTGCAATTTATATGCTATGCAAAGGAAAGCAAAACCTAGGTTTAAAAAGCCTACAGCAGCTCATTAACTGCTTTTAATCATTAAGAAGTGATTCTGTACAACAGATCATATTTTAAAATATATATATACTTTTATATATATATAAATATCTTTGAGTAAAAACCCAAAGCTTTTATGTTTTGTCCCTCCCCTTCAGTATGTGTGCAGAGGTCAAAATAGGCCAATGTACAGTCATGCCAGTATGCTGCACAGAGGGAAAATGGGAAAAGAGAAGTCATGCTGCTCCTTCTCTTTCCATTTCAACTAGTGCTTGTCACTTCTGTCATTTAAAGGCTTTGCTGCTTAATGAGGTTAAAAGCATTTTTAATGAGATCAAAATATTGTGGAAAACACAATAAAGGGAAAAAAAGCAGTAGTGAAAAGCAACACTGAATCTGACAATGCCAGAAAATTACGCTTTTGTAATGAAAATTTTGATATAAAATATCCACACATTCGCATCCTTCAGAAGTTTTTATAGCTTGGATATATTGATATTTTAGCTTACAGCAGTGCTGTGACAGCCAGTGAGGAATCTATATAAAGAATTGTTATAGAAATGCTATGGCTTGCCTGATCGTAGGGTGAGTGGGGCATAATACCTCTGCCCTGGTCCTATGACATCTGGTTGGAGTATGAAGGAGTAGTTCTGGGAACGGACAGTAAAATGTTGGTACCCAAGAAGAGGCTATGGTGAAGCTGATGACTTGGTATTGAAGGAAGAGCTGTGCTTAGTGGTAAATGATGTTGTTCATTCCTGTTGCTGGGATATGTGCACACTGTACATGTATCTTGTTTTCTTTTCTGGGTTCTGTAGAGCTCTGAAGCATTCTGCACTGTAGAGCATAAAAGTTCAATGATGCTACATTTCAGCTGAGCAAAATACATTAGGATCTGAAATTGTCTCCTTTACATTGTCATCTTGTAAGTTTGCACTCTAAAACGACATAAAAATGAACAATGACTGAAATATGCAACAAGTTGGCTTTTTGTACTGTGGAAGATAATCCTTGGTAGTGACAATATGACCACTTTAATTCTTAATCACAGAGCAATAAAAGAAGTTAAGATTAAAAAAAAAAAAAAAAACTCTACGTTTCCAATAATTTTTCCAATAAATTAATGGATAGTTGTCTTTTTCCTCATCCCTGGCGAGGTTTGTCTGATGCAGTTCATTTTCTAATGTTCAGTGTTACTTTCTGAAGTGGATTGTGTGATCACTTGAATATCTTGAGCTCTCTTGAAAGAGCAGTTTCATGGCTACTGCCAGGTGATATCCCCCTTTTTCTGATGGAATTATAGATTGAAGGAAAGTGATATTTCCCTAGGAGTAGCATTGCCCACCTGAGGCTTTTAAAGTGTATTTAATAAATTCAGCATATGTTAACATAGACCCTTCAAGAAGTTAAAGGAGACATTGCTTTTTTTTTCCTTTCATCCACTACATGCCTGGCGTACAAAACGTCAAGACTGTGTGACACCAGAGACAAGATTTTTGCTGCTTGTGGGCACAGGGGTGGGCAGTCATATTTTCCTTGAGTAGCAACAGATGAGGGCATCAAGTCATGCTGAACTCCATTCAATTGCTCCAAAGTCCCTCTGGCCCATGCAGTTCTGATACAGCTGGAGGCTCAGAGAGAATTGCAGGAATCGAGAACTGCACTCTCACCATACTCGTACTGAGATCCTGAAGCACACAGTTCAGGCTACCATTGGCCTGACTGCTAATTCACCTATTTCTGAAAAAGAGAAAAACAACCACAGAAAAATAATCCTATGTCATTGCACTTTTAAGATTTGCTATGGTTGAACATAAACTTTCTTGGGTGTAAAAGATGAGCAGTCAGATTCAGCTGTATTTTGTACTCTGCTGAGAACATTTCCACTGCCTAGAATGTATCTTCAAGCTATTCCTCAAATACTTTTGCCCCTTGATCATGAACTGAATGCACTTTAATAAGAAAATATTGTTTATGTTGAAGGACTTTGAACTCAAAGCAGAGTAGTCTTTTCCAAAATGTTACAACTATTAACCTTTTCAGTCTGGTATTTGCAGCTCTTGCAAATGCAACTACATTTTGCACCTTTCCCCAGCTTTTCCTTTTATACCATGTTATAATCTTTTTTTTTTTTTTTTTTTTTTTTTTTTTTTTTTTTTTAATGTAGATAGTTGCCATCTCTAGCAATTTTTAATAGGTTTATAAATATCCTCCTCTGAAACATCAGAAATGTTACCCCCCCACACCCAGAACCTGTAACTATCAAAAACGTGATCCCATCTGATTATCCCACCTTTCAAATCATTTTATTCTTCTTTCTACATGATTGTCCCACACTCCTGAAGACTGATAGTCATCTAAACTAAATGTAGGCATCTAAGAAGCACTACATCTGCTTTAGTCATTTGTATCTCTCTTTGTACTCGTAGAAAAATAGTCACCTTCAGAGCTTGTTTTATCTAAAGAGCTTATTCATTTTTAGTTGAGACAAATTGTTATTGTAGATGCTCTTTCTCTTGCTACCAAGAAGAACTTCAAGTCACTAGCATAAGGTTTTAGATTATTTTAGATGCAATTTTTATGTACCTGAGATGAGAATTACTCAGCATAGATGAATCCCACAATGTGGAAAAATGGTATGATCTTTGGACTCCAAATAACTTGCATCAAATGCCAGTTTTCTGAAACTACCAGTTAGATGACTTCTAAGGACCAAATATTGACTAACAAGAGCCCTGAAATGAGATTGTGGATCTCATGGAGCTGCTACTGAAGACTCGCCTGAAAAGCTGCAGCTGGGAGTGGGCAGTGGGACAGGTAGATTGTGGAGTCCCAGAGGCACACATGCAGTTCCATGAGGTCCTGCCCTGGAGCACATCAGAAGGGAAACAGGTCAGAAACTGTGAGCAGCTATTAGGTTATCCTGTGGAGGTGACTTACCAGGGAAGGCAGGTAGAGAGGCTTTGGCTTAGAGTAACCTCAGCTACACCACAGACACCGCAGAAGTGTTAAGGTCATCCCAACATCATGACTGCACAAGATCACCACAGTCTAGTTAGTGTAAATGAAAATATTAGGAGATTTTTTTTTTCAGTATATAGACCAATAGTTCTACTGAAGGCCAATCTAGCCAAGATGTCATCAATATTTATTAATTGCAAAAGTAACAAGGGGCTTCCACACACAGGCTACTGGTGACCTTCATCCACACCTAGGAGGCAGTTTTTCTTGTTCTTAACCTATAAGTCAGTTTTGTGCACAGCCCAGCTCAGAAAGTTTCAGAAATTATTATTTTCCTCTGGTGTCCTATTACCTGGAGGTGGCATTTTCCCAAAGAGCTTCCTTGCCTTCTGTTTACAGAATGCCTTCTCCGGCAGAGCAACTTTAATGAAGTCCCAGGTTACTTTCTCTCATTAGCTCTAATCATAGGCAACACAAAGTTATTTTTCACTATGAAGGGGACATACAAATGAGAGGTGTTAATGAGGCCATGGGGTATCAATTTGAACCTGAGATTTTGATAAATTAGGAGAGCAGAAGAAAAATGCCGCTTGTTGTTGTCCAATCAGACTATGGGTTAGATCTAGGGATGTAGAAAGTACCTAACTTCAGTCTCAAAGAGTCATCACATAAATGAAGTGCAAAGGGTATTGTTAAATTCCTTATCAACACATTTAATTAGTGACCTTATTAAACACTTCCTGGATGGCTACCTTTTTCAAAACAAATGAATCTCCAGTGGGTGATTTCATATATTTCAACTTACCTGAAAACTTCTGCAAAGCAATTATTCCAGCATTACGATAGGATCTGTCTTGTTGGTAAACCTGTCTATTCATTTTGTAACCAATAAATACACAAGATTTACAACATCACCTCCTCTCATGCTTCAAACAAAACTGACAGGTTTCTTGCAGCTAGTTTAGGACTCACAGATGGCCACCTGTCCCCTCTACCTTGGTGCCTGTATCTGGTGTTTTGGTGGTTTTGACACATTGGTGCACCCTATGGGTTGCAGCCTGCTATGGCCTCATACATACAGCCTCCAGCTGAGCCTCATGGCCTCCCCCTTGGTCACCAGATTCAAGAGGACGAGCACTGACTGTCTAGGCAGAACCCTTCCAGAAACCTCACAAGGCAACCGTTGCTCCAAAATGGAGTATTTTAAACAGCTAGATAAAAAAAGTACATTAGTGCAGTGTTCAAACAGAAAGAATGAGCTCTCAGACTGTGTAAATATTGCGAAATGTATGGCTTTTCTTAGATCATTAACTTCTCTAGGCTCTGCAGACTGTACTCTCTCTCCTCCTGTACATTACATTAATATTCAACAAAGAAGAGAGGAGCAGAAAACGCTAGGTAGTCAAACACAAGATAATTAGTATTCTATGAAAGGGTTTTATTTACATATTTTTTCTGGGCATCTTAGTTATCTACAGACTTCAGTGTAACTGCATCATCTAAAGATCTAATTCAGAAAAATACTATGCCTATCTCTTAGCACTTTTGGACTAGTTTGTTACCATTAGATCTAGCCTAAATTTGATAGCCTTCTATGATGAAATGACTAGCCTGGTAGATGAGGAAAGAGCACTAGATATTGGATACCTTCATTTCAGTAAAGTTTTTGACACTGTCTCTCATTAGTTCTTCATAGACAAGCTGCAGAGGTATGGACTGGAGGAGCAGACTGAGTTGGCTGAAAGAGCAGATTGAAAACTGGGTGAATAGCTGAGCCCAAAGGGTGGTGATCAGTGGTGTAAAGTCTACACCTTGGATCAATATTGAGCCCAGTCCTGTTCCACATCTTCATTAATGATTTGGGTGATGAGCTAGGGTGCACCCTCATCAAGTTTGCAGATGACACAAAACCGTGAGGAGCTGTTGATAGAAGAGGGATCATGCTGCCATCCAGAGGGACCTTCACAGTCTGGAGAAATGGGCTGACAGGAACCTCATAAAGTTAAACGAGGAAGAAGTGCAAAGTTCTGCACCTGAGGAGGAACAACCCCAGGCACATGTTGGGAGACACCCAGCTGAAAAGGAGCCTGACAGAAAAGGATCTGGAGATCTTGGTGGACACCAAATTGAATATGAGTTAGAAGTATGCTTTTGACACAAAGAAGGCCAATGGTATGCTGGACTGCATTAGGCAAAATATTGCCAGCAGGTGGTAGGTGGTGATCTTTCCCTTGTACTGGGCACTGGTGAAGACACACCTGGGTCCAGTTCTGGAATCCTTTGTAAAAGACAGACATGGACATACTGGAGAAAGTCCAATGAAAGGCCATGAAAATGACTAAGGGACTGGAGCATGTGGCAATAGGCAGAAACTGAAACAGGAGGTTCCATCTGAACATCAGGAAACACTTTTTAACTGTGAGGGTGACTAGGCAGTGGCACAGATTTCCTGGAGACGTAAGGGAGAATATTGCAAATTCATCCTTGGAGATATTCAAAGTCCATCTGAACATATCCTGATCAACAGGCTATAGGTGGCACTGCTAGCGCAGGGCAGTTGGACAAGATGACGTTCAGAGATCCCTTTCAATGCTAACCTGCTAACTATTCTGCAGTCCTGTGGTTCTATTAAGTTGAATTCTTATAATATTTACTAAGTTTTGCATAGTGTTATTTAGTCTTGCATAACTTGATTTTTCCAACAAAAATAAATAAATTTCCTTCTTTGAAGGAAATTTTTTTTCTGTGGAGGTGACGTTCCTTTTTTTTTTTTTTTTTTTAACTGACCAAAAGATATCTATCTGTTAGTTAAAAAATGATCACTGAAAACCGAGTGTTGTGTGACTTATACTCTTTGGACTTTCTCTGTTAGTAACAGGAGAAAATAATTATTTGAGAAAATTTGAACATCCTTTATCCTGCATTGCTTTGATTTCTGCTTTACTGAAGCCACTTTAGGGGAGCAAAATAGTTTAATCTTCACAATGCATTATTGGAACAGTATTTCATGTTAGTAATCAAATAGTTCTCTCCAACCAGTACTTAAGAACAACATGGAAATAATAAAGTACAACACGAAGTAAATACATGGGCTATAATAAAACCAAACTCTTATCAAACAAAAAACAATGACTACACAGCTTCCTCACCACACTGCCCATACAGCAGTACCTGGTGTAACTAATTCTGAAAGAAAATTTCTAAGGACCTTTCAGCAGCCCTCATTTGACCCAGCTGTAGATCTTTTTTTTTTTTTTTTCATAAAAACTTCAGTTCCTGTAAATTTGTTAGCTGTTGTTAAATATTTCATTTTTGAAAGGTGTCAAACTGCTCAATACTGTGTGCTGCACCATGCTGAAAAGAGGACCAACTGTGAGTTGCATGGGACACTGCTGTCTGAAGGTAATGCTCTTTGACATGTAGCCTCTTTCAGCAGCTATTTGTTTGAAATCGAATATAATTTGGTCTGCACAGATTTCTGCACAGGTTTGTATTTTAGTCACATCTTTCAATTAAGGATCATCTGTGTGAAACTCACATATCTCTCACTTGGTTAGTTAAAAAAAAAAAAAAAAAAAGGTTTCTAGGCATGCTTGTCACAAAAATGCTGACAGATCTCAAAGATATTTCTACACCATGACAGTTTTACTATTTTTTTGAGCCAATAAATTATTCTGCTGAAGATAATCCCAGAGATTTGTATTTTTTTTTTCCAATAGAAAGTTCCCTCATTTGCCTTTAAAATGACTGCCATAAAGGTAGACTCCATTGAATGTTTTTACATTTCCCTTATTTAATTTTAAAAACAATTATTATTTTCTGCAATGTTTTCATGGCATACTGTATTTCTCAGTCAATAAGAATCCATCATCTGCTATGCTGAATAGCAAACAGTTATATTTGGACTTGTAATGCATCTCCTTATATATGCACAAGGGTCAGCATTAATATCTGAATATCCACCTCTGATCTCAGAGGACTCAATTTATTCACATCAGTGGTGAATTAATTTTGTCTTTTCTTGTAAGAAAATATATGCTGCCTTTCATGTGGTTTATTTATTTAGAAATAATAGATTGTCCAATAACAGGTGATAGATTGTTCTAAAATCACACTTTTTATCCATCTTTATTGTTCACTAAAGTATAGGGAAAGTTTTTTGTACATTATACAAAAACTGGGACTACAACCAGCATGAGAGAAAGCACTGTTGTGTCCCATTAAATTAAAATATGATAATCTTATGTTTATTAAACATTTCATTTCAAATTTTCATTAAAAGTTGTAATTATTCAAAACAGTGCAAGTTAGAATGCATCATCTACTACAATAAAGAAAAAAGATAGCATCTTCCCTTCGCATCTACCTTTAGCCTCTCTTTTCAAAGACTGTTTTTGATATGACTTATAGCTATCTTAAGTCACCAAAATAGCTAAATTATACATGAGGGTAAAGGAATTAATAGAGAAAACAAAAATAATGGTCTTGGGAATACAGATACTTTGTTTATCTCCTGTCTGTGTAAATCCCTAAATTATACCTTTTTTTTTTTTTTTCCTTAAAAACTACTGGGAATTAAGTGTAATGCCATAAAAGAAAAATAATTTTCCACATTTCATTAATCCAAGCCAAGTTTTAAAGAGGATCTGCCTTTTAAAGATACTGCAATATTGAATATTGCTGGACAATAACAAAACAGGAAAATGTCTACTTAAAAAATCGATTGATGATACTACTAAAACAGATGCAGGTAGGATTAGCCTATTAAACTGACAAGTATTATTTTTAATATTTTGATGCTCTGTTTCTGTGTTGTCTTCATTTGAGGATGATACCTGTTGGAAAATTCAGTGGACTAAGATGCTTCCCAAGTTCTTTCTGAGTGGATTCCTTCTGAGTCCAAAATAGGAATAGGCATAGAAGAAATGGGCCTGGTTCTCCACAGACAAATTAAGGGAATTTTTTACTCTAAAATAATCACTAGTGCATTCATTTATAGCTACTGCAGCTTGACCACAGTCTACTATAGGTAGTCTACTCCCTTTCAGCCAGTGGAATGATAATTATGCAAAATGTGGTACAACTGATTTCCACCAGATATGTTCATTGCTAGTATGTTATGGTCCACAAAAGGTGAATTTAGCATCATAAATAATTTGGAAAAGGGGGTTTTGGCAGCTGATTTGTGACTCATAGGATGAGCATTTAGTTGTATAGCTAACTGAAACCTCTGCGAAAGCTGAGATATGTGAGCTGGCAAAACATTTCTCCTTTAGAAAACATCAGTGTTTTAGGACTGAGGAGACAAATAATTCCTGTATGGTGTTTGCAGACTGAAGTGAATTTGAGGGGTGTCTTTGTCTGTGTATCTTTTCCTTCTAATACGCTAAAATCATGGATATTAACATCTATATATAATGCAATCACAATATTTTACAAAATACTCTAGATACAACAGAATGCATTAAATAAAATTGATGTTGTCATGTAGTTTGTTTAATTTTAAATGTAATTGAGTTTACTTTCAACTGCCTTGTTTTAAATGTTATCTGCAATGAATTTTTAATAGCTTCCAGCTATTATGTACTATTTCAGAAGAATAAGGGGTTGCAGTTCATCTCTATTTAAGCCAAGGGAAATTTTGTCTCTAAATTACTGCGTTTTCCTCAGTAATTTAATTCATGCTCTTGTCTAACTTTGTCTTGTCTTCCAGTTTAGGACTTGGAATCTTCTGGAAACTCACGAAAATTACATCCACATATATGTCTGCATATCCAACAGAAAAATCTGATCAAGGATTGATTATGCTTTCTGTGAATACCTCAACAGATTTGATAGATTGCTCCGAGTTTGGAAACAGGTCCTGTCCTGACAGCTCCAGGTCACCTGAAGCACGAGGGGTATTGTATCTCTTCATGACTGCAGCCTTCCTTCTCACCATCTCAGGGAATCTGGCCATAATTGTTTCTATCTCCTATTTCAAACAGCTTCGGTCCCCAACCAATTTTCTCATCCTATCCATGGCTGCCACGGATTTCCTGCTGGGCTTTGCCATTATGCCCTACAGCATGGTAAGGTCTGTGGAGAACTGCTGGTATTTTGGGATGACGTTCTGCAAAGTTCATTACAGTTTTGACCTGATGCTCTGCTTAGTTTCCATTTTTCACCTTTGTTCCATTGCTGTGGATCGCTTTTACGCAATTTGCCACCCTCTGCATTATGCCTATCTGATGACCATGAATGCCATAAAACAAATAATAGCAGTGTGCTGGTCAGCACCCGCGGCTTTTGCTTTTGGTGTTGTTTTCTCAGAAGCTTATGCTTCTGGAATTGAGGGCTATGAAAAATTGGTCAAATGCTCGAGCTTGTGCCCTGTCATTTTCAACAAAGTGTGGGGGGCTGTTTTATTTACAGTTGGTCTATTTGCTCCTGCTTGTATTATGATAGGGATCTATGTTAAAATTTTTGTAGTCTCCCAAAAGCACATATGTGAGTTGAGCCAAGCACACAAGCACACAAAAAGTGACATGAAAAATGAGCTTTCTAAGAGTAAAGACAGGAAGGCTGCCAAGACTTTGAGTGTAGTTATGCTGGGTTTCTTAATATGCTGGTTTCCTTGTTTTTTTGCTATCTTAATTGATCCATTTTTAAACTTCTCTACTCCTGTACCTTTGTTTGATGCTCTAACCTGGCTTGGTTATTTAAATTCTCTCTGCAATCCATTAATATATGGCTTTTTCTATCCATGGTTTCGTAAAGCATTTAAACATATTGTAACAGGCAAAATATTCAACTCGCACTTCCGTACAACAAAACTTGTATCTGAGGATCAGTCACACTAGTAGATTCTAGAGCTGACAGCAGATCTAACGGTGAAGAAGAAACAGTGCATTACTGGGTATTCATGGTTCAGTAACCAGTCTGAAATATACAATTTGAATTTTGCAAGACAGTACTGTAAAATTATCCTAATGACTATTTCCTTAATAAAATCAGACTCTTTATATTTTGATATTTAATTACCACCTGTGCTGACTCTTACTGCCTTGGTAGTGCTTGAGATGTTAAATTGTTGTAGAATCAATTCTTGTATGTTTTTGTTATTTCAGGAAGTATACAGTATTTCTTTTAATTCTGTATGCATGCAGCAAATTTTTCTTGAGCTTCACCATCACTAATCTCCTAAACTGAATACATTCCATATTGATATGGAGATAGTATATGCCATCCTTTTCTGACTGGGGTGTTAATATATAGATGTATAGAGTCTGCTGTTATTCCCAAGCAGATATCATTTCAGTATAATTTTGATTTGAAGTTGCTCTTTTCCCTGAGATCAGTAGAATCAGGTTTGCAGCCCTTATCCTCAGTGTGTGCAGTACCCAGGAATGAGAGCTACTCACACTTATATGTACATGCTTGTGCTTTCTTAGTTTGGATGTCAGGCTCCAGATGCTATAAAATATCCTTGCTTATAGCTCATCCCGGATCCCCTCCAGCAAACCTGAGCACTGAACGGGAGCCTCTAGCAAGGTCTTTGCCATGCTAAGCTCCCTCTGAAGACAGTAAGGAGTCACTCAATGCCAGAGTTCTCAACAAACACTCTGAGAGCAAGGTAGGCTGAGCTGTCATTATTGAACACAGCTACTGCAGTCCTGTTGCTGTGCACATTTCCTCCAACTTACCTTTCACAATATTCATGCAGTGCATACCATACTTTTATTAAAGTTGGACTACCAAAAAGCCACTCCCATATTTAATCACTTGTTGGTTTATCGTAGCTGTATTGGTATGGCACAGCAGCAATGGCTGTTCATTTTTGTTGCTGAACAAATTCTGTTTTGGATCTGGAAAACCCCAGTTTCATCCCCACCATGAAACATTTGAGACAGCAAGGAGATGGCAGGTTGCAGTCTTGTCTGAGGTGCTGTGTAAGGCTCTCACTTTTCCTAACAATAAATGTAGCTCCCAAAGCTTTACAGATAATACAAATGCTCTCTCTGTGCACTAGCTGAACAGTTAGAGCCAGGAACAGAACAGGACTTAATGCCTGAAAGAACTGAGACACCTAGGAGTTGGATAAGACACTGCCCCATGTCATTGCTTGACAGGTGTCCAGGGAGCAACGCAGACCTCTGGAGAATAAGGATGCTGAGCTCCACATTGCTTATAACCAGTGGCTCTGGAAAGCTGGATCTCTTTAATGTCAGCCCAGTGCTGACATTCAGGCTTGTGTAGACTCAATCTTATTTTGCTCTTGCAGTGCTTTCCTGAAGGCCAGATCTGGGATAGCTCTGGTGAAGTGTAGAGAAAACATTTTACAGGATAACTTAATGGCCAAGGTACCATCTAGGATGCTCTCAGAAGATGCTCTCAGCTTACTGCTGAGCCCCATGAAATACACAGAGTTTGGAGATGAAACAGAAATTTCTCAGTGTGCTGATGTCGGCAGGGAGAGGGAGCTCCATGCCAGGCAACAGGGGACACGACAGGGCTGGTGTCACAGCCACATGTTCCAGGTTATGCCCCCATGTGGCTCAGTGTGGCTTCTTTAGACAAACTTCTGTGCCATCAGGCCAGCCTTTGTGTAAAAATAAGAGTGCATGCCTGCACATAGCGCAGGTGGAAGTCCATGAGAGGTTCAGACTGAAAGCTAGCAAATGCTGAAGGTCCCTGATGTCCTTCCAGCAGTGAAGTCATGATTCAGATAAAGAATCATAGAATAGATTAGAGTCATAAGGTTGGAAAAGCCCTCCGAGGTCATCTGGTCCAACCAACCCCCTACCACCAATGTCACCCACTAAACCAAGTCCCTGAGCACCACATCCAACCTTTCCTTAAACACCTCAAGGGATGGTGACTCCACCACCTCCCTGAATTATGAATTTCATAGTAATGAATGAATATGAATCATGCCACAAAACATGTGATGTAACACTAGACTTGATGGTAACTACAGATCCTTTATAAGTGTCTTCACAATGTTCGCTGCCAGCAGTGATCACCACTGAACTCAACTATTTGGCAGAGTAAATTTGAATCCCTCCTGCTACTTCAACTGGAATGTGTTAAGTTAAAGTTAGTCTTATTATGAAGTCTTTAGGTCCACATTAAAACATTTCTGAAAATTCTCCTACATATTAGATACCTAGCTGGTGACACGTGATACAGTCAGAGACATTGTAAGTAATGATTAAACGACATAATTAACATATAGTATAGATCATTCATAGTCAGCCCATTGCAATACATTTCCTACAAAGACAGCATTTCTTCCAGACTGCAAATCCTTGGAGAATGACTTGCAGTTATCTGGGAGGCTTCAGTGTGTCATATCCTTGTATCATCCAGAGTGTGCCCTTGGATGTTAAAGGAGTATCTGCTTAGTCAGCCTTCCTACACGGCATTCAGGCTCCATCTGACCTACCAGTGCAGTTTTTCTGGCCAAAATGTCTTGCAGATCTGTCATAGGGTTGGGCTTAGTTCCTGGATGACTTTGCAGGATACCGTGCTGATCTACCTGCTCCTAAACTTTTACAGTAGTCCTAAACCTGGTGTTAAACAAAGCACGTGCATGAAACCTAGGGCAGCAGAGTAGCAAGTGTTTTTTTGCAGACTGTGCCTACTGGTACACAGAACTAGTGTCTGTGGTTTTTGCCATAATATTCACCACAGTCAGTTCAATGAGCTACACATTTATATTCAGATGCAAACACTGCAGATCTCAAGTTTCCCCCTCTTTAAATATCATGGTAAGGTGGTATTTTTGTTGTTGTTGTTGTTTGTTATTGTTGTTGTTGTTGTTTTATTTTGTTTGTTTGTTTTGTTTTGTTTGTTTTTGTTTTTTAATGAAACACATGGTCACCCATTTATTTTTATTTTTTCATGTTTTAGCACGATTGGAGTCTGTATCAAATCCAGGCTGTGTTTTCCCCTCAGGGCAGCAAACAGAAGCTTTAGGACTTCTTGTATCTTTTTTACTGTGAATAATTCCAGCAAGAGTTAACACTGCCTTGGGAGATATATTTGCAGTCCTTCATTCAGGAGGGAGTTCAAGCTCCTACATCCAGATGGGGACCCTGGTCTGAGAACACCCCAGTGTTCCTTTCCCTCTCTGGAACATCCCATGTTGAACATGCAGGGCAGTTTAAGAGCATCCTGGCCAGCTAATCCAGACTATGCCTCCCTCTTGTTTGGCATTTAACAGCAACATTCAAAGACATCTTCAGATTTGGGGGTTTTTACTCAATTGCTGTATTTTTATTCTTAAATGTTTTGCAACTCATCAACTGACAATTGTTAGCTTCAGTGGCTGACTATGGTCAGAATAGTTAAATTCACTGGCTTTTTTTCTTTTCTTTTCTTTGTTGTTGTTGTTGTTGTTGTTTGCTTGTTTGGTTGGTTTGATCTTCTGTCACAGCCCAAATTGTGTGAAAGGGTTTTCTACCCCCTTGTGGAGTCTACACGCAAGAGCAGTCAACAAAAGTGTCAACATACAACATCTATGTTTTGTTATTATTTAAGCAGTGTTAAATAAATAAATAAATAAATAAGTGGGTTGCAAAAAATATGAGCTGAAAAATTTCTGATAAATAGATTGATTTATTTTTCAAGGTCTGCGCTGGGTTTTATGTTGTCCCTTAATACTGCAGAGCACTTAGCAAGTGTTTAACATCAGGTCGCAGATATAACTGTGGTTCTGGAGGCAGGTGTGTTCTGGAGGTGAAGAAAGTGAGCAACAACATAAAACATACAAACGGCAATTCCCTAAAGACAAAGCCGTTACATTTCCAAAGTAAAATCTTAAAGATTTACTTTAAAGGTTTTGTTTTATAGACATTAATTTTTGTATGAAAAATGAAAATATGCCAAAAAAGTCATATAGTTTCAGGTAAATTAATGCTCAATAGTCAGTGTCCAAGTTATAATGCTTTTTACACACACACATACACATAAAAACCAACCCGTAAATGCTTTAATCAGCTTTATGAAAATGAAAAAGTAAAATAAGTAAATGAAAAAAATAAAGTAACTGGTCCATGAAACTCCTGACAAAGGGGCATGTACAGGTGTGAACAGATCATCTTTGATGGTCCAGTAGGACCAGGGAGGTGATCGTCCCCCTGTACTCTGCTCTGGTGAGGCCGCACCTCGAGTACTGTGTTCATTTTGGTGCCCCTCACTACACAAAGGACATCGAGGCCCTGGAGTGTGCCCAGAGAAGGGCTACGAAGCTGGTGAAGGGCCTGGAACACAAGTCCTGTGAGACGCGGCTGAGGGAACTGGGGTTGTTTAGTCTGGTGGAGAGGAGGCTCAGGGGAGACCTTACTGCTCTCTACAGCTGCCTGAAAGGAAGCTGTGGGGAGCTGGAGGTTGGCCTCTTCTCGCAGGTAGGACTACTGGTAGGACTAGAGGGAATGGCCTCAAGTTGTGCCAGGAGGTTCAGGTTGGAAATGAGGAGACATTTCTTCTCAGAAAGAGCAGTCAGGCATTAGAACTGGTTGCCAAGGGAGGTGGTGGAGTCACTGTCCCTGGGGGTATTTAAGGAAAGGTTGGATGTGGTGCTTGGGGACATGGGTTAGAGGGTGACATTGGTGGTAGGGTGATAGCTGGATCAGATGATCCTGGAGGTCTTTTCCAACCTTAGTGATTCTATGATTCTGTGATCTTCCCATTGGACTGGTTTTGTGTCCATCCTCATGGCTGAAAGCAGCAACAAAGCATTGCTGAGGCATTAGACTGACACAGCAAAAGATGTGTAATTTCACAAGAGACAGCTATGAATCTTCTTGGCTATATATAAATTGAAAACATTCCAGTTGTTCTTGTGAGAAAGGAGTGTTTTCAGTTGTGTTTTAATTGCATATTTCCTCCAAAATACAATAACCAGAAAAAGAGCACCAAAGAAGCTTTGGATTTTAATTACAGAACAGATATTTAAATACATTGTGCTGGCTCACACTGATCTGATTCAGGATATTTTTCTATTTGAAACTACACTGGCATGAAGGGAAAAAAAAAAAAAAAAAAAAAAAAAAAAAAAAAAAAAAAGCTTGAAGTGCTGGGGAGAACATAAAACAGACAGATTAGATGGGATACTTTGTCTATAGTTGTACGGAAGCAAATAAAGCCCTGTAGGGAAAAAAAAAAAAAAAAAGCCTATGAAATAGGCTATGAAATAATAACTACCTAACTACCATAAAATTAGTTTTATTCTACAATTAAGACCTAAGTAGACCATTTAGCTCACACTCTTTTTCCTTTGTTTTTGAAATCTTGAAGTGCTCTGGAGCATAGTCTGGAGAGGGAAGGTGCAGCCTGCAGGTGCAAGTGTACCTTCAGGTGCACTGCAGGTACCTGACACTGGTGGAACTAAGAGACAGATTTTGTTCCCATGTCCATCAATTCAGATGCCCAGTGACAGAAAGTGCCTGCCTGCACTTGTGTCTGTCACATATGTCTCTACACCTGATCTAAAAAGACTTTTTTCTGACAGTCACATTACACCCTGCCAGGTACAGCCAGGTCTACCAAATCATGCTGATACATTCACGGTTTCTTCTGCAACATCTTGTGGTGCAACTTTGTGTAGCGACTCTCCTTTCTGCCTGATTTCTCTCTCTTGACCATAATTATACGTTGCTTGACCCGTTGCATTACATCACCAGAATGACAATCCCTATCATAGAAGGAATTTACTTAGCTAATCAATTCTATTCTTATTTGGCTTTAGCATGGTTTTCTGAGTTAAATACTGACATTATTGGAGGATATATGGCATCCATTGCCTGCAGTAGCTTCTGTGTTTCTCTCATACTTGACAAGTGCTGTGGAGTGCTGGCTTCTCCCCTTGCTTAATCTTTTCCAGGCACAGTGATGATAGATGTATAAACCCATACATTTTCTGCAGCAAGAAAACATTCCAGAAAAATTACAAAAATTCTCCACAAATCATAATCAGATGCAAGAAACATGTTTCCTCTGACAAACAGAACAAAGTAAGAGAAATGTGTAATCACATGATACTTATCTCTTTTGTTAGCTGCCTTTCTTACAGTAGTCCATCTTTTTATTAACTTCTCAGCACCTAAGTATTTGTCCAATGCCTTCTTCTGGTTGCATTGTTCCAGTTTTGCCTACAGCCCAATCATTTGTGTGTGTGGTTGGGGGAGGGAGTTTCTCCTTTTTTTTTTTTTTTTTTTTTTTTTTTCTCCAAAAAATCTTTGAAAATTGTCATGGCAGGTTGTCAATATTCAGACTCATCTGTTCACAGTTTTCTCTCTGCTGTCTCCCTGTAAAAACTTGGTTACCAGGTCACGCTCATTATAGATGAATTAGCAACTCCTGGGTTTATTTTCAGAAAACTTTGAAAATATTTTAAATGGGTTCTTTTATCTTTGCAATACTTGTATATATTGTCAGATAAAATATCAAGTGTTCTCTGTGTGGACTTATAGTCAGCAAGACACTACAATATCCTAGAAAATGGGTCTGTATGCCAGGAAATAACCCAGCATACTGACAAAAAGACAGGATACATTAAGCATATTCTCTGCTGTGTGCACAGAGACACAAGCTATATGGCATGATGCTAAGGAACCATTGTGCCCAAGGGCCAGTGTGAACTCTCAAGTTTAAGCTGCATGAGGTAATTATTTAGATACCGCTGCCTGAAAATTAGCAACCAAGTCATGCTGATCTCTTAGTCAAACTTTCCGAATGAGCAAGGGGCACAGAATGGAGCCAAAACACTTTTTCCAGATGAAAATAATCCACAGTCCTTATCTAGTCACAGGACTGCAGACATTGTATTGCAAGCACTGGTAAACTAACCTCAGCCTTTTTATATAAATGTACTTTTTCAACTTGTAACTGAAAAATATTGTAAATCAGGATTGATTTAGGGTATGATGTTCTAGTAGAACATCGAGTAGAACACTTGCCTCTCCCAATGTGCATTCCTGCACTAATAAAAATAGCTAATCATCAGACTCGCTGTCTATGAAGGTGGGCACATTCACCCAGAGGAAATACAGGTTAGACTTAAAACAAAGGGTGTACTTAAAAAAAAAAAAAAAAGGAGTAAATCAAATACTACTACTATTACTACTACTATTACTACTACTACAACTACTACTAAAATCTCCTTGTGATGGGGTCATATTTGTCAAAGGTTTCATGGGCAAACTTCAATTTTTCTTCCCACTGTGCTTGTTATCCGCAGCTGGGACACCGAAGTGATGGTGAGGTGTCTGTCATGCAGCTGCTTTGTTGGGTAGGTATCAAAAGAGCATGCTCCTACTTGAGGCAGCAAGACCCCAACAGTCCAGCACACCTGGCATTTCTATTATTATTGTGGGCAGAAAAGTGTTTTTTTTTTTTTTTTTTTTTTTTTTTTTCCCTCATTGCGACAATTTGTCAGGAAATGATATCTCATTCAAGTAAAACTACCAACATTGTGACCTTACCAGGTCAGAGAGGAAGAAAACGTGTGTTTCTGATGGGTAAGAAAGTGATGCTGGATGCCCAGGGAGCAGTACGTGACCAGAACATCCCCACAGCCTTGCACTGACCAGAACATCCCCACAGCCTTGCACAATGCAGTAACAAGGAAGAAATCGTGTGCAATTATATTGGCCACTTCTGCTTCCTTTGGTGGAAATTGCAGGAAGCGAGCGATATCTGCCCGTTCTGGGATCAGCGGTCTGGCTGCAGGCCAGAGCTGTGCAGAGGCCCTGAACCAAGGGCAGACCAAGGAGATGGGGAATTTTTCTTCAACCTGTCATGTACTTTCCTGCTCCTTGCTCGACCCAGTGCTGCAGGAGCTGCCCATGCCCACAGGAGTTTGGTCACCTCTGCTGACTTTGTGCCACTAAAAAAATGTCCAACAAAAAGGCAGCTTTGCATGGGCCGCATCCGGAAACTTGAAAGCTATTTGATGCTTCTCACAGGCTGGACTCTTCATGCCTTGTATCTCAGTATTAATTCTTCATTCATTTTTTTTCTGCTGGTACTTTGCAGTACAGTACCGCATTTCCCCTTCTCACTTCCATTTTTGACAGCTTCAGATATCTAAAGTTTCTAGTTTTTCTTCTAAAATGTGAATTAATAGGCTCTATTAGCATATTAGAGGTTTCAGTTAGATTATTCCCAACTGAAATGTGTTTTGTTCACTGCAAACAACAGTAAAGGGAATTAGGAGCTCTGGGGAAGAGCTACAACAGTCATACCTGTGGTCCTCTTTTGCAGTCCTGGGACTACCCTTAAGACCTGTTATTAATGAATTCTTCAGAGAACTATTCAACTAGAGTCTGTCACATACAACTTTTGTCAGTTGATCAAGTGAGTATTTTGACTTATTTTCGTAGAATCACAGAATCAGAATGGTATGGATTGGAAGGGACCTTAAAACCCATCCAGTTCCAACCTTGCCAGGGGTAGGAACACCTCCCACCAGACCAGGTTGCCCAAAGCCCCATCCAGCCTGGCCTTGACCTTGTTCTGTCATATCTTTCGCGCTTCCTCTGTCCATTGCAAAACACTAAGTTCACTAAAATTGTGCTTTGGCATCACATTCAGCAAAAATGCTTGGGCAGAAAAAAATGATGAGAAGAAATATTTGAAGATGATGAACTAATGGACTTTTTACTTTTATTCTTTTTTTTTTCACTTCAGAAAAAAAGAGAGAAGGAGAGAATAAAAGAATAACAAGATCAATAAACTGAAAGAAAAAAAAT
Source organism: Nettapus auritus (assembly GCA_011076525.1). Lineage (NCBI taxonomy): Eukaryota > Metazoa > Chordata > Aves > Anseriformes > Anatidae > Nettapus > Nettapus auritus. Next base: position 60,014,512 of record CM021767.1, read on the forward strand.
TGGGGTTAAGACAATCCAAGACTAAAACAAATATATCAGTTGTTCATTTCAAAGAAAGCCAATAAAATACAGATATTCACTTTTTGTTTATTAACTTCCTCAACTAAAATGGCTTTTACTATTATTATTATTATTCATTCTCTAATCCATAATCTCTTTGGTTTTAATCCTTTATCTGATTAATTTGGACAAAGATGTTACAGATACCAGTGACTTCTTCTCCCTCTATCTTCAGTTCCACGTGTAATATATTTGAAGCTGTCACAGTTAAATCACAGAGGTACCATTTCTGAAACTGCTGGTGTGTTCTACATGAGCACTTGAATGGACAGAACATGGACCAGTATAACCAAGAGCAAAACAGTGTAAAAGCAAAAATAACAAAAAGCTGTATGTAGCAGGTAGAACAGTTTCTCATCAGGGCTGTGGACAGGAATTTTCCATTGTTACAAAACTGAAGGCCAAATGATGCATAAGAAAAAATGAAGAAAAGGTACAGGCAGTACCCAGTAGAGACCCCTGTCTGCAGGGAATGGCACCTTAGCAGGATTTTAAACTGGACTGGGTGAGAATTTACACTAAATACATTCCTACATTTATAAAAAAACTGCAGCAATGGTAAAACACTCATATATGATATGCTGGGATGACCACTGCTCACCATGATGAAGGAGAGCTGTTATAGCTAGAAGACTGGAGTTTTAGGTTCACTAGCTTAATGGAGGCCACTGTAGTAAGCCCATCACCTTCTTCTTGTATTATATTCTATTTAAGGATCACAGACTGACTCTTTTTGAAGCTGTGAGCAAAAATATTTACAGCAAAGGGGCACTGATGAAGGCTATCCTAGAAAGTCTGTAAATCTTCGAAACTGCCTTGTCCTATTTTAAGGAGTGCAGACTTCGAGGTTACCTGGAGGAACTGAGATCTTAAAGGTTATGCACAGCAGTTTCAATTAAAAAAAATACTGGTCTATGCATGTCTTCACTGCAGGAGATTGAATCATATCAGGCAGTACACTTTTCCTTTCATACTTTTTTTGTGTTTTCTTGTTGATTACTAGCTTGCATAGTACATTTGATAAGAATTCAGTTTGAGATTATATCCAGAAATTTTGTCTGAAAGAGGAAGGGGGAAAGACATTTTGAGAATGATTGGCATTTTTCAATTTATGATATTATTCTTTCAGAGCTGATACAAGTTAAAAATCTCTTCCTGTTCCAAGCTGTAAAGATCTATATTTTCACAATCTGAGCCTTCTTTTAATCATGACCTCGTCTCTTTTCACATGACTACATGAAAAGAGAGGGGGAAAACTCAAAGCAATTCAAACAAATCATGTGTGCAGGAACGGCAAGCTGAAATTCCTTCATTACATGCTCATCTCTTTCAGGGTAATGATAATCACTTCAGAAGCATCGTGATGGCTAGCTAGCTAGCGGGAGTATTTTGACAAGGACACAATTGTACTTCAAATTTGAATGACAAAATATTTGAGTGAGAATGATATTCTATTACATATGTAATACAGGAAGAATGAAAACTAATGAGAATGTCAGAGCACCCAGGACAAAAAAAAAAAAAAAGCTATTGTTAGTATCAAAACATATCCAAAAGCCTCTGACAATCTTAACATAAATGCTCATTTATTAAAATGGGGAAACAGATCTCTTCAAAGTTTTATGGCCAGTCTCCAGCTAAGCACAGTGCTATATTGATCTATGCCCAATTTACACTTTTTTATTGCACTGGGATTTTTAACATCCAGGCTAGCCAGGGAGGTTTCCATGGGGTGAAGGTCAGTGATGCCCCAGGATGTGCTGGTGTTAGCCGCATCTTCTTGCAGGGACATCCTAAGAAAGAAAATTCACAGACAAGCCTTGAGATGAATAGTCAGAGATTCAGCAGCAGCTGAGCACGCATTTGAACTGCTTTTTAGGAAACAGCAATTTTTGCTGAATACACAACAGTCTCTCTCTGCCCCTGAGGTATATTATTCATCTACAGGGACACTCTCCCTATCTGGTTTATATAAAGTGTTGTCTGATCTCACGCTTTCCACTCAGACAATTGATGTGTACTTAGAAGAGGATTTCAGTACACTGCAACACAGCACCTATAACAAAAAAAGATTTTGTACTGTAAGTATTCCTGATTAAAAAGCTTTGTTGCTGCTGGGAAGGATAGGAAGAGTGAGGATAATGTGCTGCTATTATACCAGTCATATCAAGGAAAAAAAGTACATACTGAAAAATGTAAAGTATTTAATTGTAGCTGTCTTACTGTTAAAAATCATGCCATTCAGTTATCTGATTTATTAAAAGACTACTGGAATAATCCATTATAATCCACTAATGACGTATATTTCTTACAGCTCAATTTAAAACTTAAATAACTTAAACATAAAACTTAAGTAAGTGTCATAAGTAAAAAGCAGTGTTAATCTTTAAGGCATATAACAACATTTCTGTTTGCCTTGCTGAATATTTATTGTCACCTCAGTGGATATGGCCATAGTTAAGACACTATAACATGAGCAACTTGCTTTGAGAGTTTTTTCCTTTGCAATCAGATATTGCTTATTTTACAATAACCACTTCACAACTATGACTTAATAAAAAGATTTGTAGCTAAACTGGAATTTAATTTCCAGGGAAATTCACAAGAATCAGTGTGCTATTATATTAAACTTGGCTTTAAAATGCCTCATTAGCTTTGGTTTGCAATGCCTGCTATTCCGCAATATTTTACCTTCTAAGGCAGAACTTCTCTTTACTTATTGATTACTCACACACCTTGGATTTGCTGCATTCCCTGCACTACTACTATTGGATGGAAGAATATTAAGCCAAAAATACAGAAAAAATTATGCCACCAAAATTCAACACACTGATCTGAAGCTTCAACAGAGATACAAAAAAGATAAAGCAGGCTATTTTTTTTTTCCCTTTTTTTTGAAAAAAAAAATAAAAAAATAAATCTCAAAATATGGAAACTATCCATTGGCTTTAATAAGAGTATTTGATTAAAAGGCATCTCTCCTTCTAACCTGCCTTTTTATCACTTTTTTTTTTTTTTTTCAGGAAGTCATTTGGCACCTCTGCTGGAAACCAACTCCTTTTCCAGGCTTGTGGCAAAGCTGGGGAAGGCACTGGGAGTGCCATGAGCTCAGCCCCAAGCCCTGGTGCTGAGGATGGGTTGCTCATCACCTTGTGCTATGAGGTGAATGGCTCCTGCTACAAGACCTTGCATCCTTTTGGGGTCCAGTTGGCCATTTATCTGACCTGTGCCTTGGGCACGCTGATCACAGTGCTTGGGAACCTACTTGTCATCATCGTAGTTTCCCATTTCAAAGTCTTGCACACCCCTACCAACTTCTTGCTCCTGTCCCTCGCCCTTGCCGACCTGCTTCTGGGGCTGACAGTGCTGCCCTTCAGCACCATCCGGTCCGCAGAGAGTTGCTGGTATTTTGGAGATGACTTCTGTAGGCTGCACACCTTTTTGGACACGCTCTTCTGCCTCACCTCCATATTTCACCTCTGTTTCATTTCCATTGATCGGCATTGTGCAATCTGTGACCCTTTGCTCTACTCCACCAAGTTCACTGTAAGAGTGGTCTGCATGTACATTGGGGTGGGGTGGGCAGTCCCTATGGTCTACACCTCTGTCTTCCTGTACACTAAAGCCATTGCAGAAGGGCTGGGCCATTTTTTGCAAGATAAGCCCTGTGTTGGTAGCTGTCAGCTGCTGTTCAATAAGCTCTGGGGGTGGCTGAACTTCCCAGTATTCTTCTTCCCTTGCTTCATAATGATAGTTTTGTACGTAAAAATATTTACTGTTGCTAACAAGCAAGCCAGGTTGATAAGCAACATGAAGAAAGGTTTTGAGTCTCAGCTACACGTAGGAGCATCCAAGAGTGAAAGGAAAGCAGCAAAGACTCTTGGGGTAGCTGTAGGAATCTACCTGCTGTGTTGGCTGCCCTTTACTATTGACACCATGGTAGACAGTCTTCTGGATTTCATTACTCCCCCAGTTCTGTTTGACGTCCTAATTTGGTTTGCCTATTTTAATTCTGCCTGCAATCCCTTGATCTACGTGTTTTCCTACCGCTGGTTCAGGAAAGCCATGAAACTAGTCTTAACTCATGGGATCTGTTGTTCCAGGACATCTAAAGTAGACTTGTACCAATAACGACCAGGGTTTTTGCACACACTGTAGAAAATATTGTAGGCTATATCATAGAATTTCTTATTAATATTATTTAACATCCAGTTAGCTAGAGTTTTTCTTATTTTCTATTTTTCTTAAAATATCTGGCTTGGACAGATCCCAGATTTAAATAAACATACTGTTCTGTGAATGACCTTCCCTTGTTAAGGTCTTGTTTTTGCTATGTGATGCTGACAAGTGCTTGAAACTTGGTTGTAATCAGCTGCAAAAAAGTACCCTACCTGTTCCCGGGGTATCCTGAAAGAATATTTATTTTATATATATAATTTTTTTTTAGCAAAGCAGATGGTGCTGACTTAGCGTAAGGATGCAACTACAGGTGAGATCAAATGCTTACCTAAGGTAGTGGCCAATAACAGATGACAAAACAAGATTGATCTTACATTTTTTCATTGTTTTCCTAGCCCACAGTGATATGCTCCTGAGCCAAAGTCTACAAATGGGAGACACACCCTAAATTTTTTGGTCGTATATATTCCATTCTATTGAAACTTCAGCTGTTTCATCAGTGTGTGCAAGGTAGCTGCTCCATACCTTTGAACACCCTTTTTGCTCTTCTCTGTATCATTTTCAATCCTACTGCATAAAGGGAACAGAAGGGAAGAGAGGGAGGACAGGAGCTGTACAGGGTACTAAAACTCTAGATAATAATCATTAATTTATTTTTGTTGCTCTTTGAAATTACGTTCCCTGATACTCCTAAGATTCCATATGCTTTTTTGTTTGTTTGTTTGCTTCCAAAGTGAGTGGGTCTGCTTATGGACATAACATATGCTTATGCTCTTGTGCTGAGCATAAAATGTCAGCGTAGATTCTCAGTTTTTTTGAGCTATGTTTATGTGATTCCATAAGGCCAATTTTAAAACTGTAGACATCTGATAAGTTGAGATCTTTGTTCAACACCAAGTTGCATGGTAAAATTTTGTACTATACATAATTGAGTTATTTTCTACCACACTGTTATGAATATGTCATCAGAAAAAAAAAAAAAAAAATGTAGCAAGCAGCAGTAACTTTTCTGTTAAAAAACAAAAAACAAAAAACAAACAAACAAACAAAAAAACCAGAGTATATAATATCTTTTTATTTTGCTAATGGTAGGTAAAGCTGTAATTAGTTTTTCATATTTTTCAAATTATAGTGCAACTGCCTTCTAAAAAAAGTCATTCTTATAGTCATCTTATATTCAGTTGCATATTTTCTGAGTGACAAACACTAAGAGAAGAAACAGATATTAGAATCTATTATTAGAATTAGAATTAGATTAGAATTAGAATCTATGATTCTAAACACTATAAGAAGAAACAGCTACAGAAAGGATGTAACTAATAGTAAGAGACCTGCATAGACCCAACAGCCTGCTGAAAAGCATGATTAATTTTTTACTAAATTGAGTAGGCAGTTGAATCAGTCCTATGTGTAGAACAAAAGAGAGGGGATGCACAACAGATATTCTTTAGGAAATCAGGGCAATAAAGTGATTATTTTAAAGCGATTTAAGTGATTTCAGCTGCATATTTTAATGTACGTAATAAAGTATACTAAACAGTAAAGCCCTTTTCGCTCTTTTTTATCATATTGCTAAGCTTTTTTTTTATGGCAAGAAGGGTTTCCTCTACCAGTTAAAAATGAGCTACGGATGTTGTAACCTGTTCTGATATCTGATTATTTCAAATCTTTTAATGGTTTGTTTATACTCTTAAGACCTCAGCCAGAAAAAAAAAAAAAAAAAAAAAAAAAAAAAAAAAAAAAAAAGTATTAAAAATATTTTAAACTCAAGTAGGTATCTGGAGGAATGAAAGAGAAAGAGCACTTAAGTGTTATTTTCAGGGATGTCGTGAATGGAGACTGACCATAAATTGTATGTATTTTTAAACTAAGACATTTATGTAGCCTTATGTCTGTAGTTAGAGTGGTTTTCAATCTCACTTCATTCTCTCAGTGTCTGACATTCCTTCCATTTGCTATATTAATCTTCATTGTTTCTTAGGACAGAAACCAAAGACTCTTCTCTTTTCTACTCATGCTATAGCAGAACGTAAAAACCTCAACCCTATTGCATAGATCTGTAGACTTTCTATAGTAAGGGTCCCAAATGCAAGCTAAAGAGAGAGAAGCAGAATCAGACTGTTAAAGCAATTCAGGTGCTAAATTACCATAGAAATAAATACAAAATCTGAAGTACATCTTTAATGTACCGTTGTGGAATAACAATTAACATTGTGAGACGAGTTTCGAGATTAAACTCCTCAATTTAATGTGCATAGGTAGGTGTCTATAATTACAGCAAATGTCTAAACTGATTATAGTTATAGCCAGAATGGCTGTTTAAGCTCTGACTGTAGTCAGTGGACAACTAAGGATATGAATCAATTGCCTAGTGGTACTTAAGATGCTTTAGTGAACCTGAGATGACTACACAGGACTGGCATTCAGCATGGATAAGTAGCAACAGGGAGCCAGGTGGAATACATATGAGCATCTAAAATGGCACCAGACATCTATTATTTGGGGTATCTACCTTAAGCAAGGCATGTTATAGAAATTTAGACATTTAGCTATATAGAAATCTGCAAGCCTTAAACTGAATCATGTCATAGGGGTATCTTAAAAACATCTTTCATTGACACCTTTTCCTTTTGAACAACCAAAGCAATAGAGAAAGGGAGCTTCCACTGAGTTCACTGAGGGTTTTTTTGTTGGTTTTTGTTTGTTTGTTTGTTTGTTTGTTTCTAAGATGTTTTCTACCAGTCCTCAACAGATTATTATCATAAATGTATTCAGTTGGCTACTTCTTTTTGGAGTCCCATGGCATAATCTGTCTTTTTAGTTTTCTGTTTTTATATGAAAGTGGATGAGCTTCAGTCCCTTGATGGGTTACCACTGCCTATGTTGCAGTAGAAGGTTTATCACATTACAAGGAGATGGTTACTATATCTCTTTTTTGGCTAAAGAACAGGTCGGGACAATGGAGAGAGGGAGAAGTAGAACCCAGCCTATTGGTAGCTACAGCGGCAAGGCAAACAGGTGAGGCAGATCTGGAAGGAGCCATGATCGCTGTCCTTTTCTTCTGTCACCACATTTTGAAGTGGTGACATCTTTATAATCACACCTCTTGCCCCTTGCCTTTGATGTTTACATAGTCCAGTTTTGTCACGATCCCTCTGTGTATTTGTTTTTCTCTATGGTTTTGAAAAGCAATGAAGGCAATTATGAACTGTAAAATAACAATGCTGATGAGCTGTAAAATGATGGAGATTGGTTGCTCAACAATGACCTCATTTTCAAAATGAAAACCTATCAGATTGTACCAGAGCCAGTTGCTAACCTCAAAGTCCATAGATTTTTTTTTTTTTAATATCTTTTCTTTTGTAGATTTGTATTTCTTTATCTGAACAAAATATTGCCATTTAATTTTATGCCTTGTACAACTCTTTATCATTTTAAAACAATCTGGCTGAAGAGAAAAAGACTGTTTATTTCCAGGAACCTTTTAATTAAAGACTAGGCTTTGCAATAATAATGTCAGCTCATTTCACTAGCGCAGATACAAGCATATTGTGACCTTTAAGAATTAAACAGCAAGGCAAAGAAAGATTTGAAAATAAGTTGCTAGTAAACCTTTTCCTTTCTTTCTTTCTTTCTTTCTTTCTTTCTTTCTTTCTTTC
>CM021767.1:60022509-60095274 GCA_011076525.1 Nettapus auritus
TTTTTTTTTTTTTTTTTTTTTTTTTTTCTTTTTGGAATCATTATCAATGCTGGGAACAGACTTTTTCTCTGGTTATTTAAAATATGTACTATATGTTAATTGCTGTTGCTAGAGAGTAAGTACCAGTCTAATTAACATGAAAATGGTCAATTGAGTTTTTTAAGCAAATTTATAGGCCATTCTGCGATGTAATTAGCCCATAAGCTTGCTCAGACTGGAAAACAGTCATCTGCCAAAATTTGGAAGAGCATCTGGTGTAACAGGAACCTAATCTCATTTCAGGTTTTGAAGCTGATAGCATAATTAAATCAGCAAATGTAGACAACAAAAACAGGAATTCTTCATGCTGATGGAATGCATTAACAACAACTCTCTGAGAAGGCCTGATAGACGATTTGCCGTAGGTAGCAAATATAGGTAGTATGGCTCTCTACATCTAACGTCAGAGGCACACAAATGAAATGTGATAGCAGAAAATGAGATTTGCCTGTAAGGTAAATTATATACCACATACACGCCACTCACACCTGAGAGAGAGGACACTCATTAGGAATACAAGGACAGGGTTGGGTTTCCTCCCCGTTGCATAGTCATGCGTCATGCAGGCATGAAGAGCTGCTAAGTCCCTGTGTCACAAGCAGCTCTGATGCCTGTGCCACCCCATGCTCTGTCACCCTCCACCCAGGGACAACACCTTGTAGGAGCAAGAGGACTCCAGGATGGAGGCAGGAAGGTGGAGCAGACCATGGACTCAGAACACTGGGTGAGCAGGAAGGGATGTCATTTCCAAACCACACTACATTAGTCTTGGTCTAATTTCAAACACTTTCAAATATCATATACCACGATGAATACAAACAGCATGTTTTTGAAATGGCACCCCATTAGTTCAGTTTTACATGCAATAACAGGAATATAAAATAGCACACACTTTGATCTTCAGAATCTGTGAATATCCAGAGCATCCTCCATGGTATCTGCTGAATATTCAGAATACCCTCCATGCTGTGTCTGTTGATACCATGGTCTCAACACTTTTCCCCTTCTTTCTCCAGACCTTTCCCAATTTCATATAATCAATCGATCATGCTCCAAAAGTAGGAAATGTAGTCTGTAAGTAGGTGAACATGTGGTTCTGAACTCAATACCGAGGTAACACTGAGATGGAAGCTGTGGGAAATACGCCAGTGTCGTGAGTTTATAGATAAAATTGTGTAGCAGCACTCCTTTCCTGCCTCACTGAATATAACACTTAGAGGTGGCTTCTTCACAATTCGTGCCCATGTGTTACGCACCAGTGAAAACACTCGTATTTGCTAGCAAAAGAAATTATGCAAAAACTGAACTAATACTGCTGTTTTAGCTAAAAGGGTAAATCAGTAAAACAGAACACATTTTCCCAGTGTTGTTTTAAGGACCCAATCAATACCAGTACTCCATCAATAAGTAGGAATTTCTGGCCAGTCTCTTAACAGTATCTTATTTTGTACGATTCTATTATAGAGGCCATTTAAATATTTTCATAGTAAAGACAATGTTATGGAAAGGTTGTTTTATAATCAAACTTCCTTCTCAATCTGTAATATCTTTGTAGCAACTGGTTAAAGAATAACAACACAAACATTTTTAGTTATTAAACAATAAAAGGTGGATACTAAGTGAGCTAAGACCACGTGAAAACCAGCATTTTGTCCATAAAACACCCAGTGTCTTTAGGAAAGCATTTCCATAGAGAATGAACATTGATCTATGGCTGCGTATTACCTCCAAACTATAGAAAGAGGTACCAAAATGATGATCTGCAGATAAAGCACTGTTACTGACAAAGGGACACTGCTCAATTTATTATTATTATTTTATTATTATTATTGGAAGTACATATTTGAGATAGTAAAAGATGTATTGTTTTCTAGGGGAAACTGACAGTGAGCCCAACTGAGGCTTCACAAAGCAGGAGTGGCCTGGCTTGGTCAATGGAGTTTTTATGACTGAAACTTGAAGATAATAGTCAAGGCAAGGCCTTAATTCAGAAGGGAAGTGCATTACACTCTCCTTAGTGCACCATCTAGTGGGATAATCCTGGATAATCTCCAGTGTTTCAGCAATGTGGGGGTAAATTTTCCAATGCAGCACTAAGATCATTGCTAATCAAAATTGAATGTTAAAACTAGAGTGAATTTGTATACATTCCTGAATCAAATGAGAAGACAGGCACATCAGGAAGTTTTTTGACATTTCCAAGCATCAGTTAACTTAAATATATGTAGACTTACTAGTGTTGGAATTTACGTTGTCTCTCATTTGAGCATGCTTTGAGAAACATTAAAAACCACCTATGTAAAGGGTACTATTTCAGACTTTACTTCACTGTGTTGAGTTTGCATTTTATTGGAATTCTCTATTAGTGTTAATTGGTCACAATGTTATTAAGGTTTTCACTGCTCTAGTTATTTCTAAATATTAGCAATGACCGAGATCTGTGATGTATCAGAATTAAACTCCTATGCCTATGGTGCAGCTCCAGGGGAGGAGGAGGTGGAGGAGTGCACTTTCCAACTTCCTCAGGCCAGGCTGGGTGTTGTAGAGGAGACAGCATTCCCTGACACCAGTACTGTGTGGTTTGCTCTGCAGCATTTAATATGTGAGAGTATCTCACAGATTAAGCGGCCCAGCCTGTGGTGCTATGGGGAACATTCAATCCTGTAATTTTCCCTTTGAAAAACGGAGCAGGATCCAGAAGCATTCCTAGCTGCTGTGCAGGCCTAGAGGCTCATCTGTCGCTTGTTCTCAGGTAACTGGGTCAGCCCCATGTCCCGGCTTCTGGCTCTGCCTCCCATTGCCTCTGCTTTTTTGGGCATCTTTAAATATATTTCTTATTTCCCGCTCACCTTCAGCTTACTTCTAAGTGCCCACTTCCATACAGACGTGGTGACCAGCACTGAAGGTCACACAGGTTACTAATATAACAGTTCATGTTTGTTTCCCTGTGCACACTTTCTCCATATCTCCTGACTCATCTTTTCCTGACCTTATATTCTCACATCCCCCTTCTCGTCCACTCATGCGGGACTGTGGTTTACAGAGAAGCTGGCAAGGTGCACAAGTGCATTTTCTCTGTGGAGCATCCTTAAAAGCCTGAGACTGTGTGAGGTGCAAGTACCATGAGGCCTGCCTGCTGGACATTCCTCCCCACTCGGTTAGATCAAACACTCTCTACGAGCCTACAATCAGTCAGATATATGTATTTTATTTAGTTTTGAAGGTAAGAAGTGGAAGCCTTGGTCTTTACAGCATGCATACTGCGGGGCTGACATCGTGTGAAGGGCAACAAGCGGCCTGCCCCCACCTGCCCCTTCACCCGGGCGCTGGCGGGCACACGGCAGCGCCCCCTGCCCGCAGCCTTCCTCTTCATCCCCTTCTTCCTCCTTCTCCTCCTCCTCGGCCGGGCCCGGCCCTGCCCAGCCCCGCGGCCGCTCCTCCCCACGCCGCCGCCGTCATGGCGGGCCCCCGCCCAGCGCTAGGACGGGGCGGTGCAGGGCGGCCCGGCCCCGTCCTCCCCGCCCGTCCTCCCGCCGCCGCCTCAGCCGTGCCCGGTGGGACCAGGCTCGCCGGGGCCGGGTAAGGGCAGCGGGAGCGGGGCCGCCTCCGTGCCCCCTTCCCCGGGGAGGGCCGGGCGGGGGGCTTGGTGCTTGGCGGGGCCGAAAGCAGTGTGCGGCGGGGCGCCCGGCGGGCGGCTGGGGCCCGGAGCCCGCAGCTTGCCGGCTGGCAGCAGGAGCCGAGCGGGGGACGGGCACCTGCCCGGGGTCGACGTGTGCCTCGTGGGGCTGTCTGAGGGGAGCACAGCGGGGCAGCGGCGGGGAGGGAGGCTGGAAACGGGGAACCACGGCCTGGCGGTCAGGCCTCCGGGCCGGCGTTGTCATCGCCGAGCCGCTTGGAGCTGCGGGGGGGAGCAGGGGGTTCCGCCCTGCCTGGCACAGAACCAGGGGTGCTGCCTCCTGCCCGAGGCTGGGTGGTGGCATCGGGGGTGCTCGGTGCCCTCCGAGATGTCCTGCCCCTGGTGAGTGGTGGAGTGGGCACGGCAGCTCCTGTGCTTCAGGTTTTTGGGGTTTTGGGTGGGTGCTGGTGATGGAAGGCAAAGGGAAAGTTACCCTGTCCTGGTTGTACACGTACCTTGTAAGTACCTCGTAAGAGGCATCTCTGGCAGCCTTACACAAAAATGCTAAGTAATGCTGCTTGGTGGCTGACATTGAAAGGAAACTCCAAAAAAATAAGACCAAGAGCTATATTTCGCCCTTAGCATCCTGGTAGGCCGTGGAGAGGCATCACATCGAGTGCCATCAGGTTGATGTGAGCGTGTGGCCCAAAAGGAACGAGCTGCCCCTGGGGAGGTGAGGGCGTGTGGCGTGCTGTTCGGTGCTGCTGGTCCCTCCTCGGTGCCCCTTGAGGCGTTGTGTGTCTGTCTCCAGCACGAGAAGCTTGGCGCATTGCCACCACTCTCTGGTCCCTTCCCTTCCCATCTCCTGTGCCCACCGCTCTGCTCACCGGTGTGGTTCCAGTTCCCGGCGTTTGGCTTCCTCTCTGCTCCTAAGAAACGCAGATCCCTCTGCTGAGGCGTTTCCCTGAGAACTAACATGTTATTAGGCTTGTATGTATTTACATATGCTCTTCCTCTCCTTAATTAGTTATAAATATTGATGTGGATGAATCGGACAACGATAAGCATATTCTTTTTTTTTTTTTTTTTTTTTTTTTTAGCTGTGTATGGTCCAACAGGCCAACAGGCCCAATAGTATTTCAGGCCTCCATAATTTTATTTTACACTGGAGAGTTTTAACGCTTATGCTGTAAATGTAACTCTTACATCTTTGTTGGAAGAGATTTATTTCTAGGGAAATAACCATAGCACTGATCACTTACACAGTCTAATAATTCTTTTTCTTTTATATTAAAAAAAACAATACACCTAGTCATGGTGTAAGTTTATTTTTGATGTGTTTCAGCATGACTAGTGAGGCAAGGCCGAGGGAGTTGAGCAGACTGGGATAGGAAGCTACCTTTTGACATCTTCTATGCGAGTGTTGCTGCATTAGACAAAAGCAAGTTTTAAATGAACTTTTCTTGCATTTCTGTTCCCTCTTTGGGTTTAAGCTTACTTCTACCTGAAACCACATGATAAAAGACAATCTGGAAAGTTTATTTATTTTAAGCAGGCAGGGAGGAATTAATTTTGGTGCCATTTTGTTTGCATGTTCACTATGTTCCATAGCTAGTTTTGTGTTACAGAAGCCCCCAGAGTGCCTCTGTGAACCAGGATTCCAGCACATCAGGAACTGTAGAACACAAAGTGGAAAATGTGGTCTGTTTCGCCAAGTATTTTAGTCCAAGTATGGGGGGAAGAAGATGCATCCAGACACAACGAACTTACCTCATTCATCCCCCCTGGAGAAAGTAGTGACAGATTTAACTCTTGGGGTATATTACGCGGTCAGTTGCTATGAGTCAGCTATGAGGATCCCCGTGGTGCTCTAGCAGGGAGTACTTACCTTGCAGTATGTAGTCTGTCCCTTGTACAAGAGCTTTACGGTTGTTGATTATTTAAGTTTAATTTTACTTCAGAGTTACTGCCAACATCAGCAAAAGATGCTCTCTAAAGAGTGTGATGTGTTTTGGGCTGCCTTAGACAGAAGCCAGAGTCTCTCTGTTGGTGCATCCTGTCTCATCTCAGTATTGGGCTGGTAAAATCTGCTGATGTGAGGTGAGCTGAGCTATATCATAGTGTGGAAATCTTACTAACCATTGCGGTTACCATGATACGAGTCTTGTATAGCTAACATTGTGACTGTTTGGTCCAGACTGGAGTTTTCACCCTATTCAAAAGATGTAACTTTTTTTTTTTTTTTTCCCGTTTTTAGCAGAGAGTAATTTACAAAGGAAGTCACATTTAGGAATTGTTTAGGAAAAGCATTGTTTCTGTGACCTTGTTTAAAAAAAAAAAAAAAAAAAAAGCACATCTAATAAAACCACATGACTTGTCTTGAGATATTTAAAGGTGCAAAATCCTAATTCATATTTAAATTTTCAAACATGTTTATTGAATGCAAAGTGTAGTTTTTGCATACTGAAAGTTAAAGACCCTCATAAACATTTCTAGGTCCTGATCCTAAAGTGTTGCTTAAATAGTAAAATCACTGCTTAAATGTTCTTTATCTTGATGTTGTGTATTGGTAACTTTTGTAGGAGAAGGAAAACTGTTAGACTATCTGAAGGAGAAAATACAAAGTGAATCTGTTTTGTATAAGATGCTTATTAACTGTAGCTGACCAGAGCCTGTAATGGAGTTGGGTGATGGCTGCTAAGCTCCAGGACATTCTCTGCTCATCAAATCACATCATTTTGTCCTGAGGGAGCTTTCAAGGACGACACCAGGGAGCTGCTTGGTTGTGGAGTTCCTGCTTCTTTGTCTGATCAGCAGAAAGAAGTCTCTGCAATCAGCAGTGATCTTACTGGAAATAGCCAAGAGAAAAATTGATTTTTTCTTTGCCTGAAGAACACTTCTAGAAAGCAAGTTGATAGTAAGGTGCATTAGTTGGTTGGGATACAGGAGTGACTATGATAAGTAGGAAATTGTTAATGTAGAAATTAGGAAAAATATTTACTGATCCTTTGAATTTATTAAGTATCCGGTACGTAGAGTGCTTCAAGCAGTAAGTGTTCTGATTCTTTTTTTTTTTTTTTCACATGTATCAGCCTCATTGCCTCTAAGCATGCTCAGAGTCAGAAACAAAGATGGCAAGCAGAAGATAAAAGGTACAATCAAAGGCTCACACCAGGCTGAAACTTTTAGAGGAACTGAAGACTACCGCAAGTGTAGCTGTGTTCCAGTTTGAATGCAAAGTGTACTTCCCTGATCTGCACCATGTTATTAGTTCCCATTTGAAAAGTCATGCAAGTAGTAATATGAAAATGCTTCGTGGTGGACTAGTTAAATATTGTGGAACCAAAAAGGGATAATTTCTATGGAAATGCAGAGCCTTGATGAAGGCTCCTGTTGCCTTTGTCTAGAAGGAAGTGCTTGGTACGTGTTTGTTTTCTTCCCTGGTGGCTGAAACCCTGACCCTTGCCATTGGCAGGACTCCCCTTGACTTCCCCAGGCTCAGCTATGGGTGCTGTCAGAGGGGTGTGAGTAACTCTGGGCTAACAAGTGAGGGGTGCATGAGTGGAGGTGGGGGGTCGGTCAGTTCGCACGCCTGAGTTGCTGTAACTAGAATGAGGAAGAAGCTCACACTTCCCGTTTGTGGGTGTGTTTTCTTTTTTTGAGGGGGGTAGGGGCTGCTTTTTGTTTTTAAGAAAAGTAAATACAAAATTTTCCATGCCTTTGGGCTGTTCTGTGGCTGGGAAGTGATGAAAGCCGATGGCTGACCGCTTAACCCCTCTTTCCAGTCTGATCCCCAGACTTGTCAGAGACCAGGAGCTTACCCTGCCACCAACTCGTATTATTCCTGTGCTCTGGAATACCACTGCGGGTGGAAGATTTTGTATGCGTTAAGACAGCTGTGAATTCACATTGCTGTCTTACGACATGTCTTTAAATCTCGGTTAAAATGAGTGTGTTTTTCCTTGCCTGACCCAATGCCCTTCCTTTTTCTTTTTACTGTAACTTTTTCAAACAACCCAGTGGACTTCCCGAAGAAGCAACTTGAGAAACTTAAAGAATATTAGCACTTTAGATATGTGATTGCTTTTTTAGAAATATTTTCACACTACCTGCTGTTGTATGTCAAAAGCCGAAGCTGTTTCATGTTGTCTAGAAGCAGAAAGCTTTTTAAATACCAAGTTCCATTTAGAAGATACAAATCAGTTGTGTCAACTGTTATCATTTTGGGTGTTTTTAAAATGAAAACTACAGAAATAGCAGTGGAGACTGTTCAGCTTCCAGTTACAAGTGGGTCATAGACTTAGTGCTATACAGCGTAATCTAATTACAGTTGTAATTTTACTCCTCTCACCTATTGTAGATAGGGTGCTGTTTCTTCATGAGAGAAGACTACGTATGCTAACCTATATCCTGTGGACTTCACCGTATTATCATCTGAACACCCTCTCATTATGTGTTATGTTTGGCTGCCCAGCTGTGTAGCCAGAAAGTTGAAAAGCTCCAAGCCTTGTGTGTTGTATATTCTGTACATTTGATGGAGTACGGCAGTAAAGGGCAATGCAGCTTGCTTAAAGATACCTCAAGTCAGCTGTAGAAATTTTCAGGACAGAAAAAGTCAAGCACTTTCCTTTTGTCAACACTTGAATGGCTGAAAAAAAAAATGTTACATGCAGCTGCCTGGTGAATACATATGTGAGGGGAGAAAAACCAGCCCTGAAGAACTGTTTCAGTTCTGCAATGTTTTTGCACAAGATGATTGGTCTCTTGATGGCTCTTCTGCTCAGCAACTGCATTTTAATGTTTAACTTTTAACATTAAATATAATATTTAACTAAAAAGTATTTTTAGGCAGTACTGGCATTCCAGTTAGCATGCTGCTAACATGTTCAGAAACAGTTGTAACTCCTAAAAGGAAAAAGCAGTGTCAGCATTTGGAGACTTTCTCCTTTTTTGAATTGACATCTTTTAGGTGGCTTATTTGGATTTTATGTCTGTGATTGACTAAGTAAAGAACTATCATTCTAGTGGGAAATACAACGTTCTAAGGTGTGGAGCCACTCAGTTGCTATAAATTTTGCAAGGGTTTGGGCTTAAAAGACAGATTCAGTGCAATATTGCCTGGAGTTTCCAAAGAGATCAAGGGTTGTTATGCTAACTTTGGTCCAGACAAGTGGGATTTAGGCTGTCTGACTTCAGGCTTTAGCCTGTGACCCAAAATAACTCGAATCTGCATGTAGTACAGACTAAGATAGGAAATACACTGCAGAGAGGCAATGTGACTTGTGGCTGACTGTACAGCAAGTATGTAGAAGAATGCAAATACTCTTGCTGTCTCCTCATCTGCAACCAGATTGTTTACTACTAGGGGATACTTCAGGGCCTGAAGCCTCCAAACAGGAATTGGGACCCTGGTGCCGCAGCTTTTTCAAAGACATAGAGGGTTTGTCCACACGGTAGCAGCAGCTCATTCACCTAGCACAGGTAACGTACCCTGCAGGGCAGCACGTGTGAGCCAGACCTCTGTAGTTGTATCCACGATACAGTTCTGGCACGGGACATCTCATGGGGCTGACCAGTGCACTCTCTTGGCAACTCTGCCAGATACAGTGAACACAGGGAGGTTTGGTTTTCTTTCACCCACAGCGGCTCTCCCGGACAGTCATATGGGAACAGGCCTGTTGTAAAACAACTGGGTATTGCTGCACTGTATTAATACGTGACATTTCTGAAGGTGAAAAAGGTTATATTTGGCAACAAGCATTGTTAATTAGTTTGTTGTGTTGTGCCCTTTTTTCTTTTTAAGTTCGTAAGGACTTGAGTGACTTGAGTTTGCAGACCATGCAGCCGGTGTCACCCTCGACAAGTCAGTTGGCTTTCTCACGCTGTTTTAGCAGTGCCTTTTAATGAGAAGCTGGTAGCCCAGAAGAAGAGCGCTTTGCATGAAAGGCACACGGTCTGGGTCAAACAGTGGAAATGCAGGGAACTGTTGAGGTTAAAATGTTGAACTAGCGAATGTGATGTGCAGGAGATTGGAAAGGGTGAAAGAAACTAAGTGTGACCTCTCTGAAATCGTGGGTTTGTGTTGGATGCACATATGCTTGATTAGTCTGTATCCTCACTGCAGAGTAGATGCAGTGGAAATTGCCAGTTTCAATTTAAACATGTGTCCTTAGCTAATTTGGATTTAGAGCATCATTGAACTTGGGCGGGAACTTGGGCTGTGATGAAGAAAAGCAGAATAGGATGTTTCCAGTTAGTTACATACTGTGTAATTGTGTGTGTGCCCTTTTAGAGGAAATGTATTTGTAAGTATATTTGTGTTACTGATTTTTGGCCTTTTAAAATAAGGTATGATAGTTCTCAGTGCAAAAGACACCCCTACAAATGCATTTGTATACCCAGGCTGTAGAAAAATGAGTTCAGCTTGAGAAACACAGCAGCTGAAAAGGTATAAAATGGCAATCCACAGAATTCAGGTGAAACTGATTACAGCTAAAACTGAAATTGATAAAGCCATTGGTGTTAGGAGGACACAGGGTGCCTCATTCACTCTGATACCTTGTCAGGAAATGTCATTGTTTCTCCCAGCAATTTAACATGCCACGTTGTGTTGGTGGGATGATATGTGGTATGGAAATAACCATGCAACTGGTTTGGGGCATAATTCATCAGAGGATTTGGTATTCACAGAATAAAAGTTCATCTTTTTCTGTAATGGCAATAAATGGAAACGCATACTTTTTCTTTGCTTACACTGGGAAAACATTAGAAGTTTGACAACAGAAGTAGTTTCTGTGATGTAGCTGATGTAGAGTAATTGCAGATCTTAAGCTGTGAATATCAATAAATTTAATAGTAAGTTATCGTACTGTAGGAAATTCAAAAAGGATGTCATGTATCACATTCTTATTTAGCACTTATGTAAGAAAAGTTTTGTGAAATTCTGTTTTGAAGTACTCTGTTGCAGAAGAGGGTAAACACGGGAATATGGAGTTTAATCTTTTCCTGTGTATTTTTCTTTATGCTGACGAAGACCTTTGCAAGTGAATGAGCAGAACATAACTCTCTTTTCTGGGTGTGATTTTAGGTGTCCTTTACAGGTGGAGAGCCATTCCCATCGTGGATGATCTTGACAGTAAATCTCCTCAGCCATGTCGTACAGCGCAGGCTTTGTGGATCCTAATCAACTAGCCCAGCGCATAACTTCTAACATCCAGAAGATCACACAGTGCTGTAAGTTGAATTTGTGCACGTTGATATGAAACTTGAATAGCGGTGCCCCACGTTCTGTATTAGTTTCTCAGATTCATTCATGGGAATTCACTCCTTGACCTGCTTCCTCACCTGCCAATTTGACATGTTCATGGCACACCACAAAGCAGATGGAGTCCTTCAGATGTGTGGCTAAGTGTGTTGTGTACTGGAGAAGTGTAGCATCACTCTGTATTCATAGAATGAAAGTATAATTAGTTAGACAACTGCTGGTAAAAAGTCAGTTTTGTTCTGGCCAGTTACATGGCACCTTAAGCTTGTAGGTTGGGGTGTTTGCTGAACAAGGATTGCCTCAAATATTTGCTGGAGCTTGAAGTGCCTATCAGGGACTGAAGCCATGGCCTTGCAGCTTGCCCTTGGAAGTACATATCTAATATGCAAGTAAGGTCAGGGAAGCGTTAGCATGCCTTTGCTCACTCATCCCACCTAATATTTTAGCCGCCTAACTAAGGTGTTAAAGTTAGAGGTAAGTTAGGGCATTTAGGGTTCTCAGTTGTTTCCCCGTTTCTCCATTTTCCATTATATCTTTGATAGGTTTATTTTAAATAAAAAATAAATACAAACTGATTTTGCAAATTATGCAAAGAGTACCGTTTGTCATAACGGACCTAGCCCTCAACAGATAGGTTTTGGTATGCATGGTTGTAAAGTTTTGAAGGACTTCATGTGTTTATAGAATTAAAACTTCAGATGAAGTCTGATCAGTTAAGTGTTTCAGTGTTAATTAAAACTTTGATCTTTGTTTTGCTAGACAAGTTCTAGGAGTTGGTACTTGTAGCACAGATGGGTGACAGATTGGGCTGAAATAATTTCTTTAAATCTTAATTTCTTAAGTCATTAAATCTTTTAGGAAGAAAAATTGAGTTTTGCTTTATTGAAAAGTTTCTGTACATTAGGGTTCTGTTTCCTCAACTGAAAAATGGCTCTGTAAGCTCTTGTGCTTTATTTCCTGAAATCCTCTCAGTCAGTTCTGTAGTCTTTCACTTTACAGCATCATGGCTTCTAACTTCATCTTCTAGAGGCAGCTTCCAGCCTGTGGTAGACACATTCATTTTTATTTATTTATTTACTTTCCCCTCAATTATCTGCTTGTTTTCAGGTTTAGAAGCTCTTAGACTGGGCTGTCTAAGGGCTCGAATACTTTTTTAGCTATTATTATTAATATTATCTGTATTCCTGATTTTGGCAATACTGTGCTTGAGAGGTTTCATGATACAACAGTTCTATAGGAAGCAGCATTGGTTGGAATTAAAATCATTACAGTAGTACTTTACAACTTCTAGGTTGAATTATATAGCCCTGCCAAAAGTAATGCATTTGATCTGGTTCTTGGTTAACTGGTTTTGATATACCGTACATATAAAAGATCAAGTACCAAGAACTTCATAATGCATCTGCATGCTGCTGCTGTTACATTAATACTTGTGACCTTCACCTCCTGTCTTTCCTAATTCTTTAGTCCACTGTTACTGATCAACAAAGTTCTAAGCTGGTTAAGCACACCAGGAATGAAATCAATTGGAAGGATTGTTTTTGGTTTGGGCTGTTTTGTGGTAATGGAGAGGACCATTAAAATCAGGTAACAGCTGGGTTAGCTTAGCACCCTTTTAACTTTAAGGAACAGATTTTATTGATCTGTTGATCCAATCATGCAGTTGATTTATGTTGAAAGTGTGTTAAGAATTGCAGATTGCTTTTGTCTTGAATAAGCTGCTGGTAAACTAGTATGGTTGATGCTGGTTGTAATAGGCTCTCTGAGTTTCTTTCAGAAAGAATGCACTGATTGGTGATTTTTAAGGACCCTGAAGATAAAAACTCTCATGCAAACTGAAGCCAGGAAGGCAGCTAGATCTCTGTCCCAACCTCTGGAGGGTTCTATGAAAAGATTCATTCAGCTGTTCTTTAAAAGGCAAGGATCCTTGCTCTGTTTTACATTTCCAACACTTCTGTAGAAACAAGTGATTACAATATCCCATAGCAACATCTGGGGAGTGGAGTCTGCTTTCCTCAGCCTGAAAAGATTCAAACCCATGTTTTGCCTATCAGCACTGTCTGTAAGCTGAGAGTGAGGGAACTAGTCTGGAGCGTTTCTCCATGCTGTTTGTTACAAGCAGTTGGAATTGCAAAAATCAAGGCTTCAAGGCTCTCTTTGGTATTCAGTGCAGAGCGGCAGGCCTGAGGCAGAGAGGTATAGAGTTCCAACCTGTCTGGTTTGCAAGTGGTGAACCTATTATCAAGGTTTTTTAATCAGTTTTATTGAATGAGCAGTAACGACAGAGCTTGATTTCAAAGGTCATGCTCTCACTTATGTGGTAGCGTAATGACAGCTGCTGTAACTTAAGGAAAATCTTTCTATCTTCCTTCAGGATGTACCACTCTCACATACTTTGTGTTGGTTGCTCGTTTGCTGCAACTGGGTAGACAAGGAAAGAGTAATTGACAGAAGCAAGATGAGCTAACAAAAAAATGTTTTATGGCAAACCAAGTCCCGCCTGCTTACAGATCTGTTTTTGCCAGGGATATAGGGATATAATAGAGATATGTCTATTAAGGTGAGAGCATTGAAGCTATGTTGTGATTTTTTTTTATTTTTTTTTTTTTCCCCCTCAGTACAAAAGGAAATCTGGTCTTTCAGCAAATGGAAACTTGAGACTAAAATAAGTAAAACAAAAAGCCTACTTTAAAAGTTTTAAAATACGTTTATCTCAGGCTTCCTGCAAGTGCAAAGATGAAAGTCAACAGTTCTTTGAATCTGACAGAATAAATTTTGTGTGTAGCAAAAGGAGGGAAAACATTTGGTTTTAAAACAAGCTCCAAATACTAGCAGATTGGATGTTGCATTAATTTACAAGAATGGTTGCACAGCTGTAAGAGTAGGAAAGATGGGGTTGAAGGAGTAGGTGCCCCTTCTCCTCAGCTGGAAAGATTTGACTCATGGGTCTGTGACAGGGACTATGCAAGATGAAGTAGCTAGCTGTGGTTTTTGTGTTTGTTTGTTTGTTTTTCCCCCCACATTCTTCTCAAGTCTCTCTTCTGTGTGTGGGTCATACAGGAAGCAGACTCCTGTGTTTTTGCTTTGCTGTTAAGTTGTGTTTTTTGTTTGTTTTGTTTTGTTTTTGCACAGAGTTACAACATCCTGTACAAAATCCCCAAAGACACAATCCCCAATAGCACAGGCTACATAGGTGACTACTGTGGCTCCACTGATGTCTGCAGACTGGGTTTAGGAGCTGTTGCTTCAGAGGCAGTACAGCAGTATGCTTCATTTTGATAGAGAGCACAAAACAAAGCCTGGTGTTGATAAAGCACAGCCAGTCTTTGAGTTAGGGGAATTTCCGGTATAGAAGCTAATCAAACAGTTACAGAACTCACACCAGCTCAGCTGAGGCACTCATATTCCCTCACTGCTCCTCCCTTCCCAGCTCCCCAAATTTATAAAGGTCATGGTCGGGTTTTGCCCAACAGTAGCTGTGAAGTCGGTAAGAATGTCATAATCTCCCCTTGCTCGGTTCTGACAAGGTCAGCGATAGAGTATTTGACTTGTTCCTGTACACTGAAAATCAGACCAGCTGGAGAAACGTGTGCTCTGCATACTGAAAATGATTTTAATAATAATTGTAATTCAGTGGCCAAGATCACATACGGCTAGGGCGAGTCTGTCTGGCTTTGAGAGATTCTTTCTCGTAAAGACTCTTGCATTCAGCTGACTACTTATATTCTGTTTGTTGAGGCAGCACAGTCATCAATTTGCATAAAACACATTCCCAAAAGGTCAACCTCAACCAGCAGAGATCGCCTTCTGTGATTCTTGTATCATGTGATACCTCTCCTGTCTCCTGTCTAATTTCTGATGCATCCCGAGCATTCTATAAGCCAGTATTTTCACTGGATGTTGTTAAAATGGGAGTTGAATTAAATGCATCATATGACTTTCCATTTTGCTTTATGTAACTGTAGAAAATCATAACCATAGACTAAGCCCTGAGGAATATTAGAGTTCTGTTCTATGCCATTTACAGGCTGAAACATTCATGAGAAACGTACGGGTGTGGTTTTAAAGCAAGTAGAGCTTGCTGAGACTGTAACAATGGTATTGCTACAAATTTCCAGTTAGCTGCAGTTAATGAGAACTGGACTTTGTGGGAATTAGTTGAAATATACCTTTTTATTGTTGGTGCTGTTATCAGGAAGACCTCTTGGATCTAAGGTGAAATTTCACTCTTTAACTGATTTCAGTAAAACCTGGAAAAGGCTGGTCACTTAGGGGGGGTTTAAGTAGCCGTTACCATCCTTTGCATTTCCTTTTGTGGTCTTTTCCAAGGCTGAGGAATTGAACTTGAATCTGCGATATCTAAATCAAAACCTGAATATAGAGGGTAAGAGGAGGAGGAGGAATTCAGATACTTCAGATCTTCCTAAATGTGTTTCTTTCTGTAATGAGATGAAGTCATGAAACCTCGCGATTCTTTTAGAAATAAACCATCTCTGAAAACTTTAAGCATGAATTGTGTGTGCTTTTCCTAGAGGCTTTGTTCTGTGTAAAGTAGCTTATACATTTGAATTAGTATGCCGAACAAACGACTTTATGGATTTGGAGAGTTTTATTGTTTTATGTTTTATCTTGTTTGTTAAAATATTATGGCTCTGTGGGGAAAACGGCATATGAAACTGTGCTATGTGGATGACTTTGCTCAAGAGGGACAAGGATTTATTTATGTTGGTAGCAGAATAGAGTGAAAAATGGATCTTCCATGTACACTCCAGAGCACTGTTTGTGTTGGTATGTGCAGAAAAAGCAGAATTTTCCTTGTCCTACGTTGTTTTGCTGTGCTGTAGCTGACTAGTTTGGGGAAGAAAGGTCTCTGTAAATTAAGCCATTTTTGTTTGGAAGTGATTTAAATAGTGATTGTAAAATCACGGTGGAATTGCAAACAGCACTATGTATGATCAGTGGAGACATTTGCAATTTTCTCTGAGCAACTTGTTCCAGCAGGTCAGTGCCTTGCTTGTGCTGGGCTCCTCATGCTCTGTCCTATCTTGACAGTCAATTTTCAGAGCCTCTCTAAGATAGTTAAAATACTTCATCCAGTTCAATTCTGTTGGATTTTCCTCCTTGTGGGCAAGAAAAGAGGAGAATGCATGGCAGTATGGTTATCCAGAGAACCCTCTATCAAATCTCCTGTAAAGCTGGTGTGCAATACGTTGCCCATCTGTAAGGGCTGCAAATAGGGCTGCGAATAAACCCAGGTCGGTGGTTGACTGTAATTGTCCCCCTTAGTGACAGCTATTTCCTTGTGTAGGCGAGGCGGTGATGTTTCATGTCCCTGCTTCCATGTCAATGCCTGAGTAAAGCTTCCTGTGTTAATGGCCTGACCTCTTAATGAACAAGCTTTCTTTGCCTAGGTGGGTTGGGGTTATGGTGTTTGTGCAGCTATTGTATGCTGCAGAATCATGCATTACTTACAAAACATAAATTATTCTTTAGAGAAAAGTTTGGACTTCGGGGTTTCAGGGAGTTTCCAGGGAGAATTTGGGAAATGAATACAAAGTGATTACAACTCGGTTTAATGACTTCCCCTCAGCTGAGCTGTAATAATTGATCACATGGTCAAATATTGTTTACTTAAACAATGTGCATTTAGTGTGCTCTACACCCACATTAGAAGAACAGGCATTACTTCAATCCCACCTGACAGTTTCTTCGTAAGACCATTAGAAATGCTGGTACGCTAGCATGAAATGATTACAGTTGAACTGAAAGAATTGAAGGCAGATCCTGAACTCCAGACACTGCTACTTATGTTTCTGGTCACTTGGGGGCACGATTCTATTTAGAAATGTGAGAAGCTAATAAAACCTAACAGGAAAGGGTACAAGACTGAAATGTTTTCTCATTCTTTTGTACTAATCAAGTCCTCAGTCCTTAGAGCTCTGAGGACAAACTTCATTCCATTCCTCATTTGATTACATAAATACTTCAGGTACTGTTCCTCTGCGCTGATGTATTACGCTGTTTTAAATTAATCACTGTAATACATTTAGTTAAAACAGAATTAAATAAATAACTTGAAATCAAATTGCTGACTTTTAGATAATTTCAATTAAGTGTGCTCTTGGAGGGAGTGCGTTGTTTTTTATTAGGTTAGGGATTTTTTTGCTTTAATTCCTCTGTTGAACTCTTACTCCTGGCTAAGGTAGTGTTAGCAAGGTGTATGGCACAGGAGCATTACGGTTTACATAAAATCTTCAGTAAATGTGAACTACACTAATAGTTCTAAAGAGATACTTAGGCTCATTGCAGAAAGCTCCAATATGCTGATTGTATTGCAACTACCCCAGGTTGGTTGTTATATGTAACAGCATTTATAAAAGGTCAATCTACGATGTTTTTGTAGTATCTGCCCTTAGTCAAGTAGTTTCAGTCAAAGCACAGAAGGAAAATGCAATGAATTGGATTTGAATAAATTGAGGAAGTCTGTCATCCCCAAGCAAAAGCTAAACAATTTGTAGAGGTGTCATTTTTACAACTAATTCTCCTATTCCAATAACATGCTCTGAAGTGACTCCGGAATTGATTGGATTCCACGCAGTCTGTAACCGGGTGTGCTGTTTGGTGACTCCCTTGTTCAACTGGAAATGAGTAGGTGATTTCTTCATAGTTACCCAGCCAGGGGTGATATGCGTAAGATCTCTGATGATGCATTTTTAAAAGGTAAGCATGCTGCTGTTGTATACCGTGCTTGTTTGCCATATGAAGCCATAGCTGAGCCAAAGCCTCATATGGAGCACACTTTCCCTTTTGTGTGCTGATCCTTTATTCCCTTTGGGCTCAGGAGCTAGAGTAATAACTGAAAATCAGTGACTTTAAATCTCCACTGCTAGCTTTAGTCCTTCTGGATTTAGATCTATGAACTCTTTGCAGTGACTAAAACTCAATCTGTCCCTTTTTAAGTAAAAGACAGTGGCAGGAGGTTACCCCTCACTATTACAGTTCACATTCAGGAGCAGCTGTAGGTGGTGGCTGAAACAGCACTTCTTCTTCATGTGACGGGTCCCAGGCGTTGTTGTTCTGCAGTACAGATTTCATTGTACCTGCCCTGCCTGCTTGGCTGGTTGTTGTCCTCTTTGTAGGCTGATACCTCGTGTCTGCTATTCGTGCTTTTTCCGTGCATGCCCAGTGGGCGCTGCACTTCCTGTGGAATCATTAGGCAGCAGCTATATTAAATCGGGCAATGTGGTTGTTCAGCCTTGGACTGTAGCACTTAGGGAAATTGCTGCTCCATGGCTACAATGCAGTAGTGTATGATCCAAATAAGAAGTGAGTTTCAAGCTGCAAAGTGGTAACAAGCAGCACTTACTAAGTAATTTTTTTTTCCCCCAATTTCACGCTTCTGTGTTGTGGCTTCATTTTAAGGATTCTGTGGGCAGTGTGTTGATTCACCTCACTCTTCAACTGTGAGGCTGCAACAAGATGAAGATGTTAACGGCCAATTGAGGGTTTTAAAGTTTGGTTTTCAAAATGTTAAACTGAGTAACATAAAACTGAATGGGAAGGTGGCTGATCATAGGTAAGTTGGGAAGGCATCTCTCCTTTAGTTGGAGTTATTGGTTAGTGTTCCAAGTCAAGACCATCCTTAGTGTCCCTTGTCTCATGCTAGGAGATGAGTGTAGTGCTTGGGCATCTCTCAGTCCTACCAGAGAAGGTGAGTGACCTGCAGTCCCACACCATTCCCCCACCATCCCCCAGTCCATCATTCCCCTCTCAGTGGATGAAGGCCTTTCCAACATTAGGACTTTACTCAAGGATTTTTTTTTTCCTTTTCTTCTGCAAGAATACACTGGTGTTACAGCCTGCCTAGTGATGACTAGTTCTCAGTTGGGGATAGTTGCGTTTGCTCCTATATTGATAGAGACAAGTTGTCTACATTTTGATCTTCATTTTATTTATTTATTTTTATTTCAAGTTGAAACTTCCTATGTGATCTTAAATATTTTCATGTTCAAGCAGCAGAACAATCAATTATGTGGAGTTACTTGTAATGGAAAAGATTTTGCAAAGCCGTCTGAAAAATAAGGGAAGGAGAAAGGAGGTAAGACTTTCTTCTTCCCCAGACAGCTAAAAGCCAGTGGTTAAGCGAGTGTGTGATCCAATATTTGAAATTTGTTTTCATCTATGGAATAAATACCGTGTGTTGCAAATTTGTCAGCAGCATGTTTCTCAAATAATCCTACCTTTCTAAAAAAAAAAAACCACACACATATATATATACTTCCACTGTAAATCTCACTGCTCCTGCAACTCACATAGGGAAAAAGGCCTTTTATATGAAGCAGCATTCCTATTCTTTTCTGTGCCCTTATTTTTCTCTTTACCTGGAGGAAGAGCTTCCGCTGCCTATAAATGGAACCACTGTTTGGCCTAGTAAAAGTAAACACGAGCTGACTCTTAAGCTATTTTCTCAGTAGGAATTCAGGTTAGGTCTTAATTGTTCCTCTGGCTCATCATTAACCATGGCTGACCTGTTCCTGAGCATGTGACTGCTCAGAGACTGGCCGAGCAGCTTTCAACAGGTAATCATTACATATTAGGAAGTATAGATTAGGAATGCTGGAACAGAAATGAAAAATCTTCCTACTAATACAGTATTGCTTCTTCGTAATACTCATTCTGAGGCGGAAAGAGTGAGATTGCTTCCTTTGGCAGGTGAGATGGCAGTTGCTTGGAGAAAATGCATTTGGATGTTGTGCACCCTGCTTCCTGCAGGACTTTCCGGCTGTGGTGACTTGCTGCTCCCCCTGGAGTTGCTGTGTGAGCCCTGAAAGAGCCATTGGTTGTCCTTACATGCCAACACCTACCTTGACCTTCAGCACAGGGCTGACCGCAGCCTGCCTCTTACGACTTCTGAAAAAATGTCTGTGTGCACAGTGTGAGTGCTTCTGCAGCTCCGGAGCAAAGTCCAGCAGCTACCTCTGCATATCCAAGGAGCACGAGCTAAGGCATGAAGCTTTGCACTAGAATGGATTCAAGTCATGCACAAGATCCATTCAGGCTCTGTCATGGGATTGGTATTGCCCAGAGGGGCAGAAAGGACCTCTGGTAGGAGGATTACTCCTGTTGTCAGAGTTCCTGGTCATTGCCACAAGGTGTGGGAAGCTGGAACAATCAGGAAGTAGGGAAAGAAAAACCTTGAGGGATGAGGTCACGTAGGAGCCAGTCAAAACTGAGCTCTCATCTTTGGTTTCTGATGATTATCAGTGTATTTATGGCACAGCCCTATGGCCCTATGATTTAGGCTTATGCTTTCAGCTCTCTGGGACACTCGAGCGTCAAAGCTGATGAACTGAGAGCCACCTAAGGAGCAGCCAGGTGCTTTGCCACCCTGAATTCCCTGCACAGGGGCAAAAGGCCGGTTAAACAAGGAAGGCATTATGAATACTGCGGTCAGGGGTGAAGCTGGGAATTTAGGGGCCTCTGACTTAGGAAAAGTAATGCTAGGTTTCCAGCAGTTTTGCTTTTCCTCTTCAGTGCCAAGGCCATCTTGGTACTTGCTTTTGAAACAGGACAGCAGAGGCATTTCTAGCTTTCAGGAGGAGAGGCTGTGGCTACCATGCTTTCCTGTTGAGGAAGGAAAGGGATGTTGCCTTACACCTCAAAGTTCTGAAGCTGGTTCTTGCTTAAAATCAAATTCTCTTAAGATCACTGTATATGTCTGAAGGAACAAGATGCTTCACCTCTATGATCCAGGTGGTACTGTCTTAATCTATTTCAAATTCTGTTTTTATTAATAAATTTGTACGAGTTCATGAGTCCAGATAAATGTCTGTGGTTTAGGTAGTATAACGGTTACATCTATAATGTATCAAATGTCTAAGTGAGAATTAGCTACAGTAAGAAATCTGTAATAGAATCTGTAAGACAATATAAGAAAACATTTTAAGCCTGTATACACTGTAGCATGTTTATATTAATGTGAAGGAGTACAGAGGATGGATTTCTTTACCTTGTAAACCTGCAGGTATATACTGTAAATTTTGCAGGAAGGTCAGGTCAGCTTTGTTCTCTATATTCTACTTTCCCTACCAACTTGTTTAGTGCCTGTACAAAACGAAAAGCTTTTGGCTTTTTTACAAAGACGATGTTGAGACTGCTGCTGAAGACTGTTGGACTGTTGGCAAAAGTTTACTTTTACCACTTTACCTTTTTTCTGTTTGCTTACTTGTATAAGCAGTGTTTCATTTTTCAAAGTGCTGTATAGTTCCCATGATTGAAAAACTGAAAAAGAAATGCTCCTTTTTTTTTTTTTTTTTCCTAAAAAATATCCTTGTTGTGAAAGGTTAAGGAGGAAAATGCTAAATTAAAGGAAGCCCAGAAAATCGGTCCAAGTTCAGTCCTTGATGTGTACATTCTTTTATTTTATTTCTCCCAGACAGGTTACAAAGTCTGTTAGCACTTGGTTATTTTGATGTTTCTTGATGCTGCTTACAGGATTCTTAGTAAAAAGGTGTTGTAATTTTGTGCTGAATTCTTGAATCACAAGACCTGAACTTAGATGAGCTTCCTTCTGCCTAGAACTGTATAGTGTCCAGCTGTGCTATACTGGCTTTTAATTTCCCCTCAATCATCTACTTGTGTTCATTTTTAGAAGTAGGGTAAGTATCTAATTACAGGCTTTGTTTCAGAGAATTTCTCAGGTGTGAGCCCTTTTGCAACAATTTTCACTTCTTCGTGTGTGGTTAAACAACTCTACCTTCAGGTGGCAGTAAAACACGCTACTCTTTCTGTCTGCAAAAAGAGATGCTAGGACAGTGCTTGCAGGTTGTTTTTTCTCCTTGTAAAAACACATCCAGATTAACTGAGCACCTTGGCTCCTGAATCAGAGGGGAGAATGTCTTTGATCAAATACTACTGAAAGTAAATTACTCTGAAGATTTACAGGTGCTAAAGCTTATCACTGAATTCAAAAGGTAACAGGGCAGTCACTTTGTGTTGTTTATTTTAAAACAATGCATTATACTTAACGTAAAAAGAAAGCTTAATTAGTCAAAATAGCTATTTACCAGTACATGTGGCCACTGGTGCCTGTTTGGGCTCAAGCTGCTGTGCAGAAGCATTGAGGCCCAGGAGGCTGCACAGAGCTTCCTTGCCCCAGTAGGTACCAGGGAGAAACTGGTGCTTGGCGGTAGGTTTTGACTGTAGAAAGCATTCAAGAATTTTCACTTAAGTTTTGTTGCTTTTCAGCTCAACAACAGTGAAAACTTTGTGAAACCCATCTTACAGTGCCATTTTTCTAATTAGATTTTTAGTTGTTTGTGTCCTCTCAGTTTCCCTCATAGACTTCTGTCTTGAAATACTTGTTTTTAAACTCATAGAACTTGACTACTAACTTCCCTATTTTGTTTGTATCTTTATCACCTGGATGTGCACAGCGGTGTACCAGTCTGCCTGGAAAGCACCACAGAAATACAAGGTCCAAACTGTGGATGAGCAAAAGTAACTTATTTTGTATATGTATTCTCTCTTTTTGGAGTATTATGAGGGTGTTAAGCCAAGATAGAGCCCACTGAGAATTTTAATTCTGTAGTGCGATAAAAACTCAATGTCCTGAAGTGACTGTCCTTTCTCCCTCTTGCTTTTTCATGTGAGTAAATGTAATAACCTGAAAAAAGGCTCAGATGTAGTGTTCTTTCTGTAGTTCAAAACTAATGCATTATATGAAATATATTTAGAAATCACAAGTGGTTTGTATCCCACATCTAAAAATGTTTGTACATACCGAGAACAAGGATCTCAAAATCAAAATTTCAACCTGGATACCTGATTTACTTTTTTTGTGTGTGTGTGTGTGTGTGGTAAGCCCATGAATGCTTTGTTGCTGCCTCTTCACTGATGCACTGGTTCTGATTTACTTGTTTGTACAGCAGTGTCTTAGCAGTCTTTAATTTGGCTTTCCAAAATGACATGCATAAAATATGATTAGACTAGAAAATAATTGTGCTACTTATTTACAAAATTATAACTAAAATGCCTGATTTATACTTACTGCATTAAAAGTGCTGACCTTTTAATTGCCTATTTCTATCTAGACAGTTGAATATATTCCCTTTTTTTGTAAGAAACCATAGGCTTTATTTTTAAGTTGGCACAAACATGTTCTAGCTGTTCTGGGACTTCTTAGTGGAATCTTTTTAGTAGGTTTAAAAAAAAGTCTTGAATATCAGTTTCTGTCGACTTATTTTTTTAGAACCGTGAAGCATAATGCATAAAAATGCATATGCAAATGCATAAAAATAAGCTGTAAATTTATGTGCACCATTAAAATTTCTCTTCCTCTTCACAAACAGCTGCTGAAATACAGAGAATACTACATCAGCTTGGGACACCACAAGACACACATGAGTTGAGGCAACAGCTGTGAGTACTTTACATGAAAAAATTTAATTTCATTGCATTGTAAACAATCTTCTGGAAGGTGATCAGGTGGTTTTTTTTGTTAGGCAGAGCGCTTGATCTCACTGAGAAAGGAGAGTATAGAGAAATATTTGAAATCTAAATGTTGAGATGCCTTTTCTTTTTCCTTTAAATTAATTTTGGATAGCCTTTGTATGCTAGTCAGGTGGCTTACCCATGTACACTGCCTGCAGTATCAAAACATGTTCAAAACCTATGCTGTATGTCAGCAAAGGAAAAGCAGCAGGACCAGAAAGCAATATCACTGGTGAAAAAGCAAGCGCTCCCCCAACCCTCCGCCGCACTCCCCAGCCAGCTCTTCAAATCTGTCCGTATCAGTTTCACAAGGTGATGTATTCATTTTTTGTGTGTTTTGGTTTTTTTTTAGATAAAGTACTGGAGGAGAAAGGGAAATGTCTTTTAATGAGGAAAGTTACAGTAAGAAATGATACTGTAGAATAAAATAAATTTTTTTTAAAAAAAAGGAAATAAAACTGAAGCACAGATGCTGTGCTTTATACTTGAGTCACCTAAAAGTGGGCTTTCATGAATATGCCAGTCAGCTGCTCTCTACTTCTCAGCTCAGTCTAATGAATTAGTACGATTTTTTTTTAATCGACCTCCTTTACCACATTAATCTCAGCATCATAAATGCAAGTAAACGATGTGTTGTGCAAACGCTGTGGGTGAGAAAGTTGGCAGTCTTCAGTGTGGCTAATGCTGCACTGTGGCCATTGAATAGTAGGAGGAAGTGTGTATTGGACTGAAGGCATTGCATTCATTTTGTGTGAACAGCCAAATTGCTTCATGGTAGCCTGAGTTCAGGGTTCATAACATTAGCCAGGTACAACCCACAGTGGATGCCCTACTGGGGACTGAATCAACATACACAGTTTATGCAGTAACCAGGCAGGATCTAGGCACAATTTCACAACTGAAATGTCTAGAAAATGTTTGAAGGACTCTTTCCAATCCGTTTATGAAGGTAACATATGTGCTAAGTTTCCTTGAGTTTTCATATGTCACTTCTTCACTTTTCTGAACGTTTGGCCCTTCCTTCCATGTTTGCAGGTGCCTGGAAGAGTTATTTAATTACTTTAAATATTGCTGTTGATTGTTTGCTAATAGCTTTCCAGACTTTTTTTTTTATTTTTTATTTTTAAATACTTTCAATGTACACTGGGGAACAGAGTCGGAAAGCAGGTAAAGAATCTGTGTAACTCTAGGGGGGAAAAAGTGACACTTGTAAAGAAGAGGGTGATAACAGCAAGTTTCTCTGAAGAGAAACAGAAAACAAATAGTGATGCTGCTGAGGACAAGGCTTTTTAAAGCACTATTATAGCTATTCGTAAGCAATTAATAAAGTTTTCAGCTAAATTCACAGCTGTTGTATCATGGAAGAATATAGATTTCCTCACAGAAACTTCCCAGTAACTATCAGGAATTGGTCTTTCATGTGCTTTCATATTATTGACAGCCTCAAATAGACAATGGGAAAGCATATTTCATGTCTAGATGCTCACAATAACTGGGATCTTGTTGCTGCATGTTAGAGTAACAATCAAGAAACCTAAAAATGAAGAAAGTGAGAAAGTGAGCAATTGTACTGTCAAACCAAGAAACATTCCTTCAGCATCTGTCTCACTTGGAATCTGTGGTGATCTGTTGTCACACTTTTGCAGTGAAGAACAGAATAAAGATGGCTTCATGTACTTCAGTGAACAGTTAATTCCACTGTTTCTGAGAAGTGGTGAAAATTCAGACAGAATTAACCAACAGCCTCTAATGAAACTTTGCATTTGGTTTTAGGCAACAAAAGCAGCAGTACACAAACCAGCTTGCCAAAGAAACTGACAAATACATCAAAGAGTTTGGATCTTTGCCTGCAACAAGTGAACAGGTATAAAAACAAAGAGCATGGCTTGTTTGACTATCATGTTGGCTTATGGAGAGTGTTGGAGCGACTTCAGGCTTTCAAAGCAGTGTTTAGCTGGTCGTGACATTTGCATAACAGAAACAATTACAACACAAGTATTTTTGTTGCAGCCCAGACTTGTTCAAAAGTTGTTTTTGTCTCAGGAATTAGGTAGTTTGACTGAAAGGGTAGGAATCAAGACAGTACATCGTGCCTATGATTTCTGGTAGCTGGCCATTTAGTAATCTGTAGCAGCGATGCCAGGTCTGACTCACTGGGAGCTCTGAATGCTACAGTGGCAAGGAGTTGTTGCTTGCCATAACTGTGAGGCAGGTGGCTGGACACACTTGCACACCGTCCAAATAATTTGTGCACAAATAATTTCTGCCCTTTATATCTCAGATCAGCATATAGGCTATGCCTTGTCCTTGGGCTTTGCCTTTCTTAGGAAGAATTGCCAGAAGCTGTTACTGAACCAATTTCTGCAGACTTTAAGCTGCTTCTTTCCCAGGTCTGTGTGAAATCTGGGCAGAAGGTTATTTCTGAAGTGGCAGTTGTCATTAGCACACTCCTTACTACCGTCCTTTGTTTCTTAGTGTGAAGAAATCCATGGCTTAAATAAGGAAAGAGCAACAGGATCCCAGAAAACATAGATGCAGATTATTGTCACTAAAACCAACTTGCTGTGTCTTGTTATCACGGAGCCTTTAGGAAAATGAATTGTCCCAAAACTGTTTTCAAATAGCAGACTGTGCATGTTGTGCCTGTCAAGTTGTGAACTTCTAATGGTGTTATAACTTGGTTTTAGTATTAACCTCTAGTTCAGGCATAGAGGTTTTATGCTTTATGGCATTTAATTTTTATTCTTCATGGCATTTTCAGGCTTTATGCTCTGTCTTGAAACTGAAAAGTTGACAGTGGAATGCTTTACTGTTTGATTTTTACTCCTTTTATCATGAGTGCTTTCACTGAAGATAACTCTCAGTCAAATACATAAATGTTGGGTTGATGAATTGAAAGTTATGGCCTCTTACAAATTTGGAAGGAAGGGTTGGTGTAATGTATGTAATTAGGGAAACAGTTGAGGCTTTCTGGAATGCCCTGTGTTCCTATTCCCTCCCTAACATCTTCCTCAAAAAAAACAAAAGTAGAAGTTAGAACATGTATCTTTGGAACAGTTTTTAAGGACTTATAAGGGTGTGTGAACCCACTTCAGTATGCCATTCGATACACGTTTCCAGCGTTTATGTAAAATACATGTGTAGTGCTCTGTCCCTGCCCTTTTTTCTTTTCTGCACCCTTGCCTCCATTCAGTCTGTTTAGCATATTTTAGAATTCACAGTATGAAAATGTTTCACACTTAACAACTGAGTTAATTTAATAATTGAGAGATAATAAGGAAGGTAGAAGGTTTTCCTGTATCAGCGTATGGAGTACTGTATGACCTGTCCCTGCCCCTGCTGTTAAATGAAACTACAACATTGGTTTCCTATTTAAAAGGATTAAATTGCGGCAGAGTTGCATGTTTCCAGAGGGAAGGAAGGTTTGTCCATGCAAATGGTTTTGTAGGCAGCATTCCCTAATACCCATTTAGGAAAAAAGAGTTTGTGGCTTAGCATTGAGCAGCCTGCAAATGGCAGAGTTCTGAAAAGCCTGAGCTCATTTGACTTTGTGAAACTTTTTCTCCTCTAGCGTCAAAGAAAAATACAGAAAGATCGTCTTGTGGGGGAATTCACCACAGCACTAACAAATTTCCAAAGGCTGCAAAGGCAAGCTGCTGAAAAAGAAAAAGACTTTGTAGCCAGAGTAAGAGCCAGCTCGAGGGTATCTGTAAGTATTGGGAAATACGCTATTATACTCTGTTTACAGTGGTGGTGGTGTTCAGTGTCAAACTTGCCTCTGTAACGCTCTTTACAAGGGATCATATTTGAGCCCTGCAAATACTGCAGAATGTGTGCAATCTAAGCGTAGTGGCTTTCTTTGCTTACTTCTATGCATAGCTGAATTACATAGTTCATTTTATTGTAAAGGCTGAATTGCATTGCAATGCTAACTTCTGAAATCTGTTACTTTATCCTTGTCTTTATCGCATAAAAGCATGGACTGCCCCTATGTTTGTGCACTAGTCTTGCAAAAGCAATTTTCAGTCCATATTGAAATACTTTTGCTGGACATTCAGATATAAGGACTTTCCCTACTAGGAAGAACTGCCTGCCAGATCTCTATGCAGTATTGATGTAGAGAAGTGTTGAGAAGCTGAGCTATTCCTTGTTAGCACAGCAATTTTCCCCTTTTACTTTGTACTGCTGTACCTGTAAATTTTAACAGGCATTTAGTGAGCTGATTGTTTTCGCTTGTTTTTCAGCTTTATGCATGCATAAAGCAAAATCGGGCAATGAACATGTTAAATCGTGTTTCAGTTTGTAGTTAACTTATAAATCTTGTAACATTTTCTCATTGTAGAAATGCTGACAGTGCTCCTTTCAGGTCCATAACATTTTTATTTATTTATTTATTTTCATACACCGAATGTAGGGTGGTGCTCCTGAAGACACCTACAAAGAAGGAACACTTGTCTCTTGGGACACGTAAGCTAAATTTAAGTCTTAAACTAGTTCAAATTAATAAATGGCCTGCAGGGAAAAGTTGCTGACTTTCTGATCAGTTGCCTTTTTCATGAGGGAGTAGGAATAGATTGGTTTGTAGTTGGAGGCTTTCTTCCACTGGGCAAGTGTGGAGAAGTCTTCTCATTGGGATAGGTGGGAAGAAAAAACAAGCAGTTCCCATTATTCATCCCCCCCCCCCCCCCCCCCGTTTTTTCCTCCAAACTTCAGTTTCAAACATCTCCTTAAGCTGCCCCAAGTCCACACCTGGGCTTTGGGACACCCAAACTTAGGCAAGCACAGTCTGTGAATAGAGTAAAACTGTTGAGTTGTGGTTGGTCAAGTGGGATCTCCTGTTGCTTTCATACTTTGCAAGAACTACATGTCAGTCTCAAATTCTGTTGGTATTGGTCAGCTTATTTTTGCCTGAAATGGATTTAAACTCTGCACTTTGTAATTCAGATGAAACTGTGTCCTTGCACTCATACTTGGAATTTCCAATGAGCTAGCTCAATGCTATGTGCAAATTTGCTACAGCAGCAGTTTCCTCTATCAAAGCTGTGATTGTCAGACCTTCCCTGTTGGCTAGACATACAAGGCTAAAAAAAGTGTGTTTTGTTAACTGATAAAGTTGGTGCTGTGTGTATTTGACTCATCTTATTCTTCTTATTCTGAGTTATTTCTCATGGTGACTATTTAATTCTGGGTTTGTTTGATTTGGTTTTTGTTTTGACAGTCAACCTCAGGCACAAGTGCAAGATGAAGAAATTACAGAAGATGACCTCCGTCTTATTGAGGAGAGGGAATCCTCAATTAGGCAGCTTGAGGTAAGTGTAAGTGGTTTTACAGCAGATTTCAGAACGTGCTTTAAAAAAAAAAAAAAAAAACAACACACTGTTTCACACTGGTATAAGCGTTAATTGCAAGCATAAATCCTTGGGGGATTGGGCATTGTTTGTGGGTATTTTTTCTTCAAATCTATAAATATGGTCTTTATATGGTATGTGAAATGTGCATTAGAAATCTGCTGTAGGAAAGCCAGGTTTTGATACTGTGCTTAACCTCAGTGGTTCAGTTGAGG
This sequence comes from Nettapus auritus, assembly GCA_011076525.1. Classification (NCBI taxonomy): domain Eukaryota; kingdom Metazoa; phylum Chordata; class Aves; order Anseriformes; family Anatidae; genus Nettapus; species Nettapus auritus. The sequence continues at coordinate 60,051,484 of CM021767.1, forward strand.
ATTAAGAAAGTGGTCATGTGATTAGGAGGAAAAAGGTTGCTGTTGTTGTGTGTTGTTGTTTTTTAAACTGTAAGTGAAGGAAAGCTGTGCCTTTCTATCCAGTTATTCCTAATGTATTGTTCATCATTTTCTAAGGTTTTTGTTTGTGTGTATTTTGAACACTTCTTCTGGAAACAGAGTTGTGCTACTTCATTCAAACTGTTGTAATTAAGGGCTCATTCAAAAATTAAAAAAAAAAAATAGCATCAAGTTGTAAAGTACACCAAATTGTCATGCGTGATGAAATACTGACATCAAGAGACTTCTATGAAGACAAAAGGAACTTTTCCAGCTGACCTAGAATGCACGTCTCTACCATTAACAACAACAGATGCTGTAACTGGGATTTATCAAGGCATCCAAACCTCCAGTCTGTTCTAAAAATAACTTTGTGATAATCTCTCCCTTGCCACTCATACATTAATATACAATGAACTAACTATATATCAGTCATTAGTTGAGAAGAGATCATATGCACAGTGGCAACGTGACATTAATGAACTCATTGTGACCAGATGTCAATAGGATAATGTCATATGCTTACAATATCCTAATTTCATGGCATAGAGGCATTTTCTGTAAATTGTCGCTTATGACATTTGTGTGTATTTAATGGGTGTGCTAAAACTAATGCAAAAAAAAGATGCGTATGCTTTTATACCAGTTTAATCAAAATGAATCTATTAAGCCAAGTTGGCTTGTTAACCTGAGACAAAATTGTGTGTAGATGAGCCCACAGCAGAGAGATCCTCTTTGTGAAGTGATGTGAAGTTAGCTCTGTGCACAGTCCTCTTCAGTTGGTTTGATTATAATAGACTTTTACTCATAATACAAAAAGTCTTCCAAATAAATACTAAGGTGTTTTTTTTCATTTAGGGTAAAGAATCATGGTCGCATATTCAGGAGGAAAAGGAGCAGTATTTTTGTGTAAATGTACAGAGATCCTGTTTTATGCTATGGCAATTAATGTGTTGATTGTTCCTTTCAGGCAGATATTATGGACATCAATGAAATTTTCAAAGACTTAGGTATGATGATTCATGAGCAAGGTGATGTGATAGGTAAGTCCAACTCAAATATTCTCTGAAGAGTTGTTCTTCTCTGTCTGAGGGGAGCAGCAGTGTGGTACATTCTTTTGCTGGAAAAATTTCTGTAATGTGAAGGTTAATGCTAAAGCAAATCAGGTACAACCTAATAGTGGGTAGAGTGGCTGAGGTGATGGGGATCCACTTTAAAAAGTGTCTCTATAACATAGTTTAAATGCATGTTTAATTATGTCTTTTTTAAATGTGTATAAGAAGTGTTTAGTTTTTGGAATTGTGTGTTCATGAAACTAGAGTTCGTGGGGGGAATTTTAGTGTGTTGACTAGTGATATGCAGCTTCAGCAAAAATTCTTGCTTTACCCTCCAGGCAGACACTTTTTTTTTCCAATTCAGCAGAGGGTAGCAGTCAGTAGCAAGTTGGATGATAGAAAGGTACTGAGAGAAAATTTCTCTTCTGGTAGGTTTCCAAGTCTCAGCCTAGTTTCTAGAACAGGGGGCTCTTACTCAGATGAATTCAACCTGGGCATTTCAGAAATGAAGTCAGGCATAAGGATATTGAAGAAATCGACATTTGGGGGGTGGAGGCAGCTGTCACATGTGCTCTCAAGTTTATTTCAGCATTCCAAACTGTTTACTGGGATATGACTAACAAAAAATTTGAATTTTTTTCCTTTAAATTATAGACAGCATAGAAGCCAACGTTGAAAATGCAGATGTACATGTGCAACAAGCAAACCAGCAGCTGTCAAGAGCAGCAAACTACCAGGTAATGTCAATATCAACTGCTAGTTCTGTGTAAGTGTCTTTTCTCAATAGTCACAATTTAAACTTAATTTTGCAGTTCATAATTTGATTTTCATTTTTCTCAAAGCTCTCCTGTGTTAGACTACGATGGCATCGCTAGGTCACTGAAACGAAACTCAGTGACCTCTGAAAGTTCTAGGTTTCCTGTGAAATTAGCTAGGTTGTTACAGAGCAACTGGAATTTTACTGTTATTTATAAACAAGCAAACAAAATCATGTAACAACTCAAGAAGGAAAAAGCTGCTTTGTGTGTGGAGTGAGTCTCTAAAGATCAATGGAGGAGTAGGGGTGTCCTCTGAAGAGGCTGCCAGGTAGCATTAATTTTTGCTGTATAAAATCTTCTTGAAGCTGTTTATGTCCTGATTCCGTTAATTGCTATGGTGATGCTACAAAAAGCATTTCAAACTCTCAAACTCATTTTGAAAAGCCCCTTTGAAAATACCTTTTAATGTGACTTCTTCCTAACATTTTTGGCACTTGTTACTAATAAGATTATTTCTAATAAATCTTCCTTCTTTAGTCAAACTTAGTCCTTAGATGATTTTATTATTATTACTATTAATCCTCTTGTGTGTTAGCAGTAGCTAGGACAGTACATTGATGACAAAATGTCTGAAAGATTGCTTGCAGATCTCAGTGGGAGAAAGAAGGGATGGACATCATCCTTGAACTGTGTTCCAGGTGGCAGTAATTGGCACAGCGCGTCATTGTGTGTGACTGGTGGCTATTCTGATACTGACAAAATTCAAAAAGAAAAAAAAAATAGTAGCAGTAGTCAAAATTTCCCATGGAAAGTGTTAGCTTTGGGGATGAAATTGAAAATGAAAAACTTTGTGCTAATTTATCTCAAAGAGGAAAGGATGAACTTCTTTTGACCTGAAAGGAAGGTTATCAAGACAAGCTTCTGTCACATGTGCTTTGCAGCAGAGACCAAACACTCGGGAGAATTGGCTTGTGTTTGAAAGGATTGTGCAGTATGCTTGGGATTTGAACGTTTCTTTGCTTGAAAGCTCAGCCTTGTTCCAAGACTCTGAAAAATCATTTGCAGCTAGTATATCTCTATGCTCTGACCTCCTCAAGGAATGGGAAGAGGCTTAGGCATGCTGGTGGGGAATAGGCTGCACGTGGTCGGTACCCTTACAACTCATGTTTGTGCTTGGGCGAGGTCTGCAGCACCCATCTGCTATGTGAGGTGTGTGCACAGAGCAGTGCTGATGGGACAAAACTGGGCTTGTCTCATCTTTCTTTCCCTGTTCATTGCTTCTGCTTTAGTGCTTGTAGGAGTGATCATTAAGTGGACAAAGATCTCCATGTCTTTATTTCACAACCTTGACTAAGTAGTGTTACAGGGAACAATGCTTTACTTCTCTTACCCATGCTGCATTAGTGGTCTCCAAGATGAAAAAGAAACTAGGATTGTAAGAGTTGTAGGGAAAGAATCTGCCAGCAGATGAGAAAAGAAGGGGACCCTAGAAAAGGGCGAGTTCTAACAAGTTAAATCATTAAACAACTAAAGGAAAGAAATCTTAGGCTGACAATGGGAGAAGCAGTAGCAACACAGCAAGACTAGCAGAAGAAAATATGTAGCTAAGACAAGAAACTTAGTAGTCTGCGTGGTACTGGGCAGAGAACTGGCTACTCCAGTGAAAAACTGACACAGGTGTAGTTCTGCAGGAAAAAACAACAAAAAAGCAGACATGAAACTCTGCTAAAAAGAAAGAGCAGAACCTGGCTCTGCTTCTGGAGCTGTGAACTAAAATCTCAAGATTTGTTGTCATCCCTGTGCTACTAGCAAAAGCCTGCAAAACCCACTAGTAAAGTACACTAATTCATTTCTTGCTGCTTCAGATAAAGGATAATAACCTCCTCCTGGTCCTGGTTGCTCTGGAATCTCAAGCGACAGGCCTGTGTGGGAGATGAAAGTTGTGACAAAGTTTTGGATGTGCCTAAAAATTACTCTATATTGTAATGACATCTCTATAGCTGAGTCTCTTACTCATGCCTTTTTTTTTTTTTTTGAGCAATTGAACCTAAGAAACTTCACAAAAACAGCTTTTAAATAAGTGTGAATAGATGCAAAGTCAATCTTGTGGAAGTCTGAAACTGCAGTCCTTTGTCCCCTTCTGTATATACATTTAAACTCTTTAAATATTTTTTTATAGAAGGCCATTTCTGCCTCCTGCTGTGCAGATGGATTGTCCGTTTTCCTCTGTACATGGCCACCTGTTTTCACAAATTTTCTTTCCCAAGTGTTACAAATGTTCATTGTCTAAGTTACTGCATTCTCTTCCCTTAGTTTGTTACTTACTCCAGAAAACACCATTGTAAACATTTTCTTGAATAATACAGCTATGAAAGTGCATGGATAAATTAATTATTTTTTTCTTGAACAACTTTATATGATTTGTTTGGAGCAGCAGGTCCATAAAAACATTTGAGTTATTTTCTAATACTGTAGTGCAGTTTTCAATCAACTTTCTTTTCTCTATTTACAGCAAAAGTCTCGAAAGAAGATGTGCATCCTCATTAGTATACTTGCTATTGGAGCATTGATTCTTGGAATCATCTTATGGTTTTCTCTAAAATAAGTCTCCGGAGAAAGTGTTGTACTTGATATTTAAATTATGAAAGGAAATTTCTGCAGTCATGGTTTGCTGATTGTGAAGCTAAGGAAAATAATGGTTCTTCTGTACTTCATCACACTTATTTTTTATGAGACTGTTTTAACCCAAGAAATAATGTTCTCAGTTCTACTGTCAGTATAACTACCTGCCCTCTTGGATGTGAGTGCTGTCTTACCAGTAAAACCAGTCAGCGCCATAAACTGTTCCGTTAACTTAAAAACCTCTTAAGGTTTAAGAGGTTAATCAAAATCCTGGTAACTTGTATTGAAGGAAGGTGAGGGAGGAGTGGTTTATCTTTGAGATATTGCTAAATGTTGCTGCCAAAACAAACTCCTGAATTGTTGCTTGAGGCAACAAATTCACAACTCAGAATTTTGTTTTAAGCTAGTAATGTCTTTCTATCTTTTTTTCTGTTCCATCTCACCTACTTGCCCATTTGATATGGGTGGTTCAAAAACAAAATGTGGGTTGCTGAAGTTGGTGTGATCTCCCTTTTTAACTGAAGCCTTCAAATTAAGCCTTCAGTTTGCCTCTAGCCTTTCAGATGCTTCATATATCTCTGTATTCAGCATTAGGTATGGTTATGCCTGGAAGCCTCCTGCAAAGGTAGGTAGGGTGAATGATGTAATTCTCTGGATTTCTTGTTTCAGTTTTTGCATTAAAAATAAAGTTTTATGTGCATATGCCTGATATCTTTGCATCTGAAGTGTGTATCAATGAGCTTGTTCTCGTCAGTGAATTCTTTAATTTACTGGGAAGAATAGAAATTCCCAGCGTCCTAACCGCACTTGAATGTTACTGTTCCGAAACTGTCAGGATTCAGTTTCCATGAACAGATCTGAAGTTGTGTGAGGTCTTCCATACAGATGAAGAAAAGATTACAAATTAAATTCCAAGTTCAGTGGTCATATTTAAATAAAATTTCTTAATCAGTTGAACTTACTCAAACTGCTTAAGAAGTCTGATGCTTATAGCCTTTAAAATGACCTTTTTCCTTTTTGTGCCGTTTTGTACTAATATATTAAAAATGTAACTGAACACTTTTCTGCCAATTAATCTATTTGCATTTTTAATTGACATTGAACTAATCTGAAAAGTGTACAGATGAAAAAATTGAATTGTATTTTATAAAGTTCTTGTACACTCGACCGGTAGAGAATGCACTGTTTACATAGTGAACTATGAAATGTTGTTTGGGAACAATCTAACTGTAAGTGAAAATGGACTTCGGAATTGTAACTGTGCAACTAAAATAAAGGTCTTTTAAAGAGTACGTTTTCCTAGTAGCTCCTTTTTTTCAGAATCTGTCTTTACAAGCACAGCTATTGTCTTCAACATTATCTATTGACAACTCGAGAGAATTCCAGCTCTTCTGCTGTTCCTGTGACTCTTCATATAGAAATAGAAATGGATTTTGCCTGCCCACCTCTGTGACCCCCAGCATTAGAAGGAAAAGATACTTGCTCTATATGGCTGCTGACAAAGGTGTTAAGTTATCCTTTGGCACAGCATGGAGCTTTCAAGGGACAGGGATCTGTAGTACGGGAAGAAGACTTGTGCTGCTGTTCTTGGATCCAAAAAGCAAGAAAGGAAAAATAAGTCCTGTGGACCTGTGTGGTTGTGGTCTACGTAATGTGGAAAACACCTCTGAGACTGAAAGAGGAATTTAATTTTCTTCTCAGTTGCAGTATGGACATGCATGTTGTGGTCCCAGCTGCTGTGTTTGTGTGGCTGCCTTTGTGCTGAGAGTGAGGCGAGGACTGTACTTACCTTTGTTGAATAACCATCAGATACAGTTTGGGGCACTGGCAGCCATGGCGATGCTAGCACCAGAAGTGCTGATGCCTTTCTTTGGTTCCAGGCTCCACTAGTCTGAACTAGAAGAGCAGTCAGCACTTTGATTAGCTTCCTTACTATTGAACTAAAACTGACTTTGGAAGTTTCTTGGCCTTAATATTTAACAGTCTTCATGCTATTACAAACAGCCACAGAGAAGAATAACCTGATCCTACTTGCCCAGGAGATCCTTTCCTCTATTGCAAAATGTGATGCTTCTGTCAGTGACTGTTTGAACCCACTGATGTACCAGGGGAGGAGATGCAGCACTTCAGCAGCAGTTCGTCTGACTCCTGGCAGATCTGATCACATCTTGCAAATTGTGTTTATCCTGCAGTGAGCGACTAGAAAGCAGAAATGACAATGTTTAAGGTTTCACCTAGTAGGAGCCAGTCAGAGTAAGACTGGGACAGCAGTTCTGAGTGACAGAGATTCTGTGAGTTGCACAGCATTGCATTTCTCATATCCACGCTGTGTTCGTGCTCTTCTGTGTTTGATTTGTCTGAATGTCTTTATTGTCATGTGCAGTTGGTGCTTTCTTTTCAGACAATCATGCCTGTTCTGTTCAGCTCCTCTCCTGTCTTAGCAGTTTAGGCACTGTCAGGGAGAAGAGAGTGCTGCTGCAGACTGTTATGTGTCTTGCTTACTTCATTCAATGCCTCCTACTCATAAAGACTGCTTATCGGGTGGGGGTCCCTCCCCCACATACTCCCCAAGACAAAAGCCTTTCTTTCCTGAGTTCCAGTGGAGGGGGAACACTTGAGGCCCTTACCTCTAGAAGAGATGCAGGGCACCGCTGGACTGCTGCTGCATCTGCTGCTGCCGTGCTGAGCCAGGCAGGAGGCAGGGGGGAAGTCAGCACTGCAGTGTTCACACACGGGCTCCTGTATCTGTTGGAAAGAGGAGCCCACAAGGCCTTAACTGCTCATTAAGCTTGGTGCTCTTAATTTTCAGTCTTCTTTAGGCAGGAAGTTTTACGGTGGTTTGTTTTTTTTTGGTCGTTGTTTTGCTTAGCATGCCCATTTGGGGGGGCATAAGTATTCATTTTTAAGCTGCTTTTAACAGAGCTCCTCTCTGTCTTTTCCCTCTTGTGCATACTTGCTTTCTTAACTATACAAAATGCAATTTCCAAGTATTTTAAAAGAAGTTTTGATACCTGTTAAGAACCTAGTAAAACATCTGGATACAACATGTTTGAGTCAATGTTTTTAGAACAAAGGTTTTGGCTGTTCCAAATTATCCATCAATATCTGTCAGATTAGCAAGGCCAAAAAAATGCAATCAAAGCACTCTTCATTTTGCTGAAGGAACCTGGTAAGAATAGTTCCTTTGTAGTTATCTAAACCACACACCAGGGGTGCCTTTCTGTTCTTTCCTGCTTTTTTTTTAAAGAACTGAAAATCACAGGGGCAGACAGCTTTGTAAAGGCTTTGTGGGGAGTTTTTGGTTGTTTTGTGGTTTTCTTATTTGTTTTCCTGCACCTTCCCCCTTGGAAATCGTTCTTGATAATCAGCAGGGTACACGATATTGCCAAACTAGTTTCATATGCAAGAGCCTTCTTAGGTCACCCTCACACCCACCGTGCATGTAGTCAGCAAATGTTTGATGTCAGAGATAGGGGTTGATGTTGGGCATCCAAAATAGCTTGAAACCGCGAAACAATACTTAATCTTGGGAAGAAAAGGGTCAAGAGATAGGGCAAAGGGATAAAAGTGCATTATCTGTCAGCAGATGTTTGAAAGACCAAATGCTCTTATAGTTGATCTCTGTTTGGGGCTGTTACAAGGATTGGTTGTGCTGCTCAGAGTCATGTTTGGAAAAGACTTCCTTTGCTTTTGTTTAGTCCTGGCTGAACCTATTGGATGCTTTCAGGAGCAGAAGGTTAGTGAGAGAGGAAAGAGCAGAGACCTCTTGTTTTGCTGTACATCAGCATTTGATGACTTTGTTTCTTACGATACCTGCAGTGGTAAGTGATGCTTAAAAGAATAGCATGCAGCTTTCCTTTCAGCTTGCAATTACGTCCAAGCATCTCACGCAAAGCTGTTTTGGGGTGAGGAGTAATTATTCACTGATGAGGTGCCCACCTGCAGAGCCATTCTTGATGCTATTGCAATGTAAAATTGCAAGAAAAAATACCTGAAACATCCGCTTTCAGCCATCTTTGTCCTTGTACCTGTCTCCCTCTGATGTTGTTCATGGAGTTGCAGTAACATCTAGAACTGACGAATGCAGTTAACAAGGCATTCACTTCTTTGTGTGCCCTGAACACATTCGGTGATCAAGGAAGCCAAGTGTTTGCATAACAGTAAGGAACTCTACAAACCCAGAAATAACCAGAAAAAAACTGACAGAATGTTCATTTTTGAAAGATGTGTTGTATTCCCTCAAGTAGAAAATCGTGAGAGTGCTAAATGATGCCATAACTTGCTATTTATACAATTGCTGGTGTACTTTTCCCACTGTCAGTTTTGAATGTCTAGGCTTGAACACAGCTGCAGTGATTTTGCTCCTGTTCCAAATATTGGAAGGTAGTAAGGGCAAGGGAAAGTATCACACTTACTGATATTTGGAAGAATACCCTGAACAGCAAAAACTCAAAGTGCTTGCTCTTTAATAAGCATGTCTCTGTCCACAAATACAGTGCTTTTCTGCTACTGCTGCTATTTTTCTGATTAAAGAAAAAAATAAAAGGCTTGTTAGCACAAGACAATGAATCAGATTGCAGCTTTGTTTCTATTAATGTAATATTTTCAAACATGCATTGCAAAAAGAGGGCGAGAGCAGAATAAGTTGCTAGCAGCATTATTCAGTTTTCCTTCCCCCCATCCACCTCCAATGTTTTTCAAGATTCATCCTGGACTGGTTTATGAAGAAGTTTGCCTTTAATGTTTAAGCAGAAGATACTTGCTCTTTGGCAATGCAGGCTGAAGCCTGAGAATAATCCCATAGTAACAAGGGTGGGAAGGAACCGGCAAACTGAATAATCCAAGAAGTCTGAATGATAATACACCTTCTTGCCTTTACTCAAAAACCTGCTGAAGCTATTACTACAGTTGCCAAGCTTATGAAAGGATTCGGCTGTACTCGAGACCCACAGTGAATGCCTCAGCTACAACTGCAGCTGCTCCTGAGTCCTGCCCACCAGATGGACCTTTGTCTGAGAGGTGAGTGGGGACAAGCACAGCATCTCCTCTGTTCTAGGGGAGAACATTAGCCTTGTGGAGAGGGTAGTTAAATATATTCCCTACCATCTGCATCGTGAGTGCTCCCACCCACTCTCACATAAGCCCAAATGTTCTCTCTGCAGAGAAGGAACTGAAAACCCCAAATTAGGTTCCTGGAACCCAGCAAAATGAAATAATTAGATCACACTTTTCTTTCTCTTCAAGAACTGTCCTGCTAAGTGTCACTGAAATAGTAAGAAATATCATTGTCTGGTATTCTGCTGTTCCTTGACAGCTCTTCTTCAACCAGATAAAGAATAAATACAATCTTGGAGACTAGCCACTGTGTTGTCAGTGAGAATTAGGCTGAAGAAGCTTGGAAGATGAGAAAAGCTTATTAAAAAGCAGATTTAAACTGTCTTTGTAAGTTGATAAAAACAAGTTAAAGCTTTCTTATTCTTTGTCATCCTCAGTTTTGATGTCTTCAGCAAATCATTCTTTATTTAAAATAATAAAAAGAGAATTTTAAATGGAGGAGACTAGAGCATTCATCCCTGATCTGCATGATTTCTTTTAGTTTATAAATCTGTCTGTAAATCTCCAAGTGGAGAATTGTGAATCTTCAAGCTTTATAGAGGTTGTCTCTGCAGCAGTAACCAACTATCCTTTGACACAGTTTTTTTTACTACGGCAGACTCGCAGTGGTATCCCTGGAAAAGGGCAGACTGGCACCAAAGTGGCCAGACAGAAACACGGGTGTGATTAATTCATAGAATCATAGGAATACACCTTGTATTCCTTTTGTAGAAGTTTCTTTCATGGTTTTGGTATCTGGGTGTTTCAATAAATGATGGAATCACAGTCTCCTAATTACAAATATATTTGTGATATAAAATGTATTTTGAAATATACAGATTTACTTTCAGTTCCATATAAATTAAGGGTAGTGGATTATATGTTTAGATGAATCCAGAAAAACAAAAACAAACAAACAAAAACACAATATGACTTGCATAAGTAGTATAAGATTATTTTCTTTGCTTGTTGCAATAATTTGAGACAAGCAAAGAAAGATGTGTTGTTTCAATATGATTTTTATAAACCTTGGTTTGGGACAGATTGTGACAGAGAGGGCAGACAGGGACTGAGATCCAACTTTCCACTGCTCCAGCTTTCATCTGGAAGCCCATGAAGGTAGAACCAGGTCTTGTGCATCCTGTTGTGATAATTTCCTTCTGAAAATAAAGTCAATTATGTTGACTACATGATTACTATGCAAATCCAGTAGATCAATAGTAGGAGCAAACATTTTTGTTCACTCAGTTTCAAAAGCATTCAGTGATGGATCATTTTGATATGACCAATTCAGTAACTTCCATGAACATCTCAACCAGTCGTAGCCTTGACCTCACTGTAGAACTTCTCAATGAAGAACATTAATTCTGTTTCTTCTGGCAGACACAGGAGTGAGGCTGTCAGTGGGATTTGTTGTTTGTTTGTTTGTTTGTTTTATCCCTACTGCTCTAATTTTATGGTGGATTTGCACCTGAAACCAACAAGGGCCCAATAAACCAAGAAATGCCTTGCAATTCCACCCTTCAGGCCTGTGTCTGTCATTGTTCTTGCCCATTTTCTTCTGAACAATGCCAGGACAGCAGAAGTTTGACCTAAAGTTTCTCTTTTCCCCCAGATGTAAGAAATTCATAAAACCTCCAGACAACTGTAGATCTCTGGATTTTCAGTAGAACTTAAAACCTCATGGGTTTGGTTGTGGGTTTTTTGTTTTTGTTTTTTTGAAAAGTGATTCATCCATTTTCACACACAGCTCTGGATAGAAAGGCTAAAGGAATATTTGTTAAACCATTCACATATGCTCATAGACTAGAAGAGCTCTGAAATAAATAGTGCATGAAGACCACAAGACTAAAAGAAAGTAAGAAAAATATTTGAGAGGCTAGGATGAAGCAGAGGAGACAGAAAAGGATCATTCTGTAGCTTGTACTATTGAGAAGAACAGAAATAAATACAATAACTGCAGGTCTGAGAAACTGCATGCAACTGCAGAGGGCTGTACTGAAAACACTATGCAACATTGTTCTGTGCAATAGATGGTGGCTGACTGTCACCCAATACAGATGACTCAAATTTTGAAAATTGCTCTACTATGAATAGCCTTCTAAAGCTATCCTTTTCTACAGCCAGAAAATCTATCTTTGCTCTTCTTTTTTTTACTGCTTTGGGAGGAAGAAAGCAGGAGCTGCTCTGCATGTTATGCTTCATTCTTATCTTAAGGCTTCAGTAATCTGGTGAAATCATTTTAGTTATGAGTTTAGGGACATGTTCCTGTCATTGAACTTTTTTTTTGCTTCCCAATTATGTTGTTTTCTCGGGTGGTCGAGTTCTCAGTGAAAGCATGAGGAGCACTGGGACAGGGGCAAAACATGTTTGCAAGGCTTGTAAGAGGTTAAGGGGACCAAAATAACTGCATTGTAGTGATGTCAATAAATTTGATATATGGAAGCATAATTCAGTTTTGCTATGCACAAGTTACCATAAAAAAAGTATTTATACCATCCTCAAAATTTAGACTTTTAGCAAGTCAGATGCTTTATTAAATCAGAATCAGAATTTCAAGTGGCATAAATATATTTCATTTGAGAGCATCCCATGACTCATATACAACCCACCAGATCCCTTTCTGTGGGGCTGCTTTCCAGCCTCTTATTGCCCAACCTCTACCTACAGCTAGGGTTGCCCCTTCCCAGGTGCAGAATGTGACTCTTGCTCTTGTTATGGCTGGTAATTGCCCAGATCTCTAATTTGTCAAGATGTTTTCTTCATTTGGGCTTTTTGCCATGATTCCCCTGTACCGATATAATATCTGCAATACTCCTATGCTGTTCTGTTGGGATGTTTCTAGCAAAAGCCCTGCCCCAAATTGTGTTCTCTACTTGAAACATTGGCAAGACTTTTTTGAAATGTATGTTCAAAATGCCACTGCAGGTACTAAAGATGTACCATGCTTACCAGATGTGCTGCTCTTGCAAGTATTTAAGGCTTCCTTAGCATGAGTCTAGTGGCTAAGCCTTCTGAAAGCCCAAATTTGGGCTGGTTGTCTATAGTTTCTCTTGAGGAAAAAGGGAGGAAGTTCCTCAGCTTGTGACCTTTCCAAAAATGTAGCAGTAATGGTCTCTATGTGTGATGAAGGAAGAAGAAATGGTGATAACTTGTCCCATGTAATACCACAGTGATGTGAAGATATGAAATGCTACTCTCAATGGGTTTCGAAGCACCCAGCCAGTGTGTGGACCTATGGACTGGCTGAAGAAATTACTGGAAGCACTAGAGAGAGGCTGCCTGTCCCTGGGTACGTGGATGCCCTTCTGAAGAGAGACTGCTCTCGGGACACCTTGTTGGGGCTCTTTCACCCCAAATAAGTCCTGGGGCTAGGGGAGTAGGTAGCAGCTTGAGTCTGTAGCCCTAAGTTTAGGGCCCACACCTCGGAGGAGAAAGAATCATAGGTTTCATTTTTTTCCTGCTTAGGCTTTGCAGTGTAGATATGTAGAAGACCTGATGAGTTCTTCAACAAATTCAGCCCAGAAATTTTTAACAAAGGCAAAAAGTACAACATCATCCTGCACTTTTGTCACAACGACCCCATGCAACGCTACAGGCTCGGGGCAGAGTGTCTGGAAAGCTGTGCAGAGGAAAAGGATCTGGGAGTATTGATCAATGCTCACCTGGACATGAGCCAGTAGTGTGCCCAGGTGGCCAAGAAGGCCAGTGGCATCCTGGCTTGTATCAGGAATAGGTAGCCAGCAGGACCAGGGAGGTGATCATCCCCCGGTACTCTGCTCTGGTGAGGCCGCACCTCAAGTGCTGTGTTCAGCTTTGGGCCCCTCACTACACAAAGGACATCGAGGCCCTGGAGCATGTCCAGAGAAAGGCTACAAGGCTGGTGAAGGGCCTAGAACACAAGTCCTGAGAGGAGCGGCTGAGGGAACTGAGGCTGTTTAGTCTAGAGAAGAGGAGGCCGCGGGGAGACCTTACTGCTCTCTACAGCTACCTGAAAGGAAGGTGTGGGGAGCTGGGGGTCGGCCTATTCTCGCAAGTAACTAGCAGTAGGACTAGAAGGAATGGCCTCAAGTTGCTCCTGGGTAGATTTAAGTTGGAAACGAGTTGATGTTTATTCTCCAAAAGAGCAGTCAGGCATTAGACTGGGTTACCCAGGGAGATGATGGAGTCACCATCCCTGGTGTGTTCAAGGAAAGGTTGGACATGGTGCTTAGGGACATGGTTTAGTGGGTGATATTGGTGGTAGGGGGACAAGAGTGAATGGCCTTGAGTAGCACCAGGGAAGGTTTAGGTTAGAAATTAGGAGACATTTCTTCTCAGAAATAGCAGTCAGGCATTAGACTGGATTGCCCAAGGAGGTGGTGGAGTCACTGTCCCTGAGGGTGTTCACGGAAAAGTTGGACCAGGTGTTTAGCGACATGGTTTAGTGGGTGACATTGGTGGTAGGGGGACAGTTGGACCAGATGATGTTAAATATCTTTTCCAACCTTAATGATGCTATGAAACCATTTGTTTGATCAAGAATTTCTAAACTCTATAGAAAAAAAGAAAATGTATGAGACTTGTAAATTAACATGAGACAGGAGAATGCAAATTTAACAATGTTTAACACAGCCTCTAGCACAAGTTATTTTTAGAAGCATTTTGTTTTATGAGTTTCTTTTCCTGCTTATCCAGGATTGTAACATTTTATGTTGATATGCATTACAGAATACTTCCCACTGTGCTGAGTAGTACTTAATGACTAGTAGTCATCAGAGTGCCAGTAATACTGATTTGCTTTTAATGGGTGCCAAAGTACCTTGAGTGTTTACTTTAAGATGCTGTGAGCAATGGGATGAAATAATTTTAGCAGGATGGCACAAGGCTGGGAGTAGTCTGGGCTCATGCAAAGGTGTTTTGTCAGATAAAGAGGTGACCACTGCACCTTAGAACTGTGCTGCTTCCACAGTTGCGATGTGGAAAATATTTATTAAAAATAAATAAATAAATAAATAAATAAATAAGCCCTGCTTAAAACTCAGGCAGCAGAATAGTGATAGAGCCTGAAAAGCTGCGGGCATTCCTATCTTGGTTCTCTTTTCCCTCAAAGCTCAGTAACCTGAACAATCTACAAAGCCATCAGGCTTTGATGACATTTTTTCCCCAAGCTGTAAGAGACCAGACTGGTGATAGGCTAGGGAGAAAGGCCCAAGATCTTCAGCCCAAGATGTCTAAGCAATTGCTAGAAAATCTTCGTGGTTTTGTTTGTTTTTACATCATCAGTCCTGATGAAGATTTGCTAGAAGGACAAGCAAGTAATTGTGGATTTATTTTTTTTTTTTTTTTTTTTTTTTTTCCAAATAGTGGTGATGTGCATCACAGAGAAATCTCTGAGAAGAGGCTGTGAGCATGTAAACAGGCAATTTTCAGGGAAGTTTGGGTTGGGAATGTAGCCTCCCATCCTACCGGGGCTTTGGAGTACACATAACAAGGGTGTGGTGTTAAAATAATTGAGAAACTCCTGAAGAATGTTGAAGAGTCAAACTTTGCTCTGTGCTTAGCACTACAAAATTACAGTGCTGATGAACCAAAGTTCATTACTCACAGATCATCTATTCAATGTAAAGCTGAGAGCCTGGCTGTTGTGATGTCAGGCTTATAGGAATAGGGAGAGATGAATGAAGCTAAACAAAACGCCATTGTGATTTAAGGTCTATGAAATGCCACTAGTTACTGAAAATTACACATTGTGCAATGAGGTTGGAAAGAAGGGTTTGACGGTAGCATTGGTATCACATGAGACTTCTGAGGTTGTGGCCACAGACGAATGTGTACGGCGACTGCCTCTTTCAGTTCCCACAAAGGCTTTGAGGAGGAGCAATGAAGTCATGGCTTCCTTGAGGAGCTCTGCTTCCAAAGCAGAGCTGCTGTGGGTCCAGGTGTGTGAACTCCAGAGCATCATACTGCTGGAACAACTCATGGTCTGCTGGCAATAGTGATATTGGTGTTTTAAAGGAGGCTTGTAAAACACTAAGAGGGCAAGGGGCAACAAAAACCTTGCTTTGATCAAGAATAGCATATCACTGTCTTCAAAATGCTGTACCTTTAAGAAATCTTGGACAGTGGAGGAATTTTGTTTGCAAGATGTTTCACAGGCTATAGCAACACCAGAGTCAACTGCTTGAAATCTTTGCACCTAAGTGGGGCAGGCACACAGTTAGTTAACAAAGCAGCCCTTTGCAAAAATGCAGCTTTTGGATGCCTTTTACCTTCCCTCCACTGGGAGGGAGATTCGAGAAGACTGATTTGTACACATGTATTCCCACATCCAGAATGCACAAAAGACACTGCTCTGATATTTGCACTGTTATTAGTTTGTGTGTGCAATTAGAGCAAATGTCTCCCTCACCCAGCAAGCACCCAGTGTGTCCCCTGCAGCCGCTGGCTCTACCAAAGTAACAGTAGTGCACAGTTACAACTTGCAGCCTGGTCAGCTCTAAGTCCAAAGCCTGTGGGAATGGGGGATCAGAGCTGTTTTTCTATCTGCATGCCTTTCTGTCAGACTCTTTGGGACTTGGTGAAGAGTAGGCCCTGCTTTGGCACTTCTGTGGGACCTTTCCCTGCTTTCTTCCACCCCTAACCTTGAAAAAACCTGACCTGAAGTAAATTTAGCAATCAAGTAGTGTTGATCTTCATAATCAAAAGTAAATGTTTTCATAAAATATTTTTCCTGGAAGTTTAAAGCAAGTTCAATTATGGGAAGAGGTAGTTTCTTTTTCCTGCAACCCAACTGTTTTGGCATAATGGGATAATCTATGATGTTTTGTTAATATCATGACTTATGACTAATACAGTATGAATTTGAGCCTCAGTTAAAATAAAAGCCAGCAAACAGGCAGTTGCTTCTGTTGATCTTTGTGATGACCTTCACACTCTCTGTTTACCACACCTGGAGTCATCTGAGGGGATATAAAGCATACAAAGACTCATATTCATACCACCAGTAGAAAGTGTTCAATACAGCTCCACCCAGGAGTCCCTGCAAATGGTCTGTGGATGTTGTGTCCAGCTGGTACAGCCACATGTAGAAAGATTGCTTATATAAGTATGTGTTTTGGGTTTTCGTCTCATGGGTATATTTGCAAACCTGTTGTCAATGAAAATTGAAATAATATGTATGCGTGCTTTGGACTGGTATGGTGTGCTACAAGCAATGATTTGTTCTGTTTTGGTTGGAAGAGTAACTGTGCTGAAGTGAGCACTAACTTGAAAATATTTCTGCCTATGGACATCAGTTGGCTGAAAATCTTTACGGTTAGTATTCATATGGAGGCATTTGACAGCTGTTTTTCTCCTGTTATTTAAAAGAACCATCTGAGATCCGCTGTGGTATAGACAAAAACTTTCTCAAAAAGTCTAGAAATCTTTTAATTATTCTTTCTTCTGCAACACTTGCATAACATCTCTGAAAAAAAAGAGCAAAGATTCAAAAGTAATATGTACTGATGATACTGTAAACATAGCTAGAGTATAAAAGAATAAGAATGTAAATTTATAAATAATTCTGTTTAAAGTAACATATAAATGACCAAGTCTATCTTACTAGACAGGACATTCCCTTACAGATATTCCCGTAGGCAGACCTCTATCTAAACAGCTTTATGCTTTACTGTGAAGGTAAATGTTGGTATTGAAAGGAGATTACAGGACTTCTTCACACAAATATGAGGCAGAGCTATGTAACAGACAGGAGGGGTGAGGAAAAAACATTTTTGTCAAAACAATAATGAGGTAGGCTAGCTAAAAGGATTTAAAAAGTAATATGTTTTTCAGGGGTTAGTTTTTAGTTAGGGAAATAAAATGAGGACCACAAACAGCATGGAAATGGAAGGGAGGGTTGGGAGAACAGTGGTAACTCCTGACTAGGAAAGTGATGGTGAGTAGCTGGGAATTGACTGAGGCAGTAACCTTTTTACCCAGCTTAGATTCAGTAAGAACAGGACATGTGCAGCAGCCCAAAACCTGAGACCTTCAGTAAGTATTATAGTAATCATCTGTATATTTTCAATTGCTTATACATCTTTTCAGTACATGGACCCTGGAACAGGGGACATAGCATTGCAATGCTTGCCTCCTTCAGTGGTGGCACAGCCAGTTCTTCTCTCTGTTGTTTCATGCTGGGAGTTTGTGCTCTGTAGGTTTTTTAGCAAGATGCCACAGACTCTTTCAAGCATCACTGCTTTCAGGGTATTTTTTCTATCCTATGTCTGTAACTTTCTTTCTACGCTTGATGTTATTGGTCTTGCATTCTTGTGTTCCTTGTTCAGGTATGCAGTGTGTCCCCTCAAGTTCGTGTTCCAGTGCTAATGTCCAGTGGTGATGTCATTTGTTTATTTTAAGGATTTTAATTACATTGCTTTCTGTCATATTCCTTTCACTTTTCTAGCAACTGTGCTCGTCTTTCTAGCTGTAAAACTTGACAAAAGCACCTGTGATAAGCAACTCAAAAAAGTAGAAGTGGAAAAACCTGATGTTTTAAAGATCACCATGTTTAAATGCCATCTTTTGGAAATCTAACAGTAAATATACCTTCAAATCAGCAAGCAAGCAACTCATTCCCCAACCTGTGTATACTTTATGCGCTTTATATATAAATCATGTTTAATCACAACTTCATTCATAACTTAAACACAAGCCATCTTGTGTGTATGTAAATGTTTGGGGAGCAGGGAGATGGGGGTGCTGTTATTTCTAAAAGCAAAATGTATTACATCCGTTCTGAGTTTGGAAAAAACAACAACAACAACAACAACAAAACAAACAAACAAACACAAAAAAAAACCAACAGCTCGGCAGTGTGCTTGAAAGTTTTAGAGATGGGTATTTTTCATCTAGGAATGTTTTCATTTTAAAAAGCAAGATTACTTCTGTTTGTGCTTGGAGATTTACCAGTGACTTCAATGGAAAGAAAATGGTGTTCAATGCTTTGCTGTGTTGAAGAATTCTGGAAACTTTTATGTGATGGAGCAATTGCGTGACAATCTTGAGAATTCTTTGGGAAGACAGATACTACCATTGTTGCCGAAAGGATGCAGTACATTTGGCATCCTCTTTCTGCTACATTTTTCTTTCTCGTGGGTATTTATAGCTTCAACTAACTATTCAGCCGATTTGCACAGAGGGTTGTGAGTAGATGCCCATTTGCACATGGGGATGTGCTCCACTTCTGCAGAACAACCTATTTCCTCAAAGGCATCATGTCCCACCTCCCATTCTCCTTCTATTTTGTGTTTGTGCTGCTAATTTTTACATTAAAAATCAGAGAGAGTAATTAAAGTTATATCTTCTGTATTTATCCGTCCAATTAGGAAATAGTGGAGATTGTCCATTTAGCTTTAGAAAAATGGGTGTCTATAGAGCTTTGTCAAAGCTACACAAGAGGTAGGGACTTCAACTTCTTATAAAAGTCATACAGGTCAAAAAAAAAGATATCCACCCATTGTTTTATGAACTATACTAACAGGGAGAGCAAGGCAGCCAAGGCTAGGCGACCAAGAAGGGCCTTCCTCCCCTCCAGGAGTGGCTGTGTTCACTTCCAGTTAGTCAAATAAATGTATAAGGTTCAGAACAGCACTTATGGCCTTAAATTGCCTCCATGAAGATTAGCCTCCTAGCAGAGCTGTCTAATGGGACTCTTGGTGATGGGTCACAGTCAATTTTACATGAACGGAGAAGGAAAGAGGAGAATGGAAATAAATTTGCACTGAAGGACATCCTAAAGGTCAGGCTGGAAAGACACCTCTCAGGTCTGGCACAGGTAAGAGCTGATCCTGCCCTGGACTACAGGCTTAGCTGAGATGGTCTCTCAAAGTTAATTCCAACATAGTGAGTGTGCTACTCTAACAAACATTTCCATTTAGATTTTAGTTAGCCTGCCTTAAGGAAATAAATAAATAAATAAATAAATAAATCCACAGGTATACTTTCAGACTGATAATTATTTGACAACCCACTTTTTTTTTTTTCCTTTTTTTTCCTTTTTTAGTAAAAAAGATGTTATTAAACTTATTAACTAATTAACATATTCTGTCTCTCAAAAATCTAGTATTATGTGGAGATAGCAACAATTTAATTAAACAATAAAATCTGTGAAAAATGTCTCTACAGTCTTGTTATAACTAATAAAAAAAATAATTTAATAACTTTGGTTTTCCAGGTTTTTTCTCATGTTTGAACTGACTGAGACACAGCAGAGAGAAGAAGTAGGACTCTTGTTTCACTGGTGTCATTGTGGTAAGAGTCCTCTTGGCATGGGCTGTTCTTTCTGGGGGTTGGCTGGCTTCCTGCACTCTGAGTCTAGTCCAAATACATGGATTTGTTTTGCCATATAAGAGGAAGAGTACAGCAGCTAATTTTTAGATGTAGAAATATAAGAAAAGAGCAAGTATTCTATTGTGTTAAATCCATCCAGATGTTTTGCATAATCACCAAAATTTTTGAATCATTACTCCAAAATATGGGTTGATTTTTTTAATGGGACTATGAGAAATTGATTTAGAAGTGTCAGAATTTCAGACATTTTGGAGTACCATAAGCCACCCACAACCAGAAGCCTTGGACCACTAGCTTGTTTTGAAAAAAAGCAATGTATGAAATTCCAGCTTTTATTTTTGGATTATTATTATTGTTATTATTATTATTGCATTTTCAGCTGTGGTTTGTGTGTATTTAAAGCTACAGTGATTTCTCTCCAGATGATATGCTATTTTCATATTCCTGACATGCAATGAATTTCTCATAAATTCAAGCCTACAGGTTACATCCGTGAGACCTGTACATAAAGTGCATGTGGCAGGTTTTAGTGTTGTGGGGAATTATCAAGGTTTAGCAGATGCTAGTGAGTTCAGGGAGATAGGCACCTCTGCTCCCAGAGCTACCCTACCGAGGGTGCCCCTAGGTGTTGATAGGAGCTGGGGAGAGATGGCAAAGCGATGGTATCTCTCCATCCTTAATGAGTCACTTAATTACGATGCTTTAGCCTGATTACAGGTAGTGGCCTAACACCTAATTGACCCTGGGAGCAGCCCAGCCCAGCTCTATGCTCTGTCTGTTCGCAGACAACAGGACATCCCACAGATGTACATAAGTTTCATTTCCACCAGTTTGTTCCGTATCCAGCGCTCGGTGGTGTGCTTTGGGTTAGTTGTGTGCTGGCTGTCCTCTTATGCAATTTAGCTTACAGCAAGTAAATCCGTGCATATTGACTACACATTGCTAATGAACACAAAGTCTTTTATAAATGTTTAACAAATTACCTAACCAATGCAACACCGTCTTGCTAACAGAAGGCAGCAAGAAGTTTGTTTTCACCTGTGGAAAAGGAAATGAAAACCCTTTTACCCACCCTTTGAATTCGTTTTCTGTCCCCCATCAGAATGAATGACATAAATCCAGATTTTGATATCAGAGGATGTGAAAGGGTTAGAGATTAATACAGATAGATTGCTGATCCAGCTAGAAGCTTGTTATGTTTGGAGGATATCAACACGGAATAACCCCCAGGGTATGTAATTCAGCTCGTGTCTCCTGCAAGGTGGGGTGCTGAGAGCAGGAAGGGTTGTGGGCTGAGCTTGATTTGCTTGGGTATCAGGTTGGAAATTCAGATGAATTTATTCTCAGGAAGAGCAGTCAGGCATTGGAATGGGTTGCCCAAGGAGGCAGTGGCATCACTGTCCCTGGAGATGTTTAAGGAAAGGTTGGATGTGGTGCTTAGGGACATGGTTTATTGGGTGATACTGGTGGTAGGGTGATGGTTGGACAAGATATCTTGGAGGTCTTTTCCAACCTTAATGATTCTATGATTCTGTGATATGGCCTCTGAAATGCTGAGGCACAGGATGGGCTGCTGGGCAATGCAGAGCTGTAAAGCTCCTCTGTCTTGATGCAAGGCCAAAGTTGCTTCAAGAAGAGCAAGATGGAAATGTTCCACTTATGCCTCCACTGGTGCTGTTTCCTCAGGCACATGCAATGATTCAGCTACTGTTAAACATTAGTTTAAAATACTTGACTTGGAGAGAAACAAAAACCAAAACCCTTGAGGTAGGGAACAACTGTTTTGTCCTAACCTACTCAATTAAGTTTGGAGACAAGAGCATGATGCTTGTTTTGTTGATGGTTTTTTTGAAGCTGCACTCAGAAGAGTAATGACATGGCCATGTAAATACACCTGAAGTTGGGCATTTACTGTTCCTATGCACTCTTGTGTTTTTCTGAATAGATATCACAGGCATGAACTAGCTCTGAGAGGAGAAATATATGGCTCTATTGCATCTTCTGAAAACAGAAGCCTGGTGAAAGCAAGATATTAGTAGAAGTGGGGATACAAGTTCTCCAGCACTCAGCACTTCAATAAATATTTTGTCTGGAATTTGATTTATTATTTTATCTTCTTTTATCTTCTAGTCTTTTGAGATTTTTTTTTTCACTTGTCTTTTTTCCACCCCATTTCCTGAACACTCAAAAACTATTTTTACATTATACAATGGAAACTACCTACAATTTAATTGATCACTGTAAACAAAGTAACCACATGAAGGCTTTTATAAATCTTTCTAATTCTCTTACTGTGCATTATATTTATTTGTCTAGCATTTTTCTTTTGCTGGGGGGAGTGGAGAAGAAGGTATCTCTGCTTTTGCTTTCTGGTTGGCATACCAAGGAGTTACCAATTCTTCTTATGAAGTAATATACATTAATCACTGGAAGAAATATTTGGCAGCACGGGGAATGTAGGTGGAACAAACCTACCTAGCTGTTTTTTAAGCAGCTTAACCCTGGCTCAAGTTAGGGTAGTTTAGGAGATCTCCTGTGCTGCCTTAAACCTAAGCATTACATGCTTTGTTAATTTCAGACTATATATAAATAAGGACCAGGACAGTTTTGGCAGTTCTTATGCTGAGTTTTAGCTCATGTAGGCTGATGCTTGAAATTACTTGCCTGAGGACAGAAGAACAAAATCAATTTCAGGAAAAAAAAAAAAAAAAATCCCAATCCTGAAGCAGAATTATTTAGCTTTCTTTTCCACACTGGCAGACTGGTATCTGCAGACATTGCCAAATTTCCAAATACTTTGAGTTAAGTTCATAGAAACTTCTCACTTCTCCTGGGAGAGAAAATTGGAGGGCAAGGTTTTTATTAGACCAGTTGGAAAAGCATACAAGCTTTACAGCAAAGAGTCTCTCATTTCTCTTGGTTGTGGTTGTTGTCCTTTCACTTCTTTTAAGAGTGCCTCTGTGAAAGGAAGCACTTAGTTGCAATCATTCATGCAGTGCAATACTGGGAGCTGATTCACGGGCAGTGCCACAACGAGGTACATCAGCAATGGGATTTCTGTGCAGCCGTAGCTCCTCAGGTGTGTGGGAGAATTCCTTCCCTTTCACCCCAATTTGTCCCAATCCAAATTTGGGGATTTTCACACAATGTATCACTTCCTCCCTAGGTGGAACTGCGTTTAAAATATGTACTTTTACATGTAAGTACCTTTTAAAAACAGTCGACTACATTTCATATTTACTAATCTAAGACACATATAATTATATTTCTATTTGTCAGTCCATCTAAATGTCACACAATGCATACCCAGAGTTTAAATGCTTTTAACATTGGCATAACAGCAATTTTTATTTTGTTTTGTTTTATTTTATTTATTTTCAGTAATTGCTATGTACTATTCTTCACAGCATTATTTACAGGTGCACGGTGCCACATGTGCACATAATGCATCTGCATGCATTTCTTGCAGGACAAGGGAAGGTCCTTACCCACTTGGCTTCAAATGTTTCTATACGAATTAAACATGGGGTGCCTGGTGCAGGAGACTTTTTTGGGCAAGTGTTTTGTTTAAGGGAGATGATGTTGCTCTGCATGAAACCAAGCATCACTGTTAGCTCCAAGTGATTCTTTTTATTTTTATTTTTACTTTTTTTTACATTTCTTTCTTACAGAGCTTCTGTAGCTCATTGAGCAAGGCACATCTTTCCCCTGAATAGGCAGAGGTTGTTGTTTCATCTGTGACATGGTTTTTCTCTGCATACAGTTCTGGGAATTGATGGATGAAATGTCTTATGCAACAACAGGCACTGGTTTGTATCAAAAGATGTATACATTTGTAATAAGTTTTTAATGTTTTATAGATCTTGCACTTTTTTCTCACATGTTTGTGACATGAACAAGAATGACATATTTTTACACAGTATTTTAGTATACGGGCAATGCTGTGTAATTCTGTCAGGCAAGATCATCTTCTATAATGTCAGTAAGAGATCTAAGGAGGGAAAGCACTTGCTGAATCACTCTGTCACTCCGTGCTTGGTGAGGTGTCTGCCTTCTTCTGAAAGAGAAGAGGTGGGATTAGGTTCAGCCAGGAGAAGGTGGTGGCCTGATGTTGCCTCCCGCTCCTGCCCACAGCATTGCTTCTAGGACAAGGATCAGGTTTAGAATGTGCTTTTGTATGAGTTTGGTCTCATTCTGATGTAAAAATAAATAATAATAATAAAAAAAGTTTTGTCACTGAAGCGTCCTAATGTGAGATTTGGGGTTGCACTACTCTACCCATAAAGTGCCTCTTCTAACTCCACTAGGAAAGTTTTATTACATTGTTATTGTTCTTAGGATTATAAATAGCAGCAAATATGAAAAGGTTGGTTTTGTCACTGTATTTGTAGATCAAGCACACCAGCTGTGCAAAACTGTTAGATGGTTTGTTTTAATGGAAAAATATCTGCCAGAGGTTGGAAAGCAGCAGGCCTGCTATTCCCGCACTCCTCGTGTTACAAATTCAGGCACTGCGATGGGATGAGCAGTGCCACTTGGCTGAGTTCAGTCACTGGAGGACAGGTTAGCATCCCCAGATGTTGGTGAAAGGTCACTGAGGCTAGTGAATAAAGCCTTCAGCAGCAGATCTCCGGAGCTGTGAAGGTGCAGGCCGACCCTTGAGCGGTGTGGAGAGAAGTTCATTTGGTCCCATAGGGCACTGCAGGAACTCTAGTATTGTTTCTGTCCTAGCCCTCATCCTCCAGAATGCCATTTTCCCCACAAAAGAAAAAAAAGCCCAGCAGCAGTCTGGAGCTAGCTCCAGAGCCGTGGTGGAGCAGGGAAGCCCTGGCCGTGGTGGGCTCTGCAGGCACAGGACGCTGACCTGCATGCCAGGCTGCTGGGGGGCTGTCCTGCTCTGAGGGAGGGCTCCCTGCAGCTCACCTGAAACACCAGGCTTCCCTGTAGCATCTCCACTTTTACCAAACCCCCTGTAACAAACCTCTGGTCATCTTCTCTGCAGCTTGCCCAAGTTATGAGGTGGTGCTGCTGTCTCAGCTTTTGGCTGAATTTACTGGAATGATCTCAGCTGACCCAAAGCCTGGGTTCATGGGAGCCTGCTCTTTAGTTTCCTGTCTAGTTCCGTGTGGCAAAGCCTGTGGGCAGCCTCCTCAGTGCTCACCTCCCTCCACCTCCACTTCCCTCTGGCCTCAGTGTCCCTGCTGGCTGGAAACCCTGCTTCTGCTCCCTGTTCACTGAGCTGCATGGGATGCTCTCTACACGGAAATATCCTGTGTCAGTTACAGGTTTCTAAGATGTCAGTATCATTTCTACTAAACAACACAGGGTATGTTTAAATAAGTATTTTCCATTTTATTTTTCTGCATGAGTGGTGGCCACTGTCACAGTTGAACGATGACAGCTCTCCTCCCAGACGTTCACCTCGCTCTGTCGGTCTGGGACTGAAGTTGGTGCCCGAGCTCGTGGTGTCCACAGGACCGAAACTTTACCTCGGGGTTTCTGTTGTGTAAGAACAGAATACACAGCCTAAAAGAAAATGAAGCCACGTTTTGGGAAATATCCTCCATATCACAAAACATATTTCGTGTAGCTCTGTAAGACGTGGTTTTACAAAGGGCACGTCCCCCACTCATAGTGCTGAGGCCACACCTGTGGTCTGCAGAAGTATTGTGCACTTGCGGCTTTAGATTCATCTCCATCCCCTTGTAGCTGTTAAGCTGTTAGCTGGCTTTGAGATGAGAACCTAACAAGCTGACATCTCATCGTTTTCTATTTTGTGAGTTGCCTGAGTTTGCAGCATTGAAGTTACCACTATAATGGGGAAGAAAGGCCACGCACTGACCTTTTCCCTTTAAAAATTATTTCCATTTCACTGGTACCTTTTTTTTTTTTTTTTTTCTCATTTCTTATGATGTTTTAGGTGAAAGTAATTTCTGGTGCCTATTTATTTATTTATTTACTTTTAAGATTTTCTTTTTTTTAGGGGTGTTTTGGTCGATATATGGCTCACATGGCAGCGCGTGCTGCTGTTTGCCCCGGTGCTGTTCGGGGAAGAAAAAACCATAAGGGAGGCAGCCCTCACCTTCCTCCCGTGCGACTCCGGTCGGCGGCCAGGGAGCGCACGTTTCGCTCTCGCTGAGCGCTGCCGGGCTCTTCCCGGTGAGTTTCTCCTCGCACAAAGCACCTCCAGCAGCCCAGCGCCTTTTTTTTTCCAAGCGGACCTCGAGCTGCCTGCGCTCCCCGGGGGCTTCCCCCGTCGGGGGGGACGACGCCGAGGTCCTGACGACGGGACCCCCGGGTGGGTGGGCACCGTGAGGGCGACCAGAGCAGCGGCGGCGGCCCCGTTGCGCGCACCCCCGACGGGGCCGTCCGGCCGGCGCGGTGCCGCCCGCAGCGGGGGCGGGGTGAGCGGGGCTCCCGGCCCCCCCGGGCGGCCGGGGCAGCGCACACGCCTCGCACACTCACACGCGTGGCGAGAGGATGCGGCGGCTGCGCCCCTGGGCGCTGATGCCGGTGCTGGGCGCCCTGCTCGCCGCCCTGCTCGTCGCCGGGTCCCCGTCGCGGAGCTACCCGCACAGCGCCCTGCTCGACGGGGCGGCCGCCTACCGCCTGCGCTGGGGCCGCCGCGGCAGCGCCCTCGCCTTCCGCCTGGAGGTGCGCACCCGCGGCTACGTGGGCTTCGGGCTCTCGGCCAGCGGCGGCATGGCCTCGGCAGACATCGTGGTGGGGGGCGTGGAGGGGGGACAGCCCTACCTGCAGGTAAGGACCGGCTCCTTCCCCGAGACGGCAGCCCCCTCTCCGCTCCCCTGCCCTGCCCCGAGTCCCGTTGCCCCGCCAGCCTCCTTTCACCGACCCCCGGTTCTCCGGCACCCCGCTGCCGGTCTCCCCCGCTCCCCTCGCCCTGCTCGGCGCCGGCCGGGGTCGCTCCCTGCAGCCCCGCGGAGACGAGGGCGGCTATAACGCCCCAGGCTGCTAAATGGACAGAATCACAGAATCACAGAACGTGTCTCCGGGAACAGCCCCCGCTGGCCCCGGCCTTTGTCTTCCTCCTCTCCTCACCCGGAGATGCTCCGAGCTTGCCACCGAAAAGGACCCGTCACTTGTCCCTCGCCTGGCAAAGTGACCCCCGAAGAGTCCGGCCGCCTTGGTGTAAATCGCTAGATCTTTTCGCCTCGCTGTGTTGTCTAGGTGTTGCCGAGGCCGTGGCTGGGGACGTGGGCTCAGCCGAGGCTTGCAGCAAAACTCCTCTCTGAAAGGCGCCGAGGGAAGGAACCCTCGCCGCCGGTACCCCCTGAGCCCCAGCCTGGGGGAGTTGCTGTGGGTCCAAGGGCAGGGACGGCACGTCCCGTGAGACAGAGAGGGGAGACAGGTTCGGCATGGCGACCTGTCACCCTCCTCGCCTGGATTACAACTTTTAGAGAGACAAACTAAGGGCAGCGTAATGCCCGGTACAGTCGAGGAGCTGTCTTTCTTCATTTTGTTGGAGCTAGCTGGTCTTTGAAGCTGCTGCTTAAATTTTGAGAGTTTTCTGTTGTAAGAGTATGGATTTTTGCTAACTTTTCACCAGAAGAAAACCAAATGCTTAAGAATCTCTCCCTACTGTTAGTCAGGACTATAATAGCAAACTTTCTCTAGAAAAAGAGTACTTTTAGCATAAATGTATTTTTCCCCCATTAGTTTACTATATCAAGATTAGGCAAATATTTGTCTTATTTAAGTTCAAACCAATGATTTCCAGAATATTTTTTCTTGTATTTCAAAGTGAATATCATTTTTTTTCAGAAAACCTCCGTCTAAATAACCCCTAATAATAAGAAAACCCATTCTAGTCATTGAGCAGTGTAGCTCTTAGAGGCGCAGAACGTGAGGCTTGCTGGAGCCCTACAGTTCAGAAGATACACCTAGTAAGCATTAAAAGAAACCAAACTTTCTGTTTGCCTAAAATTTGGCTATCCTCTTTGTGCAATGCAAGTGTTTCGGAAAGGCATCCAAACCTAGCATAAATGCATCCAGTGACAGAGAATCCATCACTTCCCTTGGTAGTCTGTGGCAGTGGCAAGCCTTTGCCCTTCTTCATTTCCAGTATTTGTCTGACCAAGTTCAGATTCCAGATATGTGCTTTCTCTACCAGATTTAAAAGTCTACTTCCTCCACCCAGACCCCATAAAATAATTTATATGCTGTAATCAAGTCACTCCTCACTTTTATTTTGCATAAAATAAATAGATCCAGCTCTGTAAGGAGGTCATTTTCCCCAGCACTCAATGCACTTTTGTGGCTCTTTTCAGCATCCCTCACAGGTTTTCAGCATCCTTAAAAATGTCATGTATACAGAATTCCAATCTTCTTCCAAAGGCATCACATGGCAAATACAACATGGAGAGAAAGAGGAAAGACTGTAGCAAGTGCCTCCTGTCAGGAAACAGCTGATACTTTTCCTGAAACACTAATTTAACACATAAACATCTGCTATGCAAAGTGCTTTGAGTTATTGTGTTACGCTCTGGAGTAGATAAGGCACAGAAGAAACAACTTCTATCTGTTAAGCTTGCTGGCATCTTGGTGTTTTCACTATCCCCATTTCTTCTTCAGTTAGGCAGCAAAGCAAGGTTTATTTTTAAACTGGGAGGAGGTCTTTTAAAAAAGTGGTCTGTTAAAAATATTTCTGTGACTGCACTGAAAGAAGGGAAGGTGAGAAACAAAGAGGATGGGCTAAACACTTTGAAGAAACAAAATATGTCCAAAGTTGTTTTTTTTTTTTTTTTGTTTTTTTTTTTTTTTTTTTTTTTTCTGGACAGGCAACACAGACTGATATAAAATGAATACATTTTTCCAGAATCCTGTTTTAATAGTGTCTAATTCTTTACTTAGACACAGAGTTAATATTTTAAAAACACTTCATTTATTAATTGTATATCATCATTTACATTATTTACTACTAAAAAGATTTTTTCATAGATAGTGGCCTTGGAAGTATGTGGTTTTATGCCTAGCTGCACACTATAAGACTTGTACACCATATAATGAAAGAACTTACTTTTCTTTACGGTTTTAGAAATATGTTTTTATTCCATGATCATCAGTTGGAAAATGTGCATCGTGGTCTAAACTCTTAGAAGGGTCATTTTTTGGTTTCTTTGACAGTTTTGAGATGCTAGTTAGTGGCCTGATTTTTAGAAGTTGTTCTGAAACACCGTTACAGCCTTTCAAGTGGGCATTAAAATTGCTAGTCTCTTAGGAGAATTTAGCTTTTTCCCCACCTTAAATCCTCTCTCCTACTCTAAAAATAGAAAGTGTTCTCGGACGGAAGAGTTCTCTTCTGGGAGCAGACATGTAAATGTAGTTAGACTACCACCCTCTGTAAAGGAACTAACAGCAGATACTCCCTGGTTTGTGTGAGTGCAATGTGCTGAGATGGAGGAAAAGTTCCAGTTCATTTTCAGAGAGGAGAGAGAACATTTCTTCTGGCATTTATTCTTCATCCTCTCATAGCAAATGGATGTGATTCCCGTCATCCGCAGGCAGTGCCTTTCCTTTAAAAAATTTGATGACTCGAAGTTCTGGATATCTGAAAATGGATTTTACTTTATTGGTTTTTAGATGTTTTGTGAACTCTGGTGTAGTGGGTTACTTGTTTTGCTTTGCTTTTCCATGTCTGAGCTGTATCTAAGGAAAAGGAGATCTGGCATAATGAATAAAGGCTGGAAAGAGTCAAAAGACAGAATTTTAGTTTTCTCTAAGTATATTAAGGTAAAAAAGTGTTATGATGCCATGTGAGAGAAGTACTGGAGTAGCTTTTAGAAGAGTTTTTGAATGATCCTCATATTACACATTGATTATTGTAACATTTTGGAAATTCAGTATATGGAACAGGAACATAGACCTGTTTTGGGTGGATGTAGAAGGCATAGTGTGCATGAATGCATGCATATGAGCACAGCAGTGTTGTATTTTGAGGGAGCCACCTCCACCAAAAAGAAGCAGATTAGTGAGCACATAATTCTAGCATGTCCCTGACAGCCCTGTGGTGCACAGCTGCAGACTGCAGGGTTTGGGTGAGCATGTTTGAGAAAAAGTAGAAGATATCGATGGGGTCTGGTGTTGGAGAGCTGAGAGCTGCCTTTATCTCTGTAGGGAGGGGGTGAGCTTGGAAGAATAGCTCGTACTCAGCAAAATGTTCCCTGCAATATTGCTGTGGTCATATGCAGCATGTGTTGCTCTTCATAAAAGTTTCTGGGACAGCTTCAGCTTTTGCATTTAGTGTTCCTTCCTTCCTTCTTCTTTGTGCATGCTTGTGTGTGTGTATGTTTATGAATTGACACAGCATGCATTTTCATGCTAGACCCATGCCTTTTCCTTGGTCTCCACCCCTGTCTGGAATTGTGCATCCCCACCCACAGCACGTAGCTGCTGAGAGCCCCATTTTGGGGAGAGTAATCCTCCTTGATGAATGGCTATTTTGTGCAAGTTATACAAGAGAGTTGCATTGTTAGAGTCTTCTGTTGAACTTGCACAAAAATAGTCCCTACTCAGGGTGAATAGGGACTGTGTGTCACTAAAAAGTACTTTATTATTCATTACAGCCTTGCTTGTTAACTGTCACCCAAACTAAAGAATATCTGTTATCAAATGTATCCCATGGAGTTAGCTTAATTGCTCACAGGGAAGTACTTGGAGGAGTTTTTAAAGGACAGAAAACAGTGAGCATTCTCTGTACTTACGATATGCTGCTTTTAAGTGCACTCATGCCAACAGCAACAAAAGAAGTGTTTAGAAAACAACTTGAAAGGCACCAAAAGAGAGATGCAAAGTGAGTGCCACACTGACATATCTCATTCGGTGCTTTGTTGGAGGTATTTCATGCCTACGGGCATTGTGGCAAAATCTCCAGATGACTAATGAGCCCTCTTGGCTTCAATGCGGGGCATAAAGAGACGCTACAGCGTACATCTCCACCAGCTGGGTGCTTTGTATTTCCCTTTCAGAGGTACAATAGTTAGGACAAGGAAGCAACAATTGGTGAACAGAAGATGAGAATAATTCTGGAGCTCTTGTATTTTGCAGGCCTCAGGGGTCTGGTTTGCAAGCTCTTTTTTGTTTGTTTGTTTCCAAAATACCTGGTGTGTTGCTTGCAGACTGGATTTTGGCAACACCAAGAAAATTAAATTTTCTTACAGCTCCACAAAAATAAGTACCTCTTACTGTCAGAGCTTCACACCTGGAGCAATATGGAAAAGTAGTCACCGTGAGTAGTGCAAAGGCTTAAAATTATGGGGTAATGGTTTCATTCTCCATATAAGCAAGTATCTTAGAAATAGGAGAGGGATGAGGGGAGATTTTTGAAGGCACATATAGAAATTTTGAAAACAAGTCTCATTAATATTTGTGCTTTCAAAATCCCTGCAATGTTCTGAAAACGTCCTCATAATTGAAGTAATTAAAGTTATTAAAACAAGAAAACTTGTGCTGTTTAAATGGGCTCCTGTTTAAGGAAAGTTTCTTGTGATAAAGTACAGTTATGAGATTGGATCACAGAGTATCTCCTAGTTACAGTTTTATTTCCCTTAAAACACATTGCGACATATTTTGCCTAGTCTGTGTTAGGATAGCCTTTAATCTAGCTCCATATCTTCTGATATAACTGGAGTATAAATTTCAAAATCAAAAGTTATTCTTGATGTAAAGACTCCTTGGGACACTGCTGCAGTTGAACTCTCCACCCTGATAAGTGATGCCATATTTCAATTTACAACTGCTGATGCTTCATACACCTATGTGTGGCAGCTAGAGAGCCCATCATGATTCAGTGCTTTTCATCTGTGTGTGTAGAAAGTGAAGTTTTTGTATCTTCCATGAGTGCCACAGAATCCAAGGAGTGTCACTGCAGGTTGTTGGCTAATGGAAGGCAGCCCTGGGCAGCATCAATTGAGATATGAGAAATACACTGAAGTGAATTCCAATGACTTATGGCTTAAATGAGCAAAGACAGGTCTCGCAATAAATAATTATTTCATGTATAAAAAATGTCTTTTTTTTTTTTTTTTTTCCAAAGACAATATCTGTACATGTACACACACGTGCATGCATTATCTGTGTATGTAAATGCACAAGTGGAAAATGTGTGTTTGTGTGTGCATTTAAAAAACAGGCCCCCCCCCCCCAATTATTATTTGTTACAGATACAAATGTTCTGTCCTTGTTACAGTTAGTAGTATACCTGAAGTAAACAAGCCACATTGACTCCAGTGTATCTCAGGCAGTGTAACTGAAACGGTACCAGGAGATGCAGCTTGTCAGAGCTGTCCGTGTGACTAAGATCTGGGCTTCTCAGGAAAGAATGAATCATCTCATGCTAATCTGGTGTGTAGGTTAAAAAAAACACCCAACAAATCAGTCCATTAGCTCTGAACAGTCTGTTTACAGGGCAGCAGCTGAATTTACTGATCCCACTGGCTTCAGGAACTTCTTACATCTGTTTGATTGCTGCCGCTGTACCTTTTTCTGTGGATATTTTTCCATTTGCAGGCCAATCCCAAGATTGGATCAGTCAACTGGAATGCTCTCAAGGTGTTCCTACATGCAGCAGTGATGCTTTCAGACTCCTACTACTTAGTATTAGTTTTCTGTGGGTGGGCTTTGCTTTTCACTGACGTTGAGTATAGTAAGATCTTTGCCTTAAATTCAAGCTGAAATTATTTGGGGTTAAAAAAGTTGGTTTGCTTATTTGTAAACTCATGCTCTGTTTACTTCTTGCCAAATACAATGTACAAAACATTTTTTTTATTTTTATTTTTATTTTTTTTTTGGTGTGTGTGTGTGTGTCGTAATATCCAGTGGGTGCTGGAACCATGAGCAGCAGGATTCCATCTGAATTAAATTCAACAATAAAAAAGAGAAATGTTAACCACAGTTATTTTTTTTGGAAACCCAGAAAGACATAGCTTGGTGCTGATTTCAGACAGAAGTTTTGGTCGCTTCTTTTGCATACTGTGGCAATTTATCCATCCTATTTATACTAGGATAGATCTTCTCTTGTGCCAGCTTTCATGTTGGTTGCAACTTCCCAATTGCTTTGCCAGACTTGTCTTCAGCCCCGGACTTAGACATCAGATGGGTAGTCTGGGGATATTCAAAACTGCACAAGCTGGCTTTAGACCACAGGTGAGGACTAGTTGTGACAAAGCTTGATTTTCCCTTCATTTCCCATTCCTAGCTTGTCCCTTGACTTGCTTGCAACTCTTCCACTGCTGCTGGAATGGCAGGCAGCTCCTGGCTGGAGGGGGGCAGCACACATGAATCAGAGCTGCTCCTGAGCCAAGCCTGCAAGGTGATTGCTGGATGGGGCCACAGTTTGGGAGCTGTTTGCTGCTCCTTTAGGTTGAAAGGTACTGTATATAATTTAGCATGGGAAATGGATACCATAAACAAAATGAGCTTGTACATTGTAAAGATCTGGGGAGGGAGTCCTATAAACACCTGTTCAAGTACGTGATGACAGCTGGTAGTGCTTTTCGGGTCAGGCTTCTTGGTGCAGCTGTGCTTACATTCTCTGAGGATAAAAAAGCCTATTTGCATTCTTTTGATTTGCTGTGTCACCTTCCCATGTTTTTTAAAAAAAATTTTAAAAAATTTTTCCCCCGTTTTTTTTACACAAACAATCAGAAACTTTTTATGCCAAAAAATTTTTTTTTTTTTTTTTGAGAAAGAGGGAGGTTAATAGGATCTGAAAAACTGTGCAATATGATGGGCCTCGCTTCTGGAAAAGAACATATAAGAACTTGTACAATCAAGGAGATTTTTCATTTTCCATATGTTGTTTCAACTTCTAGGTAGCATAAGTAACAAGATACCCAACTATCTGATCTCACAGCAGAGCCCCCAGTTTAAAATGCCAGCTTGTGCAATATAATCAATGGGAGTGCAGAAACTTTCAATGTTTCACAAGTAAACAGTTTATCTAAGTAAATTATAAAATAAGAGCAAGATCTTTGTTATTTCATGGCATGACAAATAATGCTTCCAAATCTTTGTTTAAAACACTTATTATTTACATAATCAAAATAAGATGTTCATACCAGAAAATTAGTCACTACAACTTTACCTTCTTTCTGTAGCTTCTATGCTTCTGTAAAATTGATGTAAAATTTAGAAGCTTTATCTTTATTTAACATATATATTCTGTGTGTGCATAAGGAACCAAAGAATCTAGATTCAAGGGCTGAATCAGTAAATAAAGCCGTATTTACAGGTTTTTGCTGAGTATTTCAGAAATTCGGTATTAAGGACCTGATAATTTTTACTAATCTGTGCTGGAACTCCATTAAATTCAAGATTATTTGTATCAGTATAATCTTGCCCACAAAACACCCAGGTTTTCTGACAGTATGGCATGTCAAAACCAAATCTTTGTAAAAGATGTAGCCATATTAGAGCCTTTTCCTATGTGGTAGGAAGAATAAGCTGTTCTGAAATGAGGCAGGTTTCAGACCATCTGTGATGGATATTGAAGCACTGCGATTCTGTTGATGAATATGTCCCACTCCTTTCTCAACAGAATTAAATATGTGAAACTTGCAAATTTAGGTGAGTTTTGTGTTACAGCAGGCTATCTCTGAGAGCATTTGGGACCATATTTAGATACCTTTGGTTCAGCTGAAGCCCAGATGCCTGATGACTAGCTTCTGGTGCGTTCATCCTCTGTGCTGTCCTTTGGCCTTGTAAGTCACATTTTCAGGCCTTCAGAGGAAACAAGCTTTCTCCCCTGAGCAGACACAAGGATTTAAGTGGAGTATAGGCTGTCCAAATGTGGTAACATGGTGTTACACCATACGCCACAGAACTTTTATTTGTTATCATTTTTCCTCTCTGAAAGGAAGCATCTCTAGATACATGTCTTTATGCCTTTTGTGTTTGTGATGCCAAACATTACTACCCAAACTGCAAAGGGCTTACCAGTGTTGCAAGAAATTTACCCACATTTTGTGTGTTCCGAGCTAATGTATGAGTATATTTGTTTAAAAAACAATAGGCTTTACACAGGCTTTGCTTAGCAAGTACGACGATAGATGACTGAAACTTCCAGACACTTTTTCTTACTTTTCCAACATACTGTTGAAAAGAACATGGCATCGCAACTTGTCATTGTGTCTTCTTTTTTGATAACCTCCTTTTGTTCATTAAGGCTGGTATGCAAACATGCGTGTATGTATGTCTTAAAGTCTTTTAAGCTCTGATGAATAAATTGAGCAAAACATGCATAGTTTGACATAATCTGTTCTGTGAACACAAAGAGATCAAAATGGTCTGGCAATGTGGCCTTATTTTGTTTTCAAAGTGGCAGACAAACTGTTTTCATGTCAGGGATTGAGCAATCAAATTCTGAGCTGTTCTGAAATTTTTCTTTTTACATTATTTAATTTTAGTTTTGTGATGAACATCTGGATGATTTTCAACAAAATAAATAAAAATAGTAATAGAGGTAGTTTATAACTCATAAATAGCTCCTGGCAAACGTACTCATGCCTGATTTTCCTAGTGCTGCCCAATTGCACTCAGTGGAGTTATAGGATTTGGGTGATACAGGAACATCCACTGGAATAGGCTGCCCAGGGAAGTGGTTGAGTCACCATCCCTGGAGGTCTTTAAAAGACATTTAGATGTAGAGCTTAGGGATATGGTTTAGGGGATGATTTGTTAGTGTTAGGTCAGAGGTTGGACTCGGTGATCTTGTAGGTCTCTTCCAACCTAGACTTTTCTGTGATTCTGTGATTCTGTGATCCCTGTCTTCCCGTGAGCTGCATGAATTTGCTTCCTAGGTATTCTCAGGACCCTGGTGTTCAAGGGATGTTTCAGGGTGGTGTGTATCAGGCAGAGGATGTAAGCAGAGCCAGCAAATTCATTAATTCACAGAAATTTTCACATGGGAAAGATTAATGTTAGTTGGTCAGATTAAAATCTACCCGCAGAGTACTTTCCGGGGAGTAAAGGAGTGAGGTACCGCACAGAGGCGATGCGGGATTGGCAGCAAGCACCCATGTGGGCAGTGGGATCACCTTCCCCAGAGTACTCACCTGCAGGCACAAAGGGAGCCCCTTGCAACGAGCCAGAGCTGGGACCCGTCTTTGACTGTCATCCAGGAGAATGAAATCATTCCACTGACATTCGCGTTATCGAGGCACATCTGAGTTAATATCTTAATTACACAGCTTCTTCCAGTTATTCTTGCACTCTCCCTGTAGGCTTATAGAAGTCAGGGCTATAAAACATGTTTTTTAATTTTTATTTTTGGTTACAGAGATGTCCTTTAGAGTTTTTAAGAAATGGTGAAGATCACCAGAAAAATATTTGAGTGTACACACATAACTTGGCTTTATATTTCTGAACTTTCCTTCCCAGATTTTTCAGGCAAAAACTTTCAACCTAATTCCATGTGGAAAAGCTATTCTTGGATTTCAGTTCCTCAGTAATTTGATCTCTGGGTGCTTATTCTAACACAACCCTTGCCTTCCTCCAATTTAATCTAACATTTCAGAAAAGATATCACACTTGGTAAAAGCCAATGTTCACAAGGACATACTTCTATTCCAGATAAGCCCTTACTATTTCTAGGATGAAAGCAGAGGTTCTATAGAAATGTGTTTTCAGAACAGGGATGGTATTCTGTGTAGATATACACTGTTTCTGATGTAGGGGTGAAATGGAGCATTTTGTTCCCATACAATACCCACCTTCAAGTACCATCCCAGAACAGGCCCATTATTTCCATCTGGAAATGCAAATTGGTCATTCATTCTCTAAACAAACATAACTCATCACTTCCCTTTCTTTCAGCATAGAACTTCAGCTCCCAGACCTCTCTTTTGCTCTTTCTGATGAGAGTTTTTCCAAGTGTATATTT
The DNA here is from genome assembly GCA_011076525.1 of Nettapus auritus. NCBI lineage: Eukaryota > Metazoa > Chordata > Aves > Anseriformes > Anatidae > Nettapus > Nettapus auritus. The sequence goes on from CM021767.1 coordinate 60,088,281, forward strand.
TTCATATAAAGTATTCATTCGCTTCTAGTCACAAAAAAGTGCTGATGGGAAAAGGACTCTTTTCAGTACCTTTCATTTTTTTTTTTTAATTATTATTATTATTTTTTTTAATTTAGATTTGTTTTGGAGGTGAAAAATCCAGAATGTTTCAATAGTTATAGGAAGATAGAACTAAATCTGAATGTTTTAATACTGATAAAAATGGTCTGCTTTTTACCCTTTTCTTTCTTGAACCTGTATGAGATAATTTTATTAAATTTTTCATCTAAATTAAAATATCTTAATGAAATGTTTGGGCATGCAGCTATTTGTACATCAATAACAGGCAGACCAGCTTGTGAACTGTGACTGGTGTGCACGTGGTCTCTTGTACACACAAAGATTTCTCGGGTGCAGTTAAACTGAAGATTGTGGCTCCCAGCTGACCTTTTAGTGAATTAAAACTGGCAGCCACTTTTACCAGTATTAAGATACTTGGACATAACATTTTACAATTTTTCAGCTTTGTTGCCTTCTATTTAGCAAAGGGATGTAAAAGCTAGAAATCCCTCTAAAAGTAAATGGAGGTCCAAATAGTTTAAGAGTTAAATGCCTTCAAGAAGCAGCAGGTATTGTGCTATTTTGCTAAGGACACTGCACAGTTAATGGCATCTGCCAGTAACATGTTAAAAAAAAAATGACAAAATTGCCTGCCATCAGGATGTAAGGTGGTGAAAAAAAAAAAAAAAAAAAAAAAAAACAAAAAAAAAAAAAAAAAAAAACAAAAAAAAAAAAAAAAAAAAAAAAAAAAAAGGAATGTTTTGCTAATGAAGGCTAGAGGCTCTCCTCTAGGACTGGGTGCCCAGAGCGGTTCCTGCAAACCACCCACCCCTGCCCCAGCCTGAGCAGAAACAGCATGGGCGGGCAAGCAGAGGATGCACCTTGGAGGCAGTGGCAGGAGGAGGCTGGAGGAGAGGGAGGTGGAGGCCGGAGGGGCGCTGCACAGCCGCCGCAGCTGCGCGGGGCAGCAGGAATTTGGGGTGAGGAGGTTAATGATCCAACATTGCTGCTCGGCTCCTCCATTGTACCGTGCTTCTGCTGAGCTGGGGATCGTCTTTCTTAACCTTTCCTCTAAGAAAAACCACCCAACCCCAAACCAACAAATAAACTCCAAAACCCTCCAGGCACCTTTTGTGTGCACTAAGCACTGTTCATCCTGGTTAAACTGCAGGATTCCTGGTCCCAATCGATTTTAATCCAAGAGGTTTGCTTTTTGTGGGGAAAGAAAAACAAAGACAAAATCATGAAAAGAGGGAATGGTGATTTTGTTGATTGGAGTATTAAGTGAATTTCTTTCCCTCTGTAATTTCCCCAAAGTTCACAACACCTCAGTGAGGATAATTTAGGTTTATTGGTTGAGTGTAGCCTTTATTTCCAGTCATGTACAAGCAGTGTATTGTTGAAGTTGCTCAAGACATTTTTTAAGCTACTTCCCAAGGAGACTTGCTTTCTTGAAGATTTTTTTATCAAAATAAATAAATAAATAAATAAATAAATAAAATATTTAGTGTCACCCAAACTGTCATCCTTCAATATTTTCCATAAAACAATGTTTAAGGGGATTCAGTGTTTGACAAAAAAGTTAAGTTTTTTGTTTGTTTGTTTGTTTGTTGTTTGTTTGATTGATTTTTACTTAATATTACCTTTTAATAACGGTCCACCTTTTATTTTCAACAGGATTATTTTACAGATGAAAACAGAGTACTGAAAAAAGACCCACAACAGGATTACCATCTGGAATATGCCATGGAAAACAGTACCCACACAATATTGGCTTTTAGCAGAGAATTGCACACTTGTGATACAAACGATAAGAGCATAACGGTAAGATGCTCTGCCTATATGTACAGAGATGAAATAAATAACTCAGGCCAAAAGTGTATGGGATTATGAAGCTGGTTATTAAAATCTCATTTTAGTAAAAGAAAAGAATTAAAGAAATTCACTTAGCAAATGAATTCAGCTCCCAAAGCACTTTCCAAAACATTTATTCAGTCAGCTTAAATTAACCAGGTAAAATACTTGTGCTAGTTTTATTAAACTCTTGTATTTTAATTTCATCTTTCTTTGTTCCTTCATTTCAATGCATAATATTCTCTGATTTGTAACACACCATGTGAACATAGGATTCAAGGAGGTATCTCTGCGCCCTCAGCTCCTGTATCCCACAGTTGCAATTGTTCAAGATATGTCAACTTAAGAAACACTTTTAGATCTTACACTAGCTTGTAATTCATCTTAAATCTAGACTTTTCAGCATACAGAGCTAAAATGTTTCATTTTTGATTTAATTCTATATTAAAAGTAAACAAATTGAATAATTTTATTATGCAACTTTTTCCATGGTAAATACTTCTCATGGGAAATTCTTTTGTTGCCCTAGTGACCACTGTACTTCCTAAGCATTTTAAATTATATGAAGTTGATGATTTTCATATTGGAAATGACAGGTAGGTTAGAGAGATTTACAAGACTTTCTGAGCTTTGGCTTGTTTACTACTTCTCATTTTGGAAGCATCACAGTAGCAGTTTAACACTATTGTCATTATCTATATTTTTGTAACATATACAATAATAACAACATGAGGAGCTGAAAGATACACGAAGGAAATCCACAGCTGTATAAACTGCCAGATTTCCAGGCAGTTGATGGATCTGTGGTTTTTGCACCTGCTCCAAATTGTCTCAGTATAATTTAACATTCTGGGACACTTCAGCATTTATTAGAGTATTTTGTCTCAGGGGTGATTATTGCAATGGGAGGATGGTTTACAGAGAATTGGTCTGCACTGTAGCAGTAACCAGATTTTTAAGATGTAAATCTGTTCTGTAATTGAATGTCTATCTTCCCTAGCATATAGGGACAGCAGCTCACAAAAGGTGTTCAGATCTTTGCATATTGAGCCTGGAAGCTGTTTTGGGAGGGTACCTTCTGAGTGCTGGTCAAAGGAGTGCCATCTCTAGGAAAAAATGTTATGTCATACATACATCACATACTTAGGTGGTTATGTCTTTATGAGTCTGTTCTGCTATTTGCAGTTATGACTTAAATTTGCTGCATTAGTGAAGCAAGCTATCAGAGAGAGATACAACTTCTGTAGATTCACAGGAACCCTGCAAATATAAAACATGATTCATTTTAAAGAAAAAGCTGCATCAGTAGATGATTTCTCCTCTGGTATGCATTATCACTGTTCAAGTACAGCAACACCTACATCACACCTATATTAGGAATTAAATGAACTATGTGAAGAAGACATTGTTCCTGTTCCTTATGGGTTTTGTTTGTTTGTTTTATTTTGTTTTATTTTTCCAGGAGAGCACAATGCGGGTAATATGGGCCTACCACCACAATGACATGGGAGAAGCAGGTCAAAATTACCACGGGTCTAATCGTGGTACAAAGAGTCTACGTTTACTGAACCCTGAGAAAGCAGAAGTCTCTTCTGCCTCTTTGCAATACTTTGACTTGACAAACAAAGACGTAAGTTACTCTGGGTTTTGGATTTATGTGCAGTTAGGGTTAAGGTTAAGCCCAGTATTTAGGCTTACACCACAGGGTAGTATGACTTTTATAATATTGTTGCCCATTTCATTAAGACAGGTGCCTATACCAGACAAGGATACAACATATTGGTGCCAAATGTTTAAGATTCCTGTACAACATGAAAAGCACCATGTGACAAAGGTGAGTGATTCAGACTGTGTGAAGTCCAGGTTATGTTTTCTGTTTTTGTGTTTAGAGTTCAGGTGAGGATGATGACTCTTCAAATCAATTACTGCACTTTCAAAATTTGTTTAGCTCTTGTACATCTTCACAAACATAGGAAAAAGTATGTATTTGTGTGCTCAGCACCTGGCCCTGATATTTCCCTAACAATCAGCATGCAGAGTGATAGAGACCCTTTCTTTCTCTTCTCCCATGTCCTCTCTTCCCTAAGAAAATGAGGTTGAAAGTTACTGCTGTTCATAAACATTTTTGGCAAAGATTAAGTAAAATTGTCTAAAAGCGTGTTCTGTCAAGCTTCAACTTTTATATAAGAATGTCAGGGATTTCTTTTAAAGGAGAGTAATTTTAGATTAAAAATAATTAATTGGAGAATTTTGTTAAAATGATGGGCATCATGTGAGCACAGAATTCATTACCTTTGGCTGTGTAAAAGCGAAATATTACCAAAAAAAATAGATGGATGTTGTAGTTTATTCAAAAATTCATGAAAATGTGTAAACACCTATGAGAAGTTTAGTGTGATCCAAAGTGATTTCAAAACCTACATGCATAAACATGATTTTGTATCATACACTTTCTAGCTTTTCTTTCAGTTTGGAACTGAAAGATTCAGAGTACTGAGAGAAAGATGTACATTCCTCCCCAGGAGCAATATACTGAAGATCTAATAAAGGAACAACTTCTTATTATTGTTCAAGACTACTTAAGATAGCATAGTGATATAGCTAATTAAAATAAATACACAAGCCTTAAGGTGCTTTTTCTATTCATTCATCATTAACTGAATACTGTATAGATAATAACCTTAAGGTTGTTTCATATAAATCAATGAACATCAAAAGAAGAGAGCAAAGGTTTATTTTAGACTTGCATGGGAAAAATGAAGAAGATAAGATAAAGCCATCTGAGAGGTGGATAATACAACTAGTACTTCTTGACCTGAGTGGAACTAATTGTATGAATGTGGCTGCTGAATCATGGCCCTCATTTTTATGTTTCTTTGAACCTGTTACTGCATGTAAGTATTGAATTTTATTTTGTTGGTTTTGTTTGGTTGTTTTTTTGGTTATTGTCCGTCATGCTACTCTAATGAATTCAGTAAGACTGAAATTCTAATTTAACTCAGAGAACCTGATGTGTGATCTCTAATGCATGTCTGAGAAGTACGTATATTCTGAAATACTGTGGGTTTCTTCATTATATCAAAATGAAGAATTGGAAGGTCAAAATTTCTGCCTTCAGGTAGTTGATCATTAAACACATTTGAAATCTGTGACAGGTGTTTTCAGATATCTATATGGAAAACAGAAATTGCTTGTAATATAGTATATATGTCAGGAGTCCTAGTTTTCTGCTTTCAAGTGAGAGATCTTTGAAATGTCGGTATCAGTGTCATGCTTTTCTTATGTAATTTGGTGGAAATTGTATATATACTGTTCCGCTAAAAACTGCAGAATTATTTCTGGAATTATTTATTATTTATATTTATTGAATTTATTTTTAAAATGTTTTGGCTGATCACACATACATGTACGCTTTTCTAAAAAGCTGCAATTGGTTGAAGCTAAAACATTGTTTTAATTCAGACATACATTGATTATTTTTTCATAAGAGTTTTACATTCTTTATTTTTACTATGATGTGTAATGCATATTATATATATATATATTATTATATATAAAGATAAGAATCCCCAGGGATTTTCCAGCTTCAGAAAAGCAAACAGATTTCATACTGCTACTTAAAAATGCTTAGAGGGAGAAAAATGATTACAGAAAAGAGAAGAATGAATGTAGAAAGACTTCCTTATCATATCTTTTCATGGGCATAATTTGTATTTTCATATGTGTGACTTTTGTAGATGACACTTAGAGGGTTGTTACAGAATTGTGTCCATACATTCCTACAAACTGTTTAAACATTTCCTAAAGCCTTCTGACACAAAAAAGATTGGGCTTATGGGTACTCAGAAGTATATTAACTATGCAAACAAAAGCTGAATTTCACAAAGGGAAGGACAGATGAATTATATGACCCGATCAAAGTGTTAGTGAAATACCTATGTAGGTGTTGATTCTTTTTTCCCTCTGTAGCATCGCTTTCATACAAATCTATACATCTTATTTTTATAGATGGAAAAAAAAGTTTAAATAGTGAAAAATGATCTCTGGTATAATTCAGTCTACATAAGTTATATGCAAGTGAGCCAGCTTTATTAATTTCTGTGCTACTTTGTGATTTTGTGGAACATTTCAGGGCAGTCGGACAGTGTGCGCCAGCAGCATTGAACTGTGCTCTCAGCTGCTGTTCTGGAGTGTCAAATAGGTGCAACAACCACAAAAGGATTATTTATTTATTTTTTTTTCATGTTGTTTAGCTGTTCTCCATCATTCCTTTTGTCTTGTAAATTGCTCTGTTCATTTCATAATAATATATTTTTTAAAAAGTCACTTTCCTTGGAAAAGCACAATATGTAAATGAAGAAAAATGTCTGAGAAAAATTTAGACCTAGCAGTAGAGGTAGAGCCTATGACTTCCAGCAAGAGGCTATTTTTTTTTTTAACTTCCACTGACCATTGTTCCACTGTTATTTTTAAAAAGAGTAGCTATATGCTACAGAATGTCTTCAAAGCATTTACAAATATATTCTGTAACTACACATTAGTGGTACAACAGCTGGGCAAAGTGATGATGGTGATGTCTTAGGGCACATCCAAACTAAAATATTACCATAACAGTGTTAGAGTAGTGAAAGAGCATGCTTTTGAAGTGAATCTTCAAGTTATTTTTCCTCACTTTGGCCATGATACCTTCATGATGCAGTAGCAGAGCTCATAAACTGAATCCCTTTGGGTGAAACTTGACAGGAAGATGTGTGCCAGAAGCATAATGAAAGTACCCCAGGCAGAACCAGATGGGTACCTCTACAAGTAGAAAACTTCTAAAGCTGGATAGAGTGGATGTCAGGATCACAACATTTTTCTCTTCTGTCCTTTTCTTACTTTGTGCTTTTAGAGTAGATGTTCTTCTTTTGGAAATAAAATTTAAAAAAAAGAAAATGAGAAAGAGAAACAAAAATAAAAATAAAAATAAAGAAAAAAGGAAAGAAAAGGAAACAAAAAAGGAAAGAAAAGGAAAGAAAAAAGGAAAAGAAAAGAGAAAAGAAAAAAAAAGGAAAAGAAAAAAGGAAAAGAAAAAAAGGAAAAGAAAAGAAAAGAAAAGAAA
>CM021767.1:60095374-60162181 GCA_011076525.1 Nettapus auritus
AAGGAAAGGAAAGGAAAGGAAAGGAAAGGAAAAGAAAAGAAAAGAAAAGAAAAGAAAAGAAAAGAAAAGAAAAGAAAAGAAAAGAAAAGAAAAGAAAAGAAAAGAAAAGAAAAGAAAAGAAAAGAAAAGAAAAAAAAAGAAAAAAAAAGAAAAAAAAGAAACACTGAACTGAGTGACTCTCTGGGCAATGAGAAGCTATTTTGCACATGTGCCAATATACAGCCTTTGCCCTCTGGGGAGATAAGGCCAAGTCCTCCACCTGGAGGAGCAAGCTGCTGATTTCAAGTTAATCAATGGGTTTGTTTGGGTAATGACTGGAAGCACTATGTTTTTCTGTTAGCACTAGATAAAGAAATAACTAGCATAAGATTTCAAAATCAGTGGAAAGTAAATTATGTAAGATCTTATGTCTTTTCTTTCTCTTTACATAATCTTCATGCGACTTTCCAAGAACCTCAGGTAATGAGAAACAGCATACTTTCATTAACTGTTCTTGATGAAGCTGCACTACATGACATGTAAATTGTGCAAGAGATAAGATTGTAATCTTAGTTCATCTCATAGGTAGAATGAGGACATGGATAAGTAAATTCTCCTTCTGCAGCATGGAGAACAATGTGCTGCAATGGAGAACAGAGCTTCTTCAGTGTGATAACAGGGCAGTCAGCCAGGGTTAGGACTTCTCTTTTTAATCTTCCTTCATTTCATATCTCTGCAACTTCTTCCCTAGGGAAAAGAGTGTGTCTTCCTACATGTCTCTACAATACTTTCTGTTACGAGATCTTCTCTGATGCCTCCAGGAACTCTTGGAGAAATAACTCACAAAGCTAGTTCTAATAACCTTATGCCTGCTAAGAAATAAAGCAAAATAAGATGTTCTCTCAATAGCTGGACGTAATAGTGATAAGGGTTATTCAGACTGCAAACAATGCCAGGCACCAGGCTGTTTTTGTGCGTCTGGTGGAGTCATTACTCCTTCTAGCAGCCTAGCTGGACGAGGGGTGGCTACTTGAAAAATTCTTAAACTTCCAAAGGTTTTCCCTCTCCTGTGTTTTTGCTTGCTTGCTTACTTATTTTTGTTAGCAGAACCAGTTATCAGGGTAATAGATCAATTTTGAAAATAACATTGCACAGAAGAGGTGAAAGGGATTGCTTGGAGGTCGAGGCCAGCAACTGTCTTCCTGAGCAGCAGCTGCTTGCAGGATGGCTCCAAAGTGGTCCTGGAGTGCAGACCCTGGCAGCTCTTCACATGGCAGAGCGCACATCGCTGCCTGTCTGCAAAATCCCCCTGCAGTTACATGTGCACTGGCCTGTTTTGCTGCTTTGAGCTCCAGGCTGTGGTATGTGCTTCAGGCTTACTACCCTACAGGGATTTTTTTTTTTTTTTTTTTTTCCTCAAAGATGGAAGAGAGCTCTGAGCTTTCTCAGAAGTAGCTTTCTTAGAAAAAAAAAAAAAAAATCTGTTTATTAGCCCAGACTTTTTTGAGATGGGCTCAAGGTTTGTTCTTGCTAGGATTTCTGCCATGCTCTGTCAACAACATTATTTTGCCTGGTCCTGAATGTGTCTCTTAATTTCATCGCTAAAGCCAGTTTTCTGGTGTCAATGACTGCACCTGGAGAAGGACCTCAGCTCCAGGAGGACTCCTCTGAGGGAGGGAGGGAGGGATCCCTGGGTGAAACAGACAGACAGACAGGCATGCCCATGCACCAGCCTCTCCATGAAAAGGTTTCTGTCTCCATGTTCAAGCCGCACAGAGGGCAGCTCCTGCGGGTGTGGATAGCCCTTACAGACAGGCAGTCACTGCCATGCCAGGGCTGGGAAGGGAGAGACACTTACTGAGAGGAGCAAGCAGTGAAAAGGACACTCTGTGCAGCACCCTCCGTCCTGCAAGCCGCCCACTTTAAAAGTCTCTTTATTATTTCCCTTCTAGTTAAAAATAATAATAATAATAAAAAAATAGTAGCAGCACACTTGGGCTTCTGAAATCCTTTAATTTTTGTACAGTTGAGATGTATGATTTTCATTGCACATGCATATGTATGCATTGACACATCTGTGATTGTTTTTTTTCTGCCAAAGTGGTGAATTTATTTTTTGCTTACCGTGAGCTGGCATCATGTAGATGTTTACCAACATCATGAAAGTTAAAATTTGTTTCACATTCATGAGAAATATTTCTCAGTATTAAAGTAAATACAGCTCTTGCTGTATTTTCAAAGCTTGTTTTTACTGCTCTTTCTACTTGTGGGTCCAAAGAGACATCTGTGTTGTTATTGTCTTTAGCTTAGGTTTCAATATTCTATGTCTTCCATTTGTTTAATTTAATCTTAATGCTTAGTAATAAAACTGCATCTGCTAAAGATTCATTACTTTTCATATTTAGTAATATTCATTACTAACCTCAGGTCTCCCATGTGCACTGTTGTTTTTTTCCAGAGCAACTGAAACAAGCTTAAAATACAGTAATTCCTCTACTGTGCCTAGATTTTCTACAAATCTTCTATATCCATGGTTTCCCACTACACTTGACGTATTGTTTAATGTGGTATGTTAACATCTGAAAATGTGCAGTACCTACTGGTGAAGGATTGATATCTATATACTACGTGCCAGATGCATCATCATTGATTTGTGTGAAACTTTTCAGCTTCAGTGTGTAGCATGCCCATGCTAGTTTCAGCACTGTCCATTTTCCCACTTTATTTTCTTAACTTCTTTGAAATATACTGTGTTTTCCTCTGGGAAAGTAGTTCCCCAAGCTTGGGTAGTTATAATCACACAAAAATATGCCTGACATTCACAGTGAATTTCACTATTAAGAGCAGGAAAACCAGTTTATGTAAAATAACAAATACAATAGAGCAGTTGGGTCATTTAGCTGTATGTACATGCCTTTTCTTTAAGAATTGCTCATTTTCCTATGATTTTTAACTTTACAAGTTTTTGAAACTGGCAGTATAGCTGAATGAATACCAGCAGAAGGCTGCAATGCATCTGTGCTCAGGAGCGCAAAATACTTCGGATTTTGTAGAACTTTTTCAATGGGAAGCCCAATTTTAGAGGGTATTCAGAGCTGGAAAGGAGGAGAGTAGGTTCAATTTTGTAAGGCTTTAAACTTTTGGACGCCTGTGTAAAACATCCCTTTCATGGGTGTTATTTGAACCTACTTACAAGAATGGAATGAAGAGGTTAATTATTGCTAAAATAGGGAATGAGTCCCATGCTGGGGATTAGATGCTGTGGTCAAAATTAAGTATCTCTTCAGTACACCTCATGCATACTGACTTAAATTCAGGCAACACATTAAAGACAGGAGATTTCAGAAAATGAAGGCGGGCTTTCTCTCATCTAACTTGACCAATCTACAGATCTGAGCTAGCTGCTTGAATGACCTTAGTAGTCAGTGGCAAAAATAGCCATTTATGTCATCCCAGAGTAAGTGTCTGAAATAGATGGGTTAAAGCGTCCCCTGTATGGATTAGTCTCTCTCCTTTGAGTGGAGAGAGAGAACGAACTTGATAACCACCCTGTATTAGACATGTAGCTCTCTGATGGCTGAATCAGAGAAGGTGTGTCCCACCAAAATGGTCAGGCAACAGAAGAGGCTGTAATAAGAGCAAAAGTTGCAAAACAAATACTTATTTTTTTATATATATATATATATTATTTTTAATTTGCCTGTAGGAAAAGAAATTATTTTTCGCAATCACAATTACTTATGTGTAATTTTTTGGCACTGAAATGAGGATGTGAATAGTGAAAACAGGCCAAGTATATCACCAGAAAAACTAAACAAAACAAACAAACAAAAAACAACAACAACAAAAAACTTAATTATTTAGCATTAGCTGAGAATTGTTACATTGGGCATATTTTTATATAAGCACAAAACTTTGCCATGCTTACCTCCTTAGAAAAGAGAGCTTCTTTCAGTTAAATAAAGGCCTGTATTAGAGCATACCAGCAGCTGCTAGTTAATCTTCATGTTCGGTTTCAGAGCAATCTCTGATAAGGAAGTAAAAACTCCAAAAAAAAAATTGTTGCCAAGGGTAACTCTGCTTTTTGACAGTGGAATGCTTTAGTAATAGCAAAGACCCCAGTGTGAAAATACAAAGGGACTCCAGTTTAAGACACTGATTGATTGAAAGCCAGAAGGGCAGCATGTAGCCTTCAGTACCTAAATGAGGGCACTGATTTTTAACTTGAGTGATACCAGACAGTAACTGCTTGTTGTTCTCTGGCTTGAACTTTTATGTTTTGCTAAATGTGATAACTCGAACAAATTGCATCATGCAGCCTGAAACAAACAAATGTTCTCTATTTTCCTGTATGTCCCTCTGCAAAGCAATTTCAGCCTTGGTAAATTAGTTTGGCAACCAAATTATCATCTTATACTGAAGAGCTTGCAAGCTCTCTGCCCTTTGATCTAGAGGGCTGTCTTCACTGCAAGCCTGAATTGGTCCATTAGGTTTTGCAGTGTTAAGGACTCATATATAACTGAACTGACTGGAAAATCAAATTTTCCTAAGCAGCTTTATGAGGAAATAACAGAAATACTGTCTTTTTTTTTTTTTTTTTTTTTTTTTTTTTTCATAACCTGCTGAATTAATTTCATATGTGAAATTATTTCATGCATTATTTCATTCTATGATGAAATAATTTCATCAAACATGAAACTACACTGACCACATATTTTCCTGTCACACCAAACTTAATTTTTCTTACTGGAATGTATTCTTATTTTGTGGTAATCTTCTTTCATTTCACTTGTATATCTCTACAATAAGAATACTTAAGCTATGCTCCTATTGCTCTATTAATTATTCCATGTTTGGTATGCAAAAATAATCTACTTCAGTTCTGTCATCAACAAACTTGAACATCTAGTTAATTTAATCCTGTTTATTTTATTTATTTATTTATTTGTTTGTTTAAGACAACATCCATCCATTATGGAATTGTATTCACTAGGACAACACATGGTTGGAAAATACGTATTTTATGTGACTTTCTGGTTAAATAAAAGTCAGAAGTTATGTAAGTTCTAGTTGCATATATGCACTTAAAATATGACTAAAAGTGAGCATGGGGAAGGGGAGGGTGCAGCTTTGGTGAAGCTCTTGAAGATTCAACTCACATTTCTGAGATCTTCAGCTGAGGATTGCAATTGACTTACCCCATTACGTCATGTAAAATGTCTTGTTTCCTTCCTCATTCTAATCTTCAGTTTTAGAATAATATGATTAGCTAGTGCACTGAAAAGATAAAATCTTGTCTAGAAATTGTCCGTAGTCAACGTAGATAGGTTTATTATACACTTTTTATCATAGCAGGTAATATAGTTCAGAGAAGAACTGGGCCTCTGATGAGCAATGGTAAACCATCTTCTGAGCAAATAGCAGAACAGCAGGTTCATACTTAGCAAAATCTAACTTGGTGGGGCTTACGCAGTATGAAGTAAGCATCTGGATAGATCACAGATCATATGTACCTCAGTCCTGCTAACTGCTTGGCATTGGTTCTTACAATCAACTTTCTAATTCAGATGCGTCACATAGTAACAGAATCTTAAGCTGTTACTTAAGCTTAAATTTGCTTAAATTTTCAGTAGGGCCACACTTAATTGCTCCAATCTAATTTTTAGGGAGAAGAAATTTCATCCCAGATCTAACTATAAGAAGTATTTTTCTTCAGTTCCTACCTCTCCCTCTCCAACCCCAGCATTAGCTACTGGTTCAGTCTTCAGAGAGTAAAGTTATGATACCTTCTCCATTTCTGCCTCCTTTTGCAGTGGGCGGTAGTTGCAGCTATGTCCAGAGCATAGATTCATTGACTCCCTTGGGGGTAGAATAGAAAGAATGAGCACTAATAACAGTGAAAGAATAATTTAGTCAGACAATACCACTCCACCATGTCCACACATAGCATATATGACATCAGATTCACACAGTTGATGACTGAACCACAACTAGATGATGAACAGTTTCTCTTTGTGCCACAATTTAAGTGAAGTTTTACCTGTTATGAAAATAACTTACATCATGACTCTAATTAAAATTAAAACAAACAAACAAAAAACACACAACCCTAACCTGAGAAAACATAAGTATCTAATTATTAAACATTGAAAACTAGTCTTCTTTCTCTTTCCCCTCATTGCAGTGACCTTCCCTTTGCTATCTCATAAGTTGCTTGGACTGGAACTGTGTCTTTCTGTTTTGTGAAGTGCGAACTGAGTATTGGTTTCTAGAGAATTATAATATGTATTGAGAATTAAGAATAAGAATAGAGAAGTAAGAAAATTATCATAAGAAATATAATTTTACTACAGTATTCTTAAGTGACTTCCAAAGAGCCATGTCATCTGAAAATGGCACTTGTTGTGTGGCTTTCTGGGAGCTGTTGATGGGTGTTGGAGCAAGCGTACCAGGATCTGGCTCAGAATGAGAAAACGTGGAAACCATGTTATTAACCTAGGCATAACCTAACATATACTACTCAGTGACATGTATTTTGTAAACCATCTCATGTATGCTAAACCTGTAAATACTTTTTTTTTAGAGGGAAGCTGTGCCAGGTCAACGTCATTAGCCTTGATCATATTTTATCCCATGCTTTCACTTCAGTAGATGTCAGATGCCAGAGAGTCTGGGTTGGTGACTACTGTACACACTCAGTATCTGTAGACTTAAAGTATTTCTTGTGCATGTTCTCCTTTGCAAAAGTCAGCATTTCCTTCTCAGAAAACATGTTTGCTAACAGGATTCCCATGTATTTGTAAAACACAAAGCAGATATGTTGGATATTCTCACACATTCTGTCTTTGGTAAAGCTTCTTGTTCCCTTTCAAGCAGGAAGACAAAAAGTATAAAGTTATTGAGCTATCATCAAAGGGAACATTTTGCATTTGTACAATAGTGTTAAAAATTCTTCCTTTGCCATCTCAAAGAAGCAGCTAGGCATCTCTGTGTATTAATGGAGATTTCATGAACAAAAAGGGAGTACCTTCATTGACTGTATAAGTAACTTGATAAGTACCTTCATTACTTATACTGTTCAAATTATATGTTCAACTGGAAATAATATACACTCTTTATAGACTACCCATCTTGGCTTCAGATCTGAAAAGTATTTGGTTACATATTACTTTATTATGATATTGTTTTTCCAAGAAAGTAATGATATTACTGATTAATTGCCAATTAATTCTGTTTGGTGTGTATGGTGTACTGAGACACTCCGGTCCTACTGAATACTGCAACCATTCTGCCCATCTTTCCGTTGCCTAGGAGTGCAGTGAATGTATTGCCAGAAAGTGTAACTGAATGAAACATGTTTTTTCTTGACCCAAGCTTTTTATCAGATTGCTCCTCAGGGTTATACTTTTTAAGTGTTGCTAAATGTGTTATCTTAAATCTTCAGACATACCTCAGGCAGAAAACATTTTTTAAATGAACATTTCTTTGAGGTATATTTCTTTTGGATTTAGTCTAAATTACTGCATGCCTTTCAAATCTGAAACTCTGTCAGTGGCAGAGTTCCAGACAATTAATTAGGAATAAGAATTTAGGAATGGACTCGATGGCAGAGAGAACAAGAAGCCCTAAACCATCTTGAGTCCTCATTTTAAATATTTTGTTTTTCATAATTATTATGTTGTTTGATTCCTCTCTCCTAATTAATATATTTAAGTTATTCTGCACACTGATCTATAGAAATTCTGGATGTACAGTTCAGTCATTAGCATTTCTTTAATTATGGTAATATATGGGGACAGAAGGATTTGTGTGAATTTAGAGGTACAGCCTCCTCTCCAAATAACAGCACAGCAACAGTAACTTTTATCATGAAGCCTTATTCTTTTCCTATGAAAATTCTTCAGCTTAAAATTGTAGTATGGTAATTAGTTCTTAATGTGGTATACTAATAAAACTTAAATAAGAGCCTTCATTGAACAACACAGTCACTGAGTAAACAAATCCTTTCTTCTTTATACCAAGAACAGGAAATATCTGTGCTTTGAGTAAGTTTTTCCATTCGTGTGGTAAGTACTTTTTTCTCCACAGTGATGTTAGAATTTTTGTTACATGTTTTGAAGTATACCCCAAGCCAGATAAAAACAAATGCCAACATTACAACTTAAATAAATAAGTCAGCATTGTTATTTCAACTTGGGATTATGTTCTGTATTTGAATCCTACTTTGGAGAAAAAAACAAACAAACAAAAAAAAAAAAACAAAAAAAAACCATGGACAAACCATGCAAATTTAAATGCCTTATGTTGTATGGAACCTCTATTTTTGGTCTGGAAAATTTCCATCCTTCAAGGAAACCTTACCTAATCACATTATTAGGTTGGGGGTGGGGGTGGTTGCTGTTGCCTGTGCCTTTTCTACATCTGCATCTCTTTCATATTAAAATTTAAGAAGCCAGATATTTCAGTAACTACACAGGTTTTATTTATTTTTTTTTCAGCTTGAATTTGTGAGAAATGTGTATGAAAATAATTTAGATTAACATTTTTATGTTTGGAGGACAATTCAAGATAATCAGCAATGCTTGTACATAGATACCTACCAGTGAAAGAGAAACAGTAGCATTGCTATGCCTCCTGCAATTTCCTCACCAAAATATTCACCTTTTTAAGTAAACAGCACAGTATAAATTCAGAAGCACTTGGGATCAAGAGCAATTTAAAGTGTTATGTTGGTAATGGATGAATTTAAGGTCTATACAATACAGTGAGAAAAACAAATGGACCTTTACTTGTGTGCATGCAAATGATAGGGCCAATCTCAGTAAAGATTACAGCAGCTAGTCCATGCTAGACTGCAGCCTGTTGAGCATTTGACATATCTCTTTCAGCCATAACCGTTCTGTGGTATTAATTGAATGCTTTCTGACAGATGGGTAAGGTAGGTGGAGGGTTGGAAGGGTGTTCCCTGCCTGACCCCAGAATTCCAGAACCTGAGGCTGAAAGTCTGCAGCAAATTTGTCCCAGACACAGTGCTGGCCTAGACAGACTATCCTCCGGACACGAGATAGCTGTTTGGTTGTTGGGGTTAAAAACCTGGCCTACACTTGGGGCCATGTACTTAGACATCTATCCCAGCTCAGGGGCGTATTTCTAGCTCTTGGGTTTTTGCTCAGCACACCTCTGAGTTGTGTGGAAGAACCAATGCTAAGCAGAAAGACACTAGCATTTTTTTTCTTTCTGAAAAATTATATGAAAATAAAACCATATTATTATTGAGATTTTTTGTTGTTGTTTTGGTGGTGGTGAATATACAGAATTTTTGCTGTGAAAGACCCAACATTATTAAGCCAAGTATTTCCAAGTATTTTATTTTTGGAAGAAAAATCTTAAACCTTTAATCAGATGTTTTAGATAAATGTTTGTTTATTCTGTGACTACATTTTTTGGAAAAAAAAAAAAAAAAGATAAAAAGAAAATTTTTAAAAAATCAGAATAATATTGATGATATTGTATCTACCTTTGAGGAGCTTTTCTAAACTGGACAGTTTTTTAAATGTATGTACATGCTGTACATTTTGGAAAGAAGTATGAAGTCCAGAGTAATCAATAAGAAGGTGATTGTTCTTCCCAAGCATAAGTATAGAAAGCTGAGAGCAAAAACCTCCATCTTCTGTTACAAAAATTCTCTTCAGTAATCTCAGTCAGCACTCAGTTTCACAACTAACACTTTTTGGTCTGAGTTAATCAGGGACATGGCAAACTCATATAAATAAAATAGCCAACCGTGGACTAGAATCTTATATACAGCAGTGCCAGGACAAAATCTTGTGACAAATTTTTATTTTCAGTTTTGAGATTATAAAAAAATGTTTTTTCTTCGTGTCACCAGAGGTACATACACACAGTGTTATGTAAGGCTAAGGCCTTGGTTGGAGTCATTTACACTGGTAAATCCCATACCATGCCATAGTGTCTTTTGGTTAGTAGAGGTCATGGCAGGATGCTTGGTGCTTTTTAGTGTTCTCCAGAGGACTTGAGGACTGCATTCCTTTTACTTCGTTGAGATTGCCTGGCGTGGTTTTGACCACTGCTGAACAACTAATGCCCAGACATGGTTCAGGCAGCTGTACGACCAATTATTAGACAGTTTAGCTCTATGAATATGTGAACAAGGCATCCCATGGAGATTCAAGGCTAGAGACGTCTGTGGTCTGTATTTATTAGTGTACATTTGGCTAAAGGAAGCTAGATGTCACTGTATGTAATAGATTATTGGCAGCACATTTTATCTGGGCACTTTGAAATGTAAAATTAAATTGGAGCTAGCTATGAGCCTGAAAAAAAAAAAATAAAATTTCATTGACATTTCTTTATAAAAACATAATTGCAACAAGACCAAAAAGCTGTTGCTATTTTTGTATATAAAAATAAATTCAGCATTTTGTTTACATAAGATCTGTGAACTGTATTTTCTAACAGGGACATTATGGGGAGACTATGGAGATAGTTTACTGACTTTTATCATTCACACAAACAGGCATGAAGAACAAACCACAGCTGTAACATCAAAGAAAGCAAAGCAAATAAAAAGGGAGGAAAAAGAATAAGCAAGAAAGACTTCCAGCTTTCTGGAGATAAATTTTCCTTGTAGGGAATCTAGCTTCTTGGACCATTTAGACTGTTTGCATTTTGATCCTGCTTAATGTGTCTTACATTAGTATCTTGACCCTGCTTATCAGCAGCTTGAGATGCAAGCCTCTATTATGTTACAATTTTGGCTTTAAAAAACAAACAAACAAACAAAAAACCAAATTCATGTGGTATGTTCAGTTTGTATAGCAGGTAAAGAGGTAATAGGTAATAGAGAAGAGAGGAAGAAAAGCTGAAGCTGAGTAATCCAGGACTAGTGAGCGTAGGCATTTTCTTTGTTCGTGTGATGTAAACCTGCTGACTAAAACAGGGTTTCTGTTAAAGTAACATGTGGGAAGCAAGTGTCTTTTCTATTTTAACTTAAATTGAAAATATGTTATTTCTATATGTTTTGAAAGTCAATATTTTGAGAAATGCTAAGAGAGACAGTAATGATGAAAAGAACTCTTTGGCACCTCTCAACCTGCCCCATCAGTACAGATAATGCTAATCAAACACCATAACCATAACCCATGCTTCTAGTTGCAAAAGGCATTGTCTTTATTTTGCATGATGTTTATTTTAAATACCTCCTTCTTTGGAACTATGATTTGATGTGGCAGGGGATTATAGTACATCTATTTTTTTTTTTACCTCTTTTAATGAAAGTCAGATTAGGTCACGTATGTCAGTGTGCTCATTTAGCAAGATGTTTCACCCAAGCTTTCAGGAAAGGTAAAGAGGATGCAAAAAGTAAGCCATCATGAATAATAAAACAGCAGCTTCTTTTTGCAGGTTTCATGAAAAGCAGGGGAGGGCAATTCTTGTGCATCCACTTTTTTTTTTTTTTTTCCAGTTCCAAATGCTTTCGGCAATTTGATGCAGAGTGGACATAGGGCTTTTGTTCTTCAAGCCCCTGGCAGTTATGAAATGTCAAGCAGAAAATGCACTTTGCCTGCAGGCGAGGAAGTCACTGAGGTACTCCAGTAGTGCAGTATCTCTACTGGCTTATTCCCAACATGGCAAATAGATGAACTCTGACAGCTGGTTCTTCTTTGTATTGCAGCAGCAGTGAAGGCACCTTCAAAGAATGAGGTAAAATGGCGAATTGGATGTTTTAGGTAATTATGTGTATATTCCCTTTGAATCTCTTTTCAGCCTCTTTCTTTACTCCTTTGGCTAAAAGGAGTTGAGTAGGAATTACCAACGAAAGAGAAAGGAACAACTTTTCGAAGTCACAGTTTTCCTCTTAATTGCTGAAAGTGAAAGGCTGACTCCCATTTTCACTACAACCCACTCTAAATTTCTCAGATATTGCTGAAAGTGACGTTTGTGTCTCCTTACTTTACAAGTACAAACTAAGCAAGCCTATGTGTAAGAATCCCAACAAAAATGAATGAATGAAGCCTGCAGTGTTTATTAACTATTATATAGTATGGCATACTTTTATCACCTTTTCTATATTTTTCTTCATGCCCTAATTTAGCATAGTAAATTATTATCTTTTCATAAGTATTCTAAGAGTTGAATTATTTCCAAAGACAAATCCACAAGACAGCCATGGTGACTTTTCAGTGTTGTCCCACCACTATTGTGACTGGAGACCTGCAAACTTAGACCTTAGCTAAGCTTTCAGTTCTGTGGTTTGTGGATTAAAGACCACCAACCCCCCCAAAAAAATTTATGCTTAAAAATTCAAATAATTGGAAACTCTGAATCTGTGCACTAAACAGTTCACATTTTATGAATAAATGCCTATGATTAGGGATCAAGACTGATATAGAGCTGTTCATAGAGCAATAACCTTGTGGGAGATGAGCCCTGAAATTGTGTTAACATTCATTGGGACTACAAATGCTCTGGAAACCAGGCCAACCTGGTATTACGTATTTAATTTAAGGTACATGCTCTAGCAACTGATTTTACACTTGGGACTACTTATGTGCTGTGGTGGTTTTACCGTGCTAGGCAACTGAACACCACAATCGCTCTCTCACTCCCCCTCCTCAGATGAGGAGGGGAAGTAAAGGAAAGAACAACTTATGGGTTGAGATAAGGATAATTTAATTAAATGGAAATATATATATATTAAGGAAATACTACTAATTAACAATTCAACTAAAGGAAAAAGGGAAAAGGGAAAGGGAGGGGGAAAGGAAACAGCAAAACAAAACAAGTAAAGGCTATATGGAAGTGCAGAGGAAAGAAATTATTCTCTACTTCCTGCAAATGAGCGATGCCTGACCATGTCCTTGAAGCAGGGCCTCAACGCACGTAGCCGGTGTTCAGGAGGAGGACAGACATTTTTGCCACGAAAGCCCACCCCTCCCCTCTTCTTCCTTCTTCCACCTTTTATTGCTGAGTGTGACATCATATGGTATGGAATATCTCTTTGGTTGGTTTAGGTCAGCTGCCCTGGTGATGTTTCTTTCTCACTTTTTGCCCACCCTCCAGGAGGGTTAGAGAAAGTTCTGATACCGTGCCAGCACTTCTCAGCAGCAGACACAACACTAGTGTGATAACACTGCAGCTACAAGTGCAGAGCATGGCACTGTATGGGCTGCTGCAGGGAAGTTAACATCCCAGCCAGACCCAGTACATGTGCACATTTAAATACATTAGTGATTTGCTAGATTTGGCTTCATTTTGAGGAACTTGGTCATTGTTCATCATTGTTTGTAAGACTGGCCAGAAAACAAGAATTATGTTTATTGGGAAAAAAAAAAAAAAAAAAGGGAAAAAAAAAAAAAAAAAGAGTTTTTGTAATTTTTTTTCTGCTTGAAGCAAATTAATCTGCATGGATGCTCTTTGTGGAAAGTGAGAGAGGGAGAGGGTGGCAGCTTAAACAACCTCCTCACTCTATAAGCTGCAATGACAAATGGTTGAGTAACTAGGACAGCACTCACCTGGGAAGTAGAATTGGCATGTTTAAATCCCTGCTTCAGTTAATCACTAGAATAAGGGATCAAATAAAAGTTTTTTTATTTTATTTTCTGCTGAAGTTATTCCACTAAATATAGTTAGCTACTCACTGAATCAGAGAAAGGGAACCCAGTGTGTCAAGGGGGGCTGCTACTCTTTCTTTCTCATTTCAGTCAGAAATGATGCTGTGAGCCCTAGGGAGTTGACCAGCAAAATATTTCCCTACATTACTGGGTAATGAACAATTTGTGATCATGAGATTTTGATTTTCCTAAAATTTTGTTAAAAGATTTTTGAACCACTCCTAGTAGTGGTTTTTCTTTTTTCTTTCTTTTCTTTTCTTTTCTTTTCTTTTCTTTTCTTTTCTTTTCTTTTCTTTTCTCTTTTCTTTTCTATTTTCTGTATTTTGTTTAAAAGGAAGGAGAGAAGGGTGGTAGTTCTGTAACCAAGTTGTAATTAAAATGCATGAAAGGTCTTATGTTCACTGCTGCTTTTCATTATTTCTTGGTGCATGTGAAGAGTATGAGAAGTCCTACAAGATACTCTGGAAAGATGCTAAAGGTTTTTTTTTGTTGTTTGTTTGTTTCTTCACTAAAGAAAGCTGAACAAAACTACTTTCTGAAGTGCTGTTTAGGTATCTGACACTAAGAAACTGATGTCAGGATGTGAGTTTCTAATTTTGTTGATGTCCCATTGTTCTGAGGTGAAGCGGGTTTTGCAGTAGTGATTGTAAGCACAGCAAGCTGAAATGGATTTCTGGATCATTGCCAGTCAGCCTGATATATTTGGATATGAATTCTTTTCTGATTGGAAACTGACTCTGCACCTTTTTAAAAATACCTTTATTTCCATAGTAGAGTAATTCATGATGATGGTAATGCTAACCAAAATAGGGATTACTGAAAACAGTACAGAATATCCCTTGTGAAGCATTTCAGTCTAGCCATCAGAACAAAACTTTGGTATGTCTGTGCAAATTGGCATCCTTCCATTGATTTCTAAGTACAGTGAAGTGGGTGGGTTTGGGTTGTGCACTTCTTGGACAGACTTGCAGGTACTCAGCAGCAGCTGGACTCCCCAAGAGCCTGACTTCAATGGTATTTTGCAGATTTATATCACTGAGGGTGGTCTTGTTATGAACATGCTCTAGTCACTTCTTCCTGCCCTTCCCCTTTTGTAATTGGTTTAGTGGTTTGAAGAAAGTGCAGAGATGAATTTCTGGTGACAATATTGTGCTGAAAATATTTTAATAAGGTAATAAAATATACTTTCTTACCCTGCTCTTGCCCTCTGGTACCCGGGTTTCACATGCTTGCAAAACAAATAGATGCAATGTTAGGATATATATGCATTTTTTCCCTCTTTAAAACACCTTCTCTTTCCTAGCAATAGTAAAATGAAATACTGCATGGCTCTCCACATCTTAAGTTCTGTATTGCTAAAACTTCACCTTTCTTGTGAAAATATTTACAGTGAATGTGTATGTTATTCAGCTTAAAGGTAGATATGATAGACATGGATTTGCATTCAATATTTGAATGCAAAACAAGGGAGAAACTCTTCATTTTAATATTGTTTTCTATATGCTGATATTTTGTGGAATATGATCTTTCTGAAAAGCAAAATAATTTTTTTTAGAAGTATTCATGTTTGCCCATATGTCATCTCTGATGGAGGTAATTTAACGTCATCCATTTGAAGAGAGAGTTAACACTGTTATATTGGAATGAAATAGTGGGCTACCCTGAATTTCAGTTATCACATTACACTGTGGGCACTCCTGCACCCCTGAGAACCTTCCAGCTCCTCATTGCCACAAGCAGATTGGAGCACCCGACCTCTGTGGAATGACTTAATGTTAATGAGGTCTTTACAGCTGAATGGACTGTAAATTAGGTCTAATTTTTCATAGATGTCTAAAAAATCTGGAAGTCCATCTTGACCTGCTGAGGAATGTGGGTTTATACCTCCAGGCTCTCCCTAGATTTACAGATTTTATGGGAAGCTCTAGTTCAAAGCAGTACAAAAGAGACAGAGACAGGGATGAAATGTCCTGAGTAGTTCAGATACCAAGCTGGTTTAGCTGAGCAGACATACAGCTGGTTTATATCCCCTTCATGCTGGAATGCAGCTAAACAGGATTGGGCAGGAAGAAAGACAAGTGACAGTTCAAGACTGGGGTGGGAAAAGGGAGAACAAGACAGATGGCAACATAGGTTTAGTCAAGACAGATTTTTCTTCCTGTTCCCTATTGATGCACTTAAAAATGTTTTTAATGCTTGGAGTTGCAGAGCACTGAAGTAGCATCTCAACCTAGTTACAACTGAATATCAAGCCTTCCCTTTCAGTAAAAGTGCACCATATAATTTCCTGTTCTGCCTGTGTACCCATATTGAAATAGTCATATTTGAGATGTGTTTTCTTTCCTTTTCTTTTTCATTTTAACATTGACAGGTTGAGCCGTTGATCCAGAAGGGCCATGAGAACCTGGTGCACCATATCCTGCTGTATCAGTGCAGCAGCAACTTGAATGACAGTGTACTGGACTACGGACATGAGTGTTACCATCCCAACATGCCAGACTCTTTCTTCACATGTGAGACAGTCATTTTTGCTTGGGCCATTGGAGGAGAGGTAGGATGAATGGCTGTCTAGCATGGTTCATCAATGGGGCATCAGGAGGGTGTATATCATAATAAAGCTTCTTTCCAGCATGTTAGTGAATTCTTAATCTGTCTTTTGTATTTTTATTTTTTATGGGTAAACAAGCACAATCCCTAAATGGATTCATTACTGTCTTCAACTTCTTGTTGGCCTTCTAAGTCATAAATGCAATGAACGTCTTGAGTGACAAGCTAAAAATAATGAAAATAGTACAGAGTTGATGCTTTAGGCAGCAAAAGATTACTTGGGAACATGGAAATCTGTCACCATATCAGCCTGCCCCATCTGATAAGAAAATGCACTGCTTCCAGCAAGGACTAATGTCTGTTATCTCTGGAGGATGACAGAATGAAAAGCACTATGTAGGTGACTGCATCCAAGACTTTCCAACTGAAGTCAGACATATGTCTAACTCCTTTTGTGCCTAAGAAGGACCTTCCCCCATTCAGGCAAATCATTCTGAAATTTTCTTCCCAAACCTAAAATACATAATTTCAGTGTAGGAGTGATTGTGTTTTGGTGCAGAGCCGGCACAGGGACCACTTTGCTTGTGGCACTGGGGCATATCTACTGAAAACACAGTCTCGGCTACCATGTTAACCCCAGGCTGTGTTTTCAGTTTATTTCATATGCTAATTTAATCTGCAGTTAATGCTTTCAGCTGACATAAGGCAGCACTACTGCCAAAAGAACCATCCCAACCCTTCTTTACCGCTTGATTCACTGCATACCCACTGGTGAAGGCAAAAAGAGGGACTTGGGGGGTATCACAGTTTTTGGAGGCTTCACTGGCCAGCCAGCAGTCCAAAAACTGTTTTTGAGTGCTGCAGTGTGAAGAAGCTGGATCTGCTACCCATGTAGCTACCCATCAAAAGAAGTTTAATCCACTATGAACATTATCCATGATGTATGCTTTGTGCATTTTCGCCATCAGCTATGCTCTGACCTAGTATTTGTACTTTCAACTTTCTTAAACTAAGTGAAATAAAAAAACACTAATATAAATAAGTTATCATCTCACAAACTCTGTGAAGGCTTTTGTAAGGATGATCCTGTTAAAGATCTACACAGAGGATTACATTCAGGTTTACTGGAGTATTCACAGTGCTTCAGTTTACCTTTATGTAGCATGGAGGTGATAATACTACTGTATTCTGAGATTAATTCATTAATGTCCATCAAGCATCAGAAAGTTGGGATCTCAAACATAGTATCTGTGTAATAACAATTCATTCCTCCAAAAGTGAATATGTTATATGAGTTCATTTATAAAATGAGTGCATTTGTAAGATACTGGTATTTTGTGTTGAATCAGGAGTGAGCTTCTGAAGCAAATCTCCCAGTTATCCCTACTTAACTAAGGTGGTTTTTTTGTTTATTTGTTCTTCTTTTTTTTCTTAACTTCAAGTTAAATTGAATGTTTGGGGTTGAACCCAGCACCTCCCAGCAACAAATGGTGTTCACTGCATAGGGTTTGAGTAGAGCTTGTACAAGGAAAAGTTTGAGGACAGAGGGTCCAAGCACAAGCTGTTATGCTGTACAGACCAATTTCTTTTACATCACATGGCTTCCTAATGTATATGTAGCCATTAAGATCATTTTTATTGTTGAAATCATTTTGCTTAGAATGCAGTGATTTATGCAAGAAAAACAATCTAGTTGCAAACAACCTCAGTATTCCTTGAAAATTACTGCTTTTGGAAACTAAAAACATTTAAAACGTAGATTCACTTTTTCATAAGGATTTTATTGTCAGACTAACTGCTTGATGATGCAGTGTTTATACATCTACAGTGGCATTTTCATTTTCTCAAGCAATAAATAAAGGATAAAAAAATCATAAGATCATGGGATAATGCGGGTTGTAAGAGACCTCAGAAGTCTTTAGTCCTGCCTCCTACTTTAAGGAGGGTAAGCCATGAGGTCAGACTGGGTTGCTCAGGGTTTTATCTTTTGGAAAGCACAAGACCTAATAATTTATACTGACATAGTTATTTAGTGCATGCAGTATTAATAACTATAGTATGCCAAAATGCCATGTTCAGAAAGTTACATTTGTAAATTTAATTATTATGATGATTGTATCGGTAATTATATTTATTAAAAAAAAAAAAAAAAACAACAACACACACACATACAAAAACAACTTTTAATTATGGGAAAAGTTCTTTAGATTAATGTGCAAGTGTTGATTTCCAGGGCTTCACCTACCCTCCCCACGTTGGTTTATCCATCGGCACAGCAGCTGACCCTCAGTTTGTTCTTATGGAGGTGCACTACGACAATCCATCATACACAGAAGGTTTGTACCCTCACTCTTTAAAACATGCAAGATTGAAAAATGTACTAGACACAAGTTCTCATTGTATCACACTGCAAACATAAGAGATGCAAAGCTGAGGCTATTTTCCTCTGCTCAGTAGTTCCTGGTTCCCAGTGTTTTTCTCATTGTACTGAAGTGAGAAAAACTTCACACTGTCTTAGCCTGAAGACAGTGGGAGATTCAGAGCTACAAGGAGTTATGGACTAAGTGAATATACCTTTTATCACAACATTCATTATGTTATCTCTTTCTCTGTGCTTTGCTTTTGCTCTGAAACCCAGATCAGAGATCCAGAAGTCTCATTATTCAGATTGAGAAATAGCAGTACATCATGCAAAGTGCTAGACAGCACCACAGGGAATGTGCCTTATATTCATTTCATTTTTAAAGTATTTTTTGAAAGACATCTACCTACACTGTGGGTAATTTCTGAAAGTAAAATAAAAACTCAGGATTCTAGATTATTCATTAGGTATCATAGAATCATAGAATCATAGAATATCCCGAGTTGGAAGGGACCCATAAGGATCATCAAGTCCAACTCCTTGCATCGCACAGGTCTACCCAAAAGTTTAGACCATGTGACTAAGTGCACAGTCCAAACGTTTCTTAAATTCATATAGGCTTGGTGCAGTGACTACTTCACTAGGAGCCTGTTCCAGTGTGCAACCACCCTCTCAGCGAAGAATCTCCTCCTGATATCTAGTCTGAACTTCCCCTGCCTCAGCTTCACCCTGTTCCCGCGGGTCCTATCACTAGTGTTTATGGAGAATAGGTCACCCGCCTCTCCACTCCCCCTCATGAGGAAGTTGTAGACCACGATGAGGTCCCCCCTCAGCCTCCTCTTCTCTAGGCTGATCAGGTACAGTGACCTCAGCCGCTCCTCATAGGTCTTCCCTTCCAGGCCCTTCACCATCTTTGTCGCCCTCCTCTGGACACTCTCCAACAGTGGAATGTCCTTTTTGTACTGTGGTGCCCAGAACTGCACACAGTACTGAAGGTGAGGCCGCACCAGTGCAGAGTAGAGTGGGGACGATCACTTCCCTTACCCGACTAGCGATGCCGTGCTTGATGCACCCCAGGATACGGTTGGCTCTCCTGGCTGCCAGGGCACACTGCTGGCTCATATTCAACTTGCTGTCGACCACGACCCCCAGATCCCCTCTATGGGGCTGCACTCCAGCGTCTCGTCACCCAATCTTTATGTACAGCAAGGGTTGCCTTGTCCCAGGTGCAGGACCCGGCACTAGCTTTTGTTAAACTTCATGCGGTTGGTGATTGCCCAGTTCTCCAACCTGTCCAGATCTCTCTGCAAGGCCTTTCCACCCTTGTCCGAGTCTACAACTCCTCCAAGTTTGTTGTCGTTGGCAAATTTGCTCAAAACACCTTCTAGTCCTACATCCAAATCGTTTATAAAGACATTGAAGAGGAATGTGTTTAAATAAAATCCTTAGTGTTGGCTGGGACATTCCATCTTACTGTTATTCCCTCTCTATGTGATGTCAGAAATGAACTTTATTAAAATTGTTTTATTTAATGACAGCCACTCACCCTTCAACGTGCACATTTTTAGTGACACAGCAATCTTTGTTTGCATCCTTGATACTACATGCTTTTCCACCTAATACTACCTGAAAGCCTGACGTGTCATATGCAGAAAAACTTGTATCCAAATGAGGCTCTGTCCTTAAATTCACATTCACTTTTATTTTAATTAACTGTGCTGTATGATTTTGGTTTAGTTTAAGTGACACACACAAAATCTGGTAATCAGAAATATTTTGTTTCCTTTGTAAGCAATGGGGACAGCTTTGCTTTTTGTTGGGACAGCCCCAGGTGAACACAGGGTCTCACCAAAAACCTGGGAAAGTTCAGAGAACATAGGCAGAGCAGGGTGTCTGCGATCTGTGTGGTATTTCTTTCCTCCCTGACAAAAATGCATGGTAGGAGATTGTGATAGGAAAGGGAGGGAGAGGACCCAGGTGCTCCCACTGCGTTGATGCAGGTGGGATGTGTGAGTCCTCCCACCCAGCCTGCCACCAGGTCACCTTTCTTTTCCCATTTTGGGGTCTCTGTTTTCCCAGCTTGCATCTTGCATTTAAGCTACTGGGATCACCTCTGCGTCTGGGGCAATGTTTGCCTAACTCAGCTTCATAGTCAGTGCTGGCTCCTGGTTAGACTCAAGAATTGCTTCTGGCTTGTCTGTTTCTGAAAGTTTCCTTTTCTAAAGTCATTTACATCCCCTTTAATTTGAAAGATGACCTCTTTTGATTTTGTTTAACAAAAACTCTTAGATATCGTAACAATTTCTGGCATTTAGATGTTAGCAGCCTGCTTGGAGGGGAAATACCACAAAAATCCCTGTTGATGAGATTACAGATAGCTTCAGAAAGGGAATGAGTGCAGATTCCAAAAAGAATTAAAATTGAGATGTTGTGGGACAGCGTATATCAATTGAAATATGTATACATATTTCATATACATATACATATTCATATTCATATACATATACATACAAGACAATCTGCAGTATACATAATTTGTATACTGCAGATTGTCTTGTAGTTCCCTACCACTTGTAATTGGTTGTGCTTAGCTCTTATTGTTTGTTCTGTAATACGTGCTACTCTGTCTTAGGTACTACAGGGACGGAGTAACTTAGTGCCTCCTCTGTCCCTCTGTCATTTAGCTATCTTAAAATAGCCTGTTGATTTCATACTGGTGGAAAAACAGCCACTGTTATATCTGTTTTTTTGTTTGTTTGTTTGTTTGTTTGTTTGTTTAGAAGACTAATAGAGGAAGCCTCTTACCTCTCTAAGATACTTGGCAATGTTTTTGCATTTTTGATTTTCAAAGGTGAAATTTGAAAAGGAGCAGCAAACAGGAAGTTAATGGAGGAGCTATAACACAGAATTTAAGGCTTGTGCAATACAAATTAATAATTGTTTTTACTTATATCTTGCCTCATAAAAATGGCTAATGCAAGATAAATATTTATAATCAGTGAATAGATGGAGGCACAAATTCTGAGTAGATATACAAACAAATGCATATGCCATTTAGATGAATGAAGTAGATTCACATCATTTCCACTTTTAAGAACTCAACCTTCTTCCAGCAGGCTTTGGTTCTTCAAACTGCTTTTGAAATCAAGAGAAGTCCTCGAGGGCAGGATTAAAAGCCAGTGTAGTTCTCTTGCCTTCTTTACTCAAAGTGCTGTTATTAAGTTATCAAGTTTGTGATTTAGGAAGTTATTTTTCATAGTTTAGTTGATACTCTTAACTGGGGAGATTGTGAAAGGGATGCATTTGGTCTTCTGAGGTATGCTGTAATGTGACAGGCAATCTAAAAGAAAAAAAAAGATTAATATTAGGGCTTAAGGTAAAGGAATAAATAAATTCACAAGCAAAATATAACACACAGCTCCAAATTTTTAAAGAAAAAAAAATACAACTTTAAGTTGTGCTTTAAATATTTTATTTTAAAATCATACATGGCACCTGTTGAGGTCTTATTATTTCCTTGTATTGTTTTCTATGCCTGCGATCTCCTTTCTTTTCTCTAACATCCACGTTAGGCAACTTAACAGAAGGGACTATGAGCAGCACACATTTTTCATTTGTGTCTGAACAGTGCAGATATCAACATACCATCTTTCACAACCCTCCTGTGGGCTGACCCTATTTATTGCTTCCTGCATATGGTTTGACTCATTTCCAGGTTATTGAGGTTGATTCCTCAATTTTCATGTAAAAAAACTTAGGAGAAGCCTTGAAAAATGCAAAATGATTGGGTTTATATATATATATATATATATTTAATACTGATTTACAGCCATGGCTGACTGTGTTCTTTTGTTGCAGGCTTGATAGATAACTCTGGTCTGAGGCTATTTTATACTCCGTTTTTAAGGAAATATGATGCTGGGGTTATTGAAGCTGGTCTTTGGGTCAGCCTATTCCACAATATCCCACCGGGCATGCCTGAATTTGTGTCAGAGGGTCACTGCACATTGGAATGTCTGGAAGAGGTATGTCTCCTGCCTGACACCAGTGGTTTTCATGCTTAGAAACAGTTTAGGACAGTCTCTTTATCGTCTTGGGAAGATTGGTAGTTGCTGGTTAAAGACATGAGCAAAGGCATCTGCTACATGCTGCTCTACAGAATTTTGAATCTTTTTGGATCTGGGTATTTTGGATGCTTGGTATTGAGGTTGCTTTTCTGATACAAGTAATACTGGATGATACAGTGTTGATTTAATTCTGTGTTCAATATATAAACATACTTTGTTTTCCAAGGCAAAGTTATTGCCTAGTTACTAACCTAAAATAAATGGTAACAAATATGCATTTATTAAACACAGGATTTCATTAAGATAGCTTAAATTTCTCTACAGATAATTGAAATATTATTTGAAACCTGAGATTCTGAGATACTCTGTCATTTTTAGAGAAAGGCTGGATCAATGTCTTCTTTGCATGATGTGGATCGAAGGGGCAAATTACGTATGGAATTTAGTTTTGTTCTTAGTGATGTTAAATGTTACATTTTATTGTAGCATATTTCAGCATAAACACTGGAGTAATCTATTATCATGAGGTTTCTGACCTTGCACTTGAAAGCTATTGCAATAACAGACTATTTCTAGTTTGGGCTCTGAAGAAGAAGTGTTCAGTATATCCAAAGTTTCACAGACTCACAGAATCACAGAATAGTCTAGGTTGGAAGAGACCTACAAGATCACCGAGTCCAACCTCTGACCTAACACTAACAAGTCTTCCACTAAACCATATCCCTAAGCTCTACATCTAAACGTCTTTTAAAGACCTCCAGGGATGGTGACTCAACCACTTCCCTGGGCAGCCTATTCCAGTGACTAACAACTCATTCAGTAAAGAAGTTTTTCCTAATATCCAACCTAAACCTCCCCTGGTGCAACTTTAGCCCATTCTCCCTCGTCCTGTCACCAGGCACGTGGGAGAACAGACCAACCACCGCCTCGCTACAGCCTCCTTTCAGGTACCTGTAGAGTGCAATAAGGTCGCCCCTGAGCCTCCTCTTCTCCAGGCTAAATAGTCCTCAGCCGTTCCTCGTAAGACTTGTTCTCCAGACCTTTCACCAGCTTCATAGCCCTAGTTTGGATCTGTAGACCTCAATTAGAATGGAAGTGATGTCAGATTTACTGATTTTAAAACATTTTTGACCAGGAAAAAAGGTTTCAGATATAAACCTACAATATTTCACTGTCTGTTGACTTGAAGATGGGAAGTAGGGCATACTGTAATTACAACCTCTTAATTTAAAATGGCACAATATTGATGTCATTCATAGCTGCATAGATTTTTTTAAATAAACATCCACATTCAGAAGTATTGGTCAGTAACACTAAAGTAATATTGGAATTTCAATATAATACCTATAAAATTATGGTATATACCCCTCCAAAGGGATATGAACAAGCTTGAGAAGTGGATCATGTGAAGCTAATGAGGTTCAACAAGTTCAAGTGCAAGGTGCTGCACCTGCATTGGGGCAATCCCAGACATGAGCACAGACTGGGTGTAGAACTCATTGAGAACATCCCTGAAGAGAAGAACTTGAAGTTTCTGGTGGACAGAAAGCTTGACATGAGCCATCAGTGTGTGCTTGCAGCCCAGAAGGCCAACAGCATCCTGGGCTGCATTAAGAAAGGAGTGTCCAGCAGGCTGAGGGAGGTGATTGTCCCCCTCTACTCTGCCCTGATGAGGCCCCACCTGGAGTGTTGCATCCAGGTCTGTAGCCCCCAGCACAAGAATGATGTGGATCTGTTAGAATGGGTCCAGAGGAGGGCCACAAAGATGATCAAGGGGCTGGAGCACTTCTCCTATGAAGAAAGGCTGAGAGAGCTGGGGGTGTTCAGCATATAGAAAAGAAGGCTTTAGGGTAACCTCAGTGCAGCTTTTCAGCACTTAAAGGGGACTTATACAAAGAGAAACTCTTTGCTTAATCAGATAATGACAGTACAAGGGGGATGGTTTTCAATTAAAAGAGGGGAGATTTAGATTAGAGGTTAGGAGGAAATTATAGGAGGTTGTAGGAGGAAAATAGGGTGATGAGGCACTGGAAGAGGTTACTCAGGGAGGTTGTAGATGCCCCATCCCTGGAGGTGTTCGAGACCAGGTTAGATTAGGCCCTGGGCAACCTGATCTAGCTGATGGCATCCCTGCCCATGGCAGGAGGGTTGAAACTAGGTGATCTTTAAGGTCTCTTCCAACCTGAGCCATTCTATGATCTTATGATGATGATTCTATGAAAAGTCTTAATGCATTGATAATTATTGACAGTCCAGTTGATTTTCATAAAAACTATGTGGATTAAGAATTAAGACATGGTTTTATTAAAAAGAAGCAAAAAATAAAACTAAAAATCCCAGCAACTTTTTAATATATAAAACCTTAATTTCACATTCTGATTTGCTTTTGCTCCAGACTGTACTTTGTTGTAAACTGTTGGAACATGAACTGCATTTCTTAATATTAACTTCACTCTGCATTACATTACATTGCACCTAGGCTCACTGATGGTGTTGGTTTCCCCTGGCCAGGCTCTAGGTGCTGAGAGACCTAGTGGGATTCATGTGTTTGCGGTACTTCTTCATGCTCATCTTGCTGGCAGAGCTATCCGGATGCGCCATTTCCGCAACGGCGAGGAGCAGAAGCTGCTTGCATATGATGATGAGTTTGACTTCAACTTCCAGGAGTTTCAGTATCTAGAAGAAGAAAGAACCATCTTGCCAGTATGACACTCTTAATGTTCTCCCTGAAGTTGTTTAAGAGATCATATACCTAACATTTACTCACACTTAGGATTAATTTCTGTAATGTTTTGGTCATTTTCTCACTTATCACAGAGTGATTAATGCATTAAAGCTGCTGTGTCTCGTAAGTATCCACACAATTCATTACAGAACTGGCTTGGACCATCAGTTCATCTACTGGGTGTTTTTTGGTGTCTACAATTATTGACTTGAACTTTGCCATCATAAATTCTTGAACAAAGTAGATAACAAAATCATAGGTGTGCCTGGTTGTGCCATTTTCATGAATTCGGCCAGCTAAAGAACAGAAACATCCTACTGTGGCTTTACTGAGCTGTTGGAACCAAATAGCACATCCTGAGTATTTGCACACGGCAAGTATTCAGCTTTGCAAACATGTCTGCAAATCAACTAAATCTTCTCTTTGCTTCACATTTTTATTTGTTGTTGGGAATTAAACTCTATACTCCTTTTCTACGTGAGGTTTCACTAAGTAAACAAAACCCTTTGGAAGAAAGAATCATGCAATTCTATCTGCTGTTCTTATGAGAACGTAATATACTTAAAAAAAAAAAAAAAAAAAAAACTATTTTTATATTATAAAGCATTAAATTAAACCAGTAGCTATTCACGGGTATGTCATGAAATAAGTCTCTTTCTGTATATTTTTGGATGAGTCACTCATTTAAAAATTATTCACCCATCTCTTGTTAGTTCCAGCTGGCATCTGTTTTTGAAGCTTTGGCTTGATGACAGAAAGCTAAGTAGTGCAAAGAGCTGGTTGCTCCAGAACTGACCAGCAGTGCAGATGGCAATGTGCTTGTCCTGGTGCATGTGAACAAGCCCATTACCTCATGGATGCAAAATATCAAACACAGCTGCATTTTGTTTATGATTTGAGCTGAAAAGGCCATTGGAATGGTTGAACTTCATGTATAGTCAGGAGCCCTGTGGTTTGATCTTCTAGGCTTCTCTTCAAGTCCCTTACTCTTATGTCTCTTCTCCCACACTGAGATACTTTGACATTTGTCCTTGAAAGGCAAAAAAAAAATAAAATGTTAACTTTAATTCCTACAGCAAAATCTGGATGTTCAGGTGCAGAATTTACTCTTTGAAGTCCAACTGCTAGTACTCCACGGGGACTTCAAAGACAAACTGGTGTTACCTCCTCCAGGAAAGAAATGTTGAAGGGTTTAGGAAGAGGGCTGGCAGAAGA
Organism: Nettapus auritus; assembly: GCA_011076525.1. Taxonomy (NCBI): domain Eukaryota; kingdom Metazoa; phylum Chordata; class Aves; order Anseriformes; family Anatidae; genus Nettapus; species Nettapus auritus. The sequence goes on from CM021767.1 coordinate 60,121,904, forward strand.
TGACAGGTTTACAGAGAAAGCCTGTAATACTTTTAGGAATATCCATGCAGATTATAGAGAAAGACCTCTTAAAATTCAAGAACAAAAGGGAGTAGACAGCAAAAAGACAAAGAGACGTATTTGATAGTATCAGCAACTTAAAAAAGACAGAGTAGAAGCTGGATTTTTTTTTTTTTTTTTTCTCTGAAATGAGTCTTTTTTGTGCCCTTTAATTGTTTTCATCTTATGCAAAATTACCAGCACAACTCTTCATGCATCATTATGGTATATTTCTGACAACAGTTTAATCAATTAGCTAATAATACTACTAATAATATTAATTTTTTTCATCAAAGTTCTTGTTACACTCTCCTGATAACATTTCCACATAGTGTATCCTTCTTTCATCTGTGCAGTCCATCTTGTTTTCTTTGTAGACTCGTATTCTCTTCTGAATTTGGACCCAAAAGATCTAATCTTGCAAAAGAAAAGCTTTTAGTGAATATTATGTAGATCCTTATACCAGGAGAGACAGAGTCCTCCCTGGTGCCAATAAGCATCTTCTTGCAGCGGGTGGTGAAATTTTGCCTGTTCATGCTCCTTCAGAAAGCTCAGTCTTCACTTAGCTGGCACAAGGCTGATACACATTCTTGTTTTAGCCCAGTCTACAGTTAGTGCTATCACTAATCTGGCAGTGGAAAAGCCCAAAAGGAAGGAGAAGTTCTCAGCCTTTGAAGGATAATCTAGTTTCTTCAGGGAAGATTAATACAATGGATGATATGGACAGAAGGTGGTGGTACACAAAAGTGAACCAGAGGAAATAAGCCTCTGGCATCCTTGTGACACGTGAAGTTGCCCCAGAATGTCAGATTTTTGAAGTCCGTGTTCTTCAATGTTTTTGTTTCCATTTGATTATCATAGTCATTTTGAGATATATATATATTTGATTAGGTACAGGGAGCAAAGATACTACCTTTTTATTTTAAAAAAAAATTTATTGTAGATTTAAAAAAAAAAAAATTATTGTAGATCTCTTTGTCAAGAGAGCAAAAAGTTAATTGCATGTACTTGAGAAGGTAAGTGTTCAGCCTTTCCCATACATATCTGTTGGTGTAGCTGTCTTTGCCTGCTACTCCTCTTTTCCTAGGCTTGGCAGATAAATAGTTGTTATTGTGATGAGGAAAACCTTATTTTCCTGATTTGGCAAGTAATGCTATAGAAGTTGGCAGGATAAATTAGCCTGGGGAGAGATACCCAAAGTAGCATTGGAAGAGTTTTGGAGCAGGACTCATTTATATACATTGTCTATATATATAATTTTCCTGAAAATAGGCTTCTAACTGAGCACTTCCACTGCAGCTTGAAAAAATAGATCATACTCTTAATAAGGCTTTGTTTAAATCCATGGGGGATCCCTGAGGATATAGGATAATATAAATGCTAATCGCCAAAGTTTTAGCATAGACCAATTACCTAATCCTTTGCTCTTTCAAAAACTCCTGTCAACTGCTTTGATCCTTTTAAGTTTTTGCTGTCATCCATAGATACCCTAAGCTAGTGCTCATAAACTTCAGAAATGTGAACTTCTTAAATCTTGTATTTCAGGGGGATAATTTAATCACAGAATGTCACTACAGTACTGTGGACCGAATTCGCATGACATGGGTAAGAAAGTTTTTATTGGATCAAAATAAGCACACAGAAGATGAGGTGACCATTTTGGGGGACCAAAATCTTTTTCATAAGATGCTATTAAAATGTGTGAGCTTATTTGCTAATTTGTGTGCACTTAATTATGTATTGTCTTTCATGTCTTAGGTTTTAAGTCATAAGGAATACTATGATTGTAGTCTGATCTCTTGCATATTGTATTCATATGTCTAGTTTATAGAAATAAGCAGGCCAGAACATAAAAGATCTTGAAAAATGAGACTTTAGTAGCAAAAGGAGCAATTTCTTCATAACATATATTAACATGTAAATTATGCATATTCTAATAAATTATTTTTATGAACTTGTTACCCATCTTTCCCTGAAGTTGTAATTACAAGTTCTTACATATTGATTTTCACTTATGCCATGACTAAGATCAGACCCCTTGTGCCTCAAGTAGGACTGAGGCATGACACAGCTGGGAGCCGTGAGCCTTGGTGTGGTACGTTTCTCACGTTTTCCAGCAGCTAACTGCTTAAATAAGTACTTTGCATATGTTGGCAAGGAGTTGCAGAGACCCTCCTTGGCAGCTGCTTTCCCCAGCACAGGGCAGGAGAAGTGGGAACTCTGCCTGCACACGCTTGTAGTTACTGCAGCGGCTGGACTGTGCTGGCTGACTGCAAAACCAGGGAGTGAGGCCAAACGTGTTACATGTAGGGACAGGCATAGCTGCAGGCACCTGCCTTTTGCCAGGGGCTGATCCCTCATCCTCAGGAGGGGCTGGATCCAGATCTCCAGGAGGTGAGATCTGTTTAATAGGGAAGACCTGGTCATGACATCCAGAGAGCAAAGGGATAGCTCTTGCTGAATCATTGGTTACACGTAGGCATATGCAATAGGTGCATGAATAAAAGCAAAATAGAATCATAGAAGCACAGAATATCCTGAGTTGGAAGGGACCCACAAGGATCATGTCAAACTCCCACCTCCACACGAGACCACCAAAAATCAGACCATGTGTCTGAGAGCATTGTCCAAATAATTCTTGAATTCTGGCAGACTTGGTGTCGTGACCACTTCCTTGGGGAGCAGTTCCAGTGCCCGACCCCCCTCTGGGTTAAGAACCTTTCCCTAACCCCCAGCCTGACCCTCCCCTGTCCCAGCTCCATGCCGTTCCCTCGGGTCTTGTCGCTGTCCCCAGAGAGCAGAGCTCAGCGCCTGCCCCTCCGCTCCCCTCGTGAGGGAGCTGCGGGCCACCATGAGGCCTCCCCTCAACCTGCTCTGCTCTTGGCTGAACAAACCAAGGAACCTCAGCCATTTCTCATACATCTTCCCCTCTAGACTCTTCACCATCTTCATAGCCATCCTTTGGACACATTCTAATAATATTCTGTCCTTCTTATATTGTGGTGCCCAAAACTGCACAGAGTACTCGAGTTGAGGCCATACCAGAGCATGACAATTGCTCCGCTCATCCAGCTAGCAATGCTGCGCCTGATGCACCCCAAGACTTGGTTGGCCCCTTTGGCTGCCAGGACACACTGGTGACTCAGATTCAACTAGCCATTGACCAAAATCCCCATATCCCTTTCTGTGGGGATGCTCTCCAGCCTCTCATTCCTCAGTCTGTAAGTATAGCCAGGGTTGCCCTCTCCCAGGTGCAGAATCTGGCACTTGCTCTTGTTAAACTTCATGTCGTTGGTGATTGCCCAGCTCTCTAATTTGTCAACATCTCTTTGCAATACCTCTCTACACTCAATAGAGTCAATTGCTCCTCCCAGTTTGGTGTCATCTGCAAACTTACTCAGTATACCTTCAAGTCCTGCATGCAAGTCATTTACGAAAACAATAGAGATCTGACCCCAAAATGGAGCCTTGGGGAACCCCACTAGTTACTGACCACCATCCTCATGTAACCCCAGTTACTATAACCCTTTGAGCCCAACCAGTCAGCCAATTGTTCACCCATCGCATTATGTTTTTATTGAGCTGTATACTGGACATTTTGTCCAAATATAGAGAATCAAATCCTTTCATTTTTTTGTTGTGCCAGCTGTATCGTAATTGAGTGAAATACTCATAGAAACAATGAAACATATTCAAAAAATACTTCATAATTCAAAATACTTCAGGGTCAAGCCCAGGTAGTCTTATTTTCCTGTGTGGTGACTGCACTAGCTCTTGTGCTTTGGTTCATATTTGGTTCATATATTTTATATTTATATAAAATATAACTATATAAATATAAAAGCCATAACTATATCATATAAATATAACTATATAACTATATAATATAATAAATAACTTTTTCTTTCTTAATCTTTATCAAAATATGTAGTCTATATAGAAACATATTACATCCCTTTCTCCATTTTACTAGGCAAAGCTCATTTAATTTCCTTTTAAAAAGACTAATTATCTTACTAGATTTTTCCTACATCTGCTCCATTTTGAAGACATCTTTCTGAAACATGGTACATATAAGTATCTTGGAAACAACCAAAAGTAAATCTGAACTTCTCAGATCATACTCTTCTACATAATTGGAGGCTTATTTTTATTGATAGGTGTTCCTTCTGACATTTTTTAAGCTCAGGATCTGTTGTTTGAGCTTGCAGTGTATTTTGTAATTAATTACGTAAAAACTTCTTGTTACTTGATAACCTAATGTGAAAGGTAAAACTGTTGAATCAGGCTTCCTGATACACATTTCATTAACATATAAATGTTAATCAGTGTTTCTATCTGTGGAATTCTAATGCTATCTTGATTAAAAGAAAAATCCCATTTTCAGGGTGGTCTGAGCACCAGGAATGAAATGTGCCTGTCATATCTGCTCTATTACCCACGAATCAACCTCACACGGTGTGCAAGTATTCCAGACATAATGGAGCAACTCCAGTTCATTGGTGTTAAGGAAATCTATAGACCAGTCAGGCAAGTAAAATGAATATCTACAGTACCTCTATCTCTGTCTGTTGCTTTTATCTGTAGTCTTATATGGTCATTTCTATACAACCCTTATTTCTTTCAGATAGTGCAACGTGTTGCAAGATCACTCATGCCACCTCATTTTGGTGAATAACCTGTGCAACTATTTATTTCTCCTGCCAAATTATTTTATTGTTTTGTGTCTTTATTTTTTTTTAATTGAAAAGCAATTTCTTCTGTTAAAGAAATATATTTTCTTACAGCAGTTACCCCACCAACAACCATCCAAAAAAAAAATTGTATCGATGTCATATCAGTGTTTCAAATGTATCAGTTTATCAAAACATATCAGTGTTTCAATTACAGAACTAAAGGAGATAAGATAATTTTGAAAAAGTAGGACTTTGGGAGCATGAGAGTTGAATTAGCCCGTGTAGATCTGTCATTAATTCTGCTGAAGCTGATCAATGCAACCAAGAGGAGAATTGATACTAGAACTGTTTCTCACATCTGAAGCTCAGTGTTGTTTCAGTGACACTGACAAGAATGCACAAAATTGGAAGAAGTTTTAAATTAGAAAAAAAAATGGAGGGGATGAAAGAATATTAAATCATTCATAGTAAAAGATAAAATGATAGATAAGCACCATGATGGGGAGATGGAGCTTTGGAAGAATAAGTCAGAAGATAATATACAAAGTAAGTAGAGAAAAAATAGAGAAGAAGTGGTAGGAATCTAGCCAAGAGGAAGAAAGGAGTATTTTGGTTAGCTGTTGACTGCAGAAGCTTGCACTTCTGTGCAAAGACACTGTCTGCAGAGACTTTGATTCCTGCTTTTCAGGGAAACAGGTCACTGCACATTTTTGAGAGGTAAACAGGACTGTGTCAGAAAGAAACCCCCCTATCATCAATTTTTCTTCCTTACAGAAATAACCCACAAAATGCTGAACATTGGCATGCTGCTCAGCTTGAAAGGGGTAATATCATTCCCTTCTAGGTTCTGACTACTTCAGTGGGCCACAGATATTCAATATCCCCTCCATAAGTGGTGCGGGTAGGAGGGTACCATTACTATTTAGGCAACTCTGGGTCTGTGATAAACACCATGAAGGTCAGTTTCATGTGGCATCTGGCTGCTGGCCTGTGAGTTTCCAGAGGGTGTAGCACAGGGAAGGTTAAATCAGGTGTTGCAATTCATTCATTAAGTCAGCAGAACTCTTGCTGGCCTTCATCATGAAGGCCTAGGCAAAAACATGTCTCTCACTGAGTTATAGGATCTAACTTTTCTGCCCTTCTCATTTCACCAGGCTGACCTGCACAATGATATTGCTCACTGTGAGCAATTGTGATTTCCAGAATCCAACAAAAAATTTAGACTTTTGTAGGAGATGGGAAGAAGCCTACTATGAACAGGATATATGTGTGTGAAGATACAAAAATCAATGAATAGCATAATTTTTCAGATATTAAATGTTCCTTACAATGCCAAAAATGAAAGAATCTCAGTAGAGGATCAGCAGTGGAAGTGATTGCAAACATAGTGTGGGAATAATCTGAAAGGAACGGTTCCCAAAAGAATTAAATACAGAAAAATAAATATAAAACTCTTACTGCAAAGTAATTTGATGTACAGGCCTTAGTTCGGTCTTAGTTCTGAAGTTCACACCCAAGACTGGAGTCTGAAAAAGTCAGAACGTAGTCAATGTCTACTTCAGTTTTAATGATATTTCTACTTACAATCCCTTTTCATACAGGGAGAACACAGTTTCTAAATCAGTCCTATCTAAAAGAGTCTTTCTGAGGTTATAAAGAAAATATTCTAACAATTGTATGCTCTCTTGAGTGCTCATTCATGATAACTGTACTTAAGAAAAAAATGCACATTTGGCCTGGGGAAATAAAGATGTTTTGAATAGAGTAAGTATGCAGACTGTCTGCTGCAAATGGAAGAGTAATTAGAAGAAGAGATTATTAATGCCTCTAGTATTTATGACCTAATCCACAATTCTTGTTTCATTAAACTCTGTAAGCCTAAGGATGTGTGACCTGATACTCATCTCTCTTGTGTCAGTTTTACACTGGAATTGCTTCACTGACTGCTTTAAAGTCTCTCTTAACTTACACATGAAGGCAGCTGGAGGCAGCATCAAGGCATTGGTGGCTCACTTTAAAACTCATTTTCTTCCTCAGCCCGGTGGCCCAGACAGTGGCATAAATCATGAGGAGTTGAGGTTAAAGTGATTGGGCTACAGTAGTGTAAAATAGGTGTCTGATTAAAATGATGTCCTCCATGCCTATATATTGAGCGGAGCTGAACTTTGGCATAGGCAGCCCTTTAACCAAAGCAAATGGGAGACAGCATACTGCAAGATAACATAGGTCCATCAGTTTTAAAAAGGTAACGTGCTTCAGTGTTTTTTAACCTAATAATTAGGTTAATTAGATGAAGTTTTAGCTGCTTTATTTTTTTGCACAAAGTTTACATAACTTTCTGTTTTTAAAAACTTTCCACACTCACCATGCTGTTTTCCATTCATTCCAGTACAGTCAAAATAAAGCAAGAAAAATAGAAAAGTTTTTCTTTACCTTAAACAACAACAACAAAAAGTCTTAATTCTTATATTTGAGTTTTCTCTACTAAATGAAAGACAAAGACATTCCTTCCTTTCCCACATCTCTGGATAGTGGTGGGGAAAAAGACTGACCCCACTTGTTCAGGGAAAGTTTTGCCAAATGATGGTGAATTCTCAGCCCTCTTACAATAGTGCAGCAGGTCTCTATCCCAACCTTTGCCAAAAGTTCCCTTGCAGCCAGACCACTGGGACATGCCAAAAGACAACCTCCAGAACACTGGTTATTGTCATTTGATCTTTTGGCACTGTTGCCAACCTAGCACCCTTGTACTGGGATGAAGTCTGACTTGTTATGTCTGAGTTACAACCAGAGCTTGGCAGAGCAATCTGGAAACAGCTTCCTAATGGCAAACATTTCTTTACAAGTCTGTCAAGCTTAGTAGAGAATGTGACTTTTTTTTTTTTTTTTTTTTTTTTCCCATGGTGGGATTACAATAGAAGATCTGTTTTGAATAGCCTGTGTATTCAGTTTGTAGATGAGAACAGCAATGTAATTCGTAACTTAGAATCCTTCATTTTTAAAAGCATCTGGTAGCAAGTTCTAAACTGATGACAAACTTTCATAGGTCTGTTAATGTCAGTGACACTGTGTCAGTTTTCACCAGCAGAGAATTTGGGTGAGAATGTGAATTATGTATACTTATACATATTAATAGTGTATTTGTTTTTCTGAGTAAATTCTCCAAAAGATTTTCCTTATCAGTTCCAACTTGATGACTTTTTTTTTTTTTTTTAATTCTTTGTATTTATTTTTTTTTCAGGACTTGGCCTTTTATTATCAAGAGTCCTAAGCAATATAAAAATCTGTCGTTTATGGATGCAATGAACAAGTTCAAGTGGTCCAGATCAGAGGGTCTCTCCTATAATGAACTTGTGCTTAAACTACCAGTGAACGTGAGATGTTCAAAAACAGATAATGCAGAATGGTCGGTAAGTTTATTCCTACCAAATTTTCTAAGTGTTAAAAAGGAGGCAACAATGCCATGAAACAAATGGGGTTTACTGTGCTTGGTTGAGTTTGAATATGTACCTGGCTTCAGACTCTTTACATGGCCATTGAAGACCTGCAGTAACAAATGATGAGAATTATGAAAATTTATCAATGCTTTCACGTAACTCAAGTTCTATAACTGTTTAAAAAAAAAAAAAAAAAAACAACAACAACAACAACAACAACAAAAAAAAAACAATAAAAAAGCTGGAGCTTTAATCAGGACTTGGGTTCACTGATTGGAATATGGACTTTTCCACTGTGCCTAGGACTCAGGTGAAAGAGTAACCGTATGTGTCCAGGTTAGGCGTCCAAGTTAGAAGGCTAGTTTCCATTGGCTCCCTCTATTGTCAGGGTCTTATGTTAGGGCCTTACAATGCAGGATTTGAAATTCCTGAATCAGATTTCTTATCTGAATCACTTTGTAGGGGAATGCATATTGACTGCAAAAGGAAGCCTCAGGGATCTGCCTTCTTAACTCTTAAACCACCTAGAGCTATATGAACTTCCAATATCTCTCACTTTTCTTTTGATCTTGTGTCTTAGAGATATCTGTAGTAGTGATCCAAAAAAGTGCATTAGCACTGTCTCTCTTTTTTTGTGCACCTTTGGAAGATTTTAACTTCTTGATTAGAAAATGTAAGATAAAAATAATTACCCAGTAGGTTATTATTTATTCTAAATGTCAGTAGACACTACAGACCTTCTGTGAAAAGTACTCATTGACTACATGTGATTGACTACATGTGATGATAATAGATATGACTATTCACTGTTTTTGGTTAAGCTTCTTGACCTTTGCAACTGCTGGCCGGTAGCAACCGTTTGGTACTCTTTCACTGATTATTTGTCAGAGGACAAGTTAAGTGGAAAACACATGGAAATTTTATCAGAAGGGTATAGGCATCTATTTTTTAAGTGGTTTGCTTTCTGGAAAATGGTGCTCCCCTTTATCTTACAGGATAACAGAACAATACTTATGACTTAAAGAACATATTCAAAGAGTGAGTTAACTGGAAATGGGAGCTCTTAGTTCTTCCTTTTTATAATCAGTTTCCTATTTCAAGTGACTTGGGCATATTATTCAAAGACATGATTAGGACTTTTTCCTTTTCCTTCTCTTATTAATAATATTATGTGTAATTGGCCATCCTCATCAAAATCAATAACAGATTTAACCTGAATGCCCAAACAATCAGTGAGTTGTTACAAGAAGGAGAAACTTGAAGTGGAGGAATTAATTTGTTGAGATCTTCATCCTGCTGAAGGGATGGCTTCCTGATCAGTTTTAGCTTTGTGTCATATTTGCTAAGAATAAATCCATATTTAGATTATTTTTTTTCTGCAGTGAAGAATAATTGCAACATGGAAAAACACGCATATACTGTACAGGTGGCCATTCAAACTTTCAAAAATGCTTGTGCCCAGGGGCTCACTTTTCACAGAACTTCTTTTGTTCAACATAAGCCTGTCAGTGTTCCTTTAATTCAAGAATTAAACCATGTAAGTAAGGAATACATTTGGAAATGCCTAACTAAGTGGTGTACCCAAATCTCTCTCACTTAATGTCCAAGGCAGGAGAGGCAGGTAGGTATGCAACCTCCATAAAAATTGCACTGAATTCTAAGGGAAGCATAAAAATGCTCAATATACAGAATTATGACACTGCTCTACGTTGCCCTGGATCAGCAGGGGGGTTGGACCACATGACTTCCACAGCTCCCTTCCAGCCTCAACCATTCTGTGGAACATGTGTGCACAATTAACTGGCTTCTACATTCAAGTATAAGCCTTGTATGCACCAATGAATGCTTTCAATTGTCACCCAGTATACCAAAAGCACTGTAATGCTGTAATCTTCCATTTTCACCTTCCAGAAAGATGAAAACAAAGACAAAACCAACCAAACAGTCCCACAAACCAAAACAAGGTCATACGAATCAATAAACAAAAGCCTGGCCTTGCTTTATAGGAGAGGATGCCAGTGTGTGCAATTGCTCCCAAGCTGAGAACAATGGATCTGCACACTGGATGATCATTTGGCATGCAATATATTAATATTTTTACCAAGTTTGATGTCTCCACAGTGAGAGTCACAACCGCAATACAAAGCTAACAATAGATTCTCATGCAATTTTCTAACTAGTTAGAGAGCAAAATAGATCTCTAATCTTATATGATGAAACTGTTTTATTTTATTTTAATTGCAGTTCCAGGGCATGACGGCTTTACCCCCTGAAATAGAGAGGCCATACAAGACAGCACAAGTAATATGCAGCTCATCTTCCTGTTTAAGTTGCAGTTTATTCATCGCCCTGTTGTTTGTACATATCACAGCCAGTACCATAGGAAACATCGGACCCTTTGTACAATAATTTTTATTCATTTGTGTTCTGTATGCCATGCAAGTTCTGATGTGTTTGCACTGTTGCTATTGTAGATTTATTTTTTTACATATTAATAAACTAAACTCGCTAGTTCCAAATAAAATGTGTACTTCCTCTGGGAACTGTGGTTTATTTGGTTTTCAGTGTAAAGTATATATAAAACTCAGTAGGTACACCATCACGTTGCATATTGAAACCTTTTCACATACCATTTTGTTACACTTTGTCCTGGTTCTTCACATGGTGTTTTCAAAACCAACTATGTATATGGGTAAAATTAATAAACTAAAAGCAACTTAGTTAACCACATTGAGCCTGGAGTGTGCTATATTATTTTGTCTTGGTTTTTGACATCTGCAGGTTATGAAGTCATTGCTGCAAGGACAAGTCTTGCAAACATGTATTTCGGCATGTCTGACACCTTCAGTGAAGCTACAGGAAGGGTTCATTCACGGGGGGCATTTCTAGAAGCAACACATTGCAATCGGTCCCTCCTCCCAAGAGAAGGGAGCACTACAGATGTGAAGGGGCAGAACCCCAAACCTCCCCATGATGATTCCTGTCCAATAAATCCTTGACTTGGTAGGGATTTCTCTCCCTGTTTCTTCTCTCTTCATGTCTTCCTCAGTCCCTGGCAATTCAACATGTTTCTTTTGTCTTTAAGTAAGGGTAGGCCAAATAAAGCTTTGGCAAGGGCTAGGCACACCTTTGCTGTGTTCCACATGGATAGCAGCAGTGATGAAGATCAATTTCACAGCCAAGCTCTGGCATGCACAGGGAACCTGTGTACAAGCCTGCCAGCAGCTATTGGTAGCACACACTGAGCATTACAATGTGCCAAACTGTTGATTAAGAGGTTATTTTTTTGTGTCCTGTGTGTATGACTTTGAATTTCGTTAGTTAGTTATGTGTAAATCCATATTTTCTTTACTCAGATGGTGTTTGGCAGGGAAGACTCCCTAAAGATTCCTGATTTATTGCTCCCCAATGAAATTATGAAACACAGTGGAAAAGGACTTGGACCATTAAAAAAAGTAAACTTATTTCTATAGCCACTCTGTAGCTACAGTTCTCTATAATTTTCTACAGGGCTGCATAAAATTTACTGGAGTGTGGCTGTAAAAATCAGTTGTTTTGGATGTTGAGAGTGCTTCCCTGACCACTCTAACACCTGCACTAAAACTAACCTTTGTAGATGTGCATTTTTATGTCACTGAGTACTCATGTGCAGTGTGGTGAATCTAGAGTAGATCAAGAACCTGATTTAGCTGAGTTGAACCAGTTTTCTGGGCCATTGGTTGTTAAACACTGGTACCTGCATTTGTTTGTGAGGTTACACCTCTCAATGAGAGCAGGCTATTCTGATGCAAAGAGCTATCACATTAGAAGGAAACTAAGGAGAGGATTTGGAAACTGTCTTCTTTGCATTTGAGATGTGAGAAGGAAAGCATCACAGAGCTGGCAAGGCTACTTCGTGGATAGCCAGAATGACAACTTGTGTGATAATCTACACAGAGAAAAGGCATTGAAGACACTAACTCCTCAAGGGAAAATGAGGGAATTAATCAATGCTAGATTAAATTTCTAGGAGCTAAAACAATCTCATTATGAAATGTATACATAAAGGGAGTTTAAAATCAGCTGTGAAGACATAGGTTCACAGGGCCCACTAAATCCTCCTTATGCCACAGCGTGCACTTGGAGTAAGAGAGTAACTCCCACCAAATCCTGGGGAGTTTCTTTGCCACTGTTGTGCATCTGCTTCCTCTAGATGTATCTGGACAATGTTATTTTTTGCTATCCTTCCTACTGGTGCAGGAGAAGGGAAGGAAAAAGTGTATACAGATTTTTTTTTTCATATTAAAATGAAAATTTTAATGAAATTTTAATCAAATGAAAATCAAATTTCAATCAAATGAAAATGAATTCATATTCATATGAAGTTTTAATAAAGAAATGTAACTGCTTAATTGTAACTATTTAAATGTCTCCTTCCTGCTAGCAGAAGAATTGTGCTTTTCTATTTTGTGTTCCTGAATAGAAATGGTTGAAAAATGAAAAACAAACAATGATGATGGTGAATTATAGGCACAGAAATCTTCTGATTATTTGTACGGATCTATTCTGAACATAAAAACCTAGGTCATCCTCCAGCTAAGTTATCACGGAATCCAGTGAGCACCACTGACATTGAACAACTTCTTGCCAGCAACTGAGAGGGAAGATATCAGAGGAATTAGTGACAAAAGAGCATGTGTGTTAGACTGCGGAGCCCTTTTGAAAAATGCAGTGTGGTCTCTCAGGTATTTACTAGTAGACATGCAGGGTACTGGCACCAATCTTATGCAGACTTGGTTTGTAATTAAGATAAAGCAGATCTAGGGTTATTTTCCATTTACTTGGCTGTTCTCTGATTTGAAGCTCTTTCTTATCTAAGGGGATTTCCTTTCCACGGGGAACCATCCTAATAGCAAGCGAACAGATGTATATTTGTTGTTGACATCCAGTGTGCCACGGGATGATGTAAAGCAATGCTGGCTCAGAAAGGCCGTCTGTGAGAGATAACTGCCAGTGTATCTGGAAGATCTGCTTTATGCACTAAAGGCTCTTTTTTTTTTTTTTTTTTTTTTTTCCATAACTTGCAACTGTTTTATAACTTACGGAGGAACAGAAAGGAAAATTTTGCTTCACAGATAAATAAAAATAGAGGTGCGATACAGTTCTGGGATACTTCCAGCTGAAGGTTCAAAACAAATTTAAGCACATTATATTATGAAAGAAACTTTAAAAAAGAAAATAAATGAAATCAGAAACTCTAAAATTGTCTAAAATTCAAAGCAAGGATAAAGGTGAGAAGCGCTACAAGCTAATTTCATGCCATTGAAAAAAAAAAAAACAAAACAGGTGGTACAAACAATTACTAAGTCACACTTATGAATTACGCACATGAATAAGCTCTCAGGCACAGATTTTTGTGGTTTTCTTTCAATACTGAACTATGTTAAAGCACACACTCTTGAATTCTCTGGTTACACAAAGTTTTCATGATCATTATCTTGATGACAGCTAACATGGCTTCACCAAGGGGCTCACAAATCTGGTGGCCTTCTATGATGGGGTTACAGCACCGGTGATACAGGAAGAGCAACTGCCCCATCCCTGGAAGTGTTCAAGCCCAGGTTGGATGGGGCTTTGAGCAACCTGGTCTAGTGGGAGGTGTCCCTTGAGGTTGCTTCCAATCCAAACCATTCCATGATTCTGTGATTCTATGATAGTTAAAAGAAAACATAGTAAATCATGTTTCCAAGCATAACATGTTGGAGTAAAGGATACGGAGTATACATCGGGAGATCAAGAGTTAGAGAAAATAAGCACGAGACAAGTAAATGTAATATCTCCCTGTAAAAAAGAAATGCCATTCAAAGCTTTTCTATGTGAAGAAACATATCAAGAGTTTCTAGTGAGAAGCTAAATATACAAATACTGTAGCGGGATAGAAGTCGCATTCTGGTACAGCAGCTGAAATCTCATTCTCCTTAAATCAGATTCCCTACACAGGCCAGTGTACGCTACCTGTACGCTATCTGTCTGACTGTCTATCCTATTTATACTAATTAGTTTGATTTGGTATTTATATTAATCCATTATGGAGCTTTCATTTTAGGAGTATATGTCTCTCTTCAAATATTCACATTATTTGAACTAACAACCATTTGTGATCTTGCATGTTTATCATAAAACCACAGTTCAGTTCAGGAATACTGAGAAGGGAACATCTGTAGTTTACGTAGATCTTTGGTTTACCCCTAAAAGGATGAGCATCTCCTCTGCAGGTCCCACGCATGGCCCTGCACCTGCCCACTGGAGCACAGTGACCTCTAAGCTGGGTGTGAGTGCGGACCGATGTAAGTGCCAGAAGCAGAGCCATGGCCAGCTGGTGGGACTGCAACTGTGCTGGGATTGCGTTTTTTCACTGGGGAGGTCTGGCTGAGTAACCAGCCTGGCTGATTAAATGGAGGGGCTGTATAACCACATTATCCCAGATGCTGAAGAGGCACAAATTTAATAAACAAAACCTAGCAGAAACACTGGCCTCATTCTTCTCTTTCTTCTCTTCATGCAGAATGGGACTATTTTTAGACCAATTATTCCTTCTGTCACTTTGAAGAATTTCCACTCCTTCTGCCCTGTGTTTCCCACTGAATTTTTTGGTACATTTATGTCTCTCTTGAAAGAGAGCAAATTTATCCTTAACTTTTTAGTATAGAGGAAAGTTGAAAGAAAATGACAGCTGTGACACAAAGACCTCTTCTGGGCTGCTTCCTCCATCCCCACAGAGGTTTCCCTGGGCTGTAGGGACCCCCGGGAGCATCAGGTCTCCCAGAGAACAGCATCCCATGGGCACACTGAGCCTGTTGCAGGCTAATCGAAGGAGTGGGGGCAGCTGTGATTTTTCCCTTTCTTCAGCCCCTGCAAAGTGCTTGTGGTGCAGGTGACCCCACCAGCTGCCTGCATGGCAGCCCCACGTGGACAGACAGTCTGTCCCCACAAAACCAGACTCACCAGTCAAGGGGTGGAGGGAAGGGTGAAGAGAACCAGTGATCATGATGCAGAGCTCACTGACTCCCGTGCCTAGTAAAGCTGTTGTGCTAAATTATTTTAGTGAAGTCACTGCTGTTCATAACATGCTTAGGAATGGGCTTGTCATTTTATGGACATATGCACCCTAACCAACCAACTGGCCAACGAAAACTGGCTTCAAACAAAATTTTTAACTCTCCTTTCTCAGCTCTCTTCTTAGCATTGAGTCTTTGGGCCTGAGGGGATGGAGGTCTTGGCCTGCAACCTTGGGGACCTGCAGCCAGCTACCTTTTCTGTTTGCCCTAGGATGCCAAGGCATAAAACACTGAGGATCAGAGCTTTCCAAAGCATTTACATATTGGCGACTGTCTTGGGCTGCAGGAACTCACCGCTTTTAAATATTTCAGAAAACAAACAAACAAACACCCCATGTGTCATCTACTTGTATCTTTTTACAGGGAGGTATTACATTTTTCATGCTTTTACTTTTTTTTTATGATTCTTTTCAATAAATCATGGATATCCCAATGTATACTCAATATCCTTTCCTCCATAATGGTATGCTTAGAAACGTTATTTACTATATTTACTTCTAACTATCATAGAATCATAGAAACATGGAATGGCTTTGATTGGAAGCAACCTCAAAGAGCATCTGGTTCCAACCACCCTGCCATGGGCAGGGACACCTCCCACCAGACCAGATTGCTCAAAGCCCCATCCAGCCTGGCTTTGAACACTGCCAGGGATGGGGCACCCACAGCTTCTCTGGGCAACCTGTTCCAGGGCCTCACCACCCTCTGAGTGAAGAATGTCTTCCTTATATCTAATCTAAACCTACCCTCTTTTACTTTAAAGCCATTACTCCTTGTCCTGTCACTAAACTCCCTGACAAAGAGTCCCTCCCCAGTTTTCCTGTAGGCCCCCTTTAGGTACTGGAAGGCCTCTATGAATCCTCCCTGGAGCCTTCTCTTCTCCAGGCTGAACAACCCAACTCTTTCAGCCTGCCTTCAGATGTGGTTCTTCCTACCATGCACTTGGTTTATATTATATGCACAGATTTCAATATAGAAAAGCATTTTCAGTTATACTGCAAATTTTTAACAGGTATAAATATGTTTGTGAAATTTGTGATTGCTTCTCCTATTTATCCTGCTCTTTTTCAATGTAAGACAATATGAGCATTACCAATGTGAGGTAATGCTCATGGAGGACCGTATTCTTCTGTCTGGTGTGTCAGTGCCAACGTTAAATGATGAAAAGTGATTTTTAAATGCCGTCATTAACAATAATTGTTCTAAATTCTACTTTGCCCTGGTTTATGTAACTGTAGGAAGCAGAAGTGGACGGCAACTCCTGCTTCCACTACCTAAGCTAAATCTGACTGCTTTCAAGACTACCTGTAAAAATGTTCAAGATGACATGTACTACAGCTGTAAAAATATACAAGAGAACATGAAATTTTTCCTAGACAACTGTGGTGAGTGAACCATTCCCATTCCCTCAGGCAAAATTTGTTTGCTTCATGCCCTGCCTTTCCAGTGTTTGCTGCAGTGATGATGACCTCATTTATCACTTCAGTGATGACTTCTCTGCTGGCTGTGCACTGGGAAGCTCAGAGGCTGTGCTGCTTTTTGCCCCTTGGCCATGGTGAGCAGGTTTGGAACTGACCAGGGCCACCAGGTTTTCATGGCTGCCCTTCAAGTTTTTTTTGGGTCTCCACGCAACTCACAAGGAGTAGGTGAAATATGTTTCCATGTTTTTAAAATATGCTCACAAAATTTGGTAACAATGCATCTTGCTATATGATAGGAACTCAACTGAAGAAACTGTGTAGTTGGATTGCATATATAACGTGAATTTTAAATATGCATGACAGCTGAAGGTAAAGGGCCAAATAAAGTGTGAATTTTTAAATGAAAAGGAGGGTAGTTGCTCTGATATAGAGAAAATGTTTGGTATACTATAAATACCTGTATTAGAAGCAAAATCTTCATTTTAACATACTTTGGATGGTGCCCAATTAGGAATATTGAAGAACGGTGTAGAGGTAGATAATTAAATGCTTGTTGTAGTGTTCTTTTAAAAACACTACATTCTAAACTGCATTGTTGAGTTTTTTAAGAGGTTCTGTTCAATTAAATAGGTATCTTTTTATTAAAAAGCAAAGAAAACCCCAAAAATGTAAATAAATGACTTCAGAAAGAAGGCTGTTATGCTGGGAGTTTTTAAGTGATAATGTTACAGCCTCAGGTGGCAGCAACTGCCTTACCACCACTTCCCAGAATCATTGTGCGATTCCTTGCTTACTTGACTGGGAGAGTCCAGGATAGACAGAGCAGGGCTTGTGTTAGCTAGGACAGGCAGCAGCTTTCATCTCCAAGGCTTATCAGAATTAAATTGCTGCCATTTGTTTTTATTTGAATCAAACTATTTCTATTATCATTTGTTTATTAAGTTAATGTCCAGATTATATTGGAGAAATCAACTTTTCTTATGTCATAGGTAGCACATAGACAGATACCTAAATGGATCCATACTGCAGCAGTTCTTAGCTCAACGAGCATGTCTTTGGGGAGAGTGTTGCTTTGATCTTGTTCAGTTTAGGATTATCTTGGACTGTCGCGGTCTTTTAATCCCTGAAGATACAGAACATGCAGTGGGACGTTTCTCATTCAACTTATACATTTTCCTTTGTATTTGAAACCTCAGATGATTTTATAAAGTTTGTTTTGAGTGGTGGGCAGGGGGGTGGGGGAGGCTGTTGCTATTGTCATGATAAAGATAGCAGCCCCTTTCCCCCAGCTGTCATGTATTTCTACATCCTGTTGATTTTACCTAGGATACATCACAGCTCCTTAAATGATGCAGAGTGTTATTCCCTCCTCCTACCTTCAAGCCAGCTGAGGCGTCTTGTTGCTCATTGTAACAGAGGAGGCCAGTGCAGAACACGAGTCCTCCTGGAGGGACAATTCTCCCGACAGTATTTCATGTCAAGGAGTATTTTGCACACTCATACTAACAAAATATCTACTTTAAGCAAATATCTTTTCACACTTCCCATCTATTCTGCATGCAGAAGACTCATGTAACATTGAATTTGGGGCATCAAGTCTGACCTAGGACAACTCAGTGCAATTTCACTAACAAAGGGGTTTAACTGTAGCATTGATGTGAGCCCTGACAGACAGAAAACTCTTACTGTAAAACACAAACAGATTTTATAACTACTCCTTGAGATTCAGAGAGTTACTGGCAAAGTAAATTGCCTTTTGTGAGACAGAGCTCTCCTTTTCTATTTATGTCTCCCATGGGTTACATATGTATCACCTTGTAAATGCTTTCAGCTTCTTCCATCCTAGTGAGCAAGAAAACATCTGGAAGCTGAATGTGGTTCTCTTACTAATTAAGCACCAAGCAGACTCATTGCAGGTAGTTTATGATTCCCTTATAAAATAGCACCAAAGCAAAAATATTACTCTGCCTTTTGATTTTATAGGCCTGGACAAGCATTTCGTTAGCGTGCTGTCATTATTTAATCATGATTTAACTTCCCTGTTTGCAGTTATTTTAAAGAAATGTAACTATTTTTCACTGGAAAAGGAAACCTTCACTCTTGAAAGGAAACCTGACTAAATCCAAGCTGCTGACTCCTTTCCCATACTAAGGAATCAGAGAATAAAAAGTTCTTACAGCTTGACACAATGCTGTGAAGAGTATAGCTTTATGAAGGAGCAAGGATAATGTGACAATCTCAAATAGCTTTCAGTTTTATTTAAGCACAGATAATCAGCCCAAGAGAAAATGCATTAAAAATATATCATCATGGCAAATAGCATTTCTAAAGGTCTCATGTTGGTTTTACTGAAAACTTCTGCTCTCACATCTAGAAGAGCATGTTATGAAGTGTATTTTTCTTTTTGACTGGTCATTTTAAGATTGTATGACAGGTTGTCATCAGAGAATGTCTTAAGGTATTAAAGTGGGATAGGACTTAAAAACTTGTTCATAACCTGTCCAAAACCTTGCAAGGCATTTCTGGGGAATATAGCAAACTTCTATAAATATCTGTCTTTTAGACATCATATCACAAGTTTGCTATATGCTGTGAATGCCATAAAAGCTGCTGAAGTATTGGCCATTATTTGTGGCATCATGCAACAACACTGGGAGAAACTTTTTCCAGATTGTTCATCTCTGGGGGGACTGTAATTGAAATACTGAACCTGGACACATTTTTAGACTTGACTGGATTCACTGGATTCACTGCTGATATAAGGTGATAAAAATCCATTATAGAGCTATGTGAGTCTACCTCATCCTTTAGCAGCAAAGGATTTGGACCTTCAAGGCTGGCAACATGAAAAGCAGGTCAGAAAGTTGAGAAGGGCACTACAGGAACCAGACAACAAGGGAAGTTTTTAAAGATATATGTCCAGATTAACATACCTCTAAAGGTTAACACGTTTTAGATAGGGTGGGGAAGAAGCCTTTCTGATCATGAAAGCTGTCCAACTGATTGTTCACCTCCTATGTGAAGTCCTGAGGGTTTTATTGTCTGCGAAATGTAATCTTTGAGATGTCTACTTTATGGAACATTCCTGTACTGGCAGGAGATAGTCTGGTGACTGGGTAAGAACCTTCCCTTGTAAATAGAAAGGCAAAACATGACTTTCGCAAGTACCCTTTTTTTTTTTTTTTTTTTTTTTTTCTATATATGCATTTTTTCATGCATCATATTTATTACCAAAACTCCATTAAAGAATCTGTTTACCAAAAGCCACATACTTTTACTCTGGTTGACTATTTTGCTTGTTTAGCCCTCCTTACTACCACAATGTGGGTGCTTCTCTGCCTAAGCAGCTGGGTAGCAGCAGAGGAGGAACTTTAAAGGGCTGAATCCTGGACTTGGTAACAGTTAACTGCCACATTCCCCATGTTATGCTGTGGGTCTTCCCCCCCTACACACACCTGCTTGCTTTTAAGCAATGTGCGGTTGATATACACAGGCAGGAGGAATGGACTTGCCAGGCCCATAGGGAGATGCAATGCTTGTAAAACACAAGCTGTTCATGTCTCTTTTTGGTCCTGGTAGCAGCTGTTAGTGGGCTAACCCCACTAACTAAACTAACCCCACTTAGTTTGCAAAGGATGGTGGGCACTTTTCGATAAGCAGAGAGTCCAGTAACTCTTTATCCCTCTTAAATTTTTCATTAAAATGAGAACCAGAGTGAAAAAATTAACTGCTTATTGAACAGCACTCTCTGCTGCCTCCTGAGAGATTTGCATGCAGCATCTGTTCAAAACTTCTACAGGCTAAAACAGCCAGTTCACAGGATGGGACAAATGCCCTCTTCTGACAGGGAACTAGAAGGGATGGTGTGTAGTGGGTTTACGTGGCAAGGTTTTTGTAGCAGGGGGCCATAGAGGTGGCTTCAGTGAGAAGAATCCAGAAGCTTCCCCACATTAGATAAGGGCCCCACTGCTGGCCAGAGCCAGCAATTAAACGATATTGTTTGCACCTCTGTGGGAGCATATTTAAGACAGGGAAAAAAAAAAAAATCTTGTGACACAGCAACTGGGAGAGCAAGGAGTGAGAACCAGCCCTGCAGACCCCTGGGTCAGTGCAGAAGGAGGGCAGGAGGTGCTCCAGGCAGGCAGCAGCAGTTCCCCTGAAGCTGTGGAGAGGCCCCTGGTGGAGCAGGCTGTCCCCCTGCAGCCCATGGGTCCCACATGGAGCACATCTCCACGCTGCAGCCCGTGGAGGAGCCCCCGACAGAGCAGGTGGATGTGGCCTGGAGGAGGCTGCGGCCCATGGAGAGCCCCCGCAGGAGCAGGCCCCGGGCCAGAGCTGCAGCCCGTGGAGAGGAGCCCACGCAGGAGCAGGGGTCTGGGGGGAGCTGCCGCCCGTGGGGGACCCATGCTGGAGCAGTTTGCTCCTGCGGATGGACCCCGTGGTACGGAGTCGTGTGGGAGCAGTTCTTGAAGAGCTGCTGCCTGTGGGCAGTCCCCGCAGGCTCAGTTTGGGAAGGACGGCAGCCCGTGGGAGGGACCCCAGGGGGAGCAGGGGCAGGGAGTGACCGAGAAGGAGCAGCGGAGACAAAGCGTTAGGGACTGACCACAGCCCCCATTCCCCTATTCCCCTGGGCTGCTAGAGGGGAGGAGGTGGAAGAGGGTGGATGGGGGAAAAGCATTTTTTTTTTTTTTTTCCTTTGTGTCTCACTTCTCAAGCTTTTTAGTAATAGGCAATAAATATTACTACCTCCCTACTCTTAGTCTGTATTTCCCATCTTGATAATTGTTGAGTGATGTCCCCATCCTTATCTCAATCCTTGAGTCCTTTGCATCGTATTTTCTCCCCCTTTCCCTTTGAGGAGGGGGAGTGAGAGCAGCCATGGTGGAGCTTGGCTGCACACCCAAGTATAACCACCACATGGTGTTAAATCATCTTTGCAGTGTTTGGCCTACACCCAGAAGGAAAAGGAAATTAAAAATATATATATATACAAAAAATGAGCCAAAAGTGTGCATTCACACCAAAGAATTATACTGGTAAAGTTATTTAAAAAATGTTTAACCCATCCCATAGAAAAAGCAAAAACATTACACAGGCAAAAGCTCATCAGCAAAACAGCCTCTTTCAAACTCCTCGTTTAAGCTTTTCAAGCAGAAAGCAGGCAAGGAGGGGTAGCTGAGAGCGTGGGCCGGCCCCACACCGAAACGAAAAGACCGGTAAGAAGGAGACACGAACACGAAGCAGGGCTCTAAAGCCCAGGCCCCGCCGCCTCGTGGCCGCCGGGCGCACAACCGCGGCCCTGCCGGCGGCGTTTTCGCGCCCGCCCCCTCGGCCGGGCCCGCCCGCGGCCGCCATTTTGTGCGTCGCTGCTGCCGCCTGCTGGCGCCTTCGTCAGGTCCCAGCCCGCTGAGCTCGAGTCTTCCAACAGCGCTTGAGGGAGTAGCCGGGTGTGGGGTTTAAATATCACAGCATTTCAGTCTTTACCGAATGTGAACAATTAAAAGTTTTATTTTTTTAATCGTTTTTATCAGCCTGTTATTTGCCTGTTTCATCTTCATCTTCGCATTAGCATACAGGGTGCTCACTCAACGTTGATAAATACCACGCACACTTGGGACTGCCAAATCTGGCAGCCCAACAGATGCGAGGCTGCCGCAGTTGTATGTCCCCAGGTCGAGCTGGCAGCAAGGCTGAGTGTGCATCCCCAACACACGATACATATTCAAACAGAGATGTCTCGCCCCACAAATAACACTGACAGTGACACTCTGTGCAAAGGCAGACAGCACAAATGGTCCAATCCTGTTCCCTTCTGTGTCTATTCATGGTAAAGGTCCACTAGTGAGAAATACATATGTGTGTCTAATGCAGAATGCTACTCTACAGGGCTGTCATACATGGTCTGCTGGCACCTGGCACACACATGGACGGTCATGGAGAGTTGCCAACTAGAGGAAGGCTGATTACATAGTTGTCTTTGCCCTCTAGATGTGAACAGTCTGCAGGGATCTGCACAGGACTCGTGAATGGTGAAGAGGGGAAAAAGATGCATGACTCAACAATAGGTTTGACAGACATCTGCTGGCAGCAGCCTGGTGGGGATGCTACCGGACTTGCTGGTTTGCTGCAAATATTCCAGAGTGTTCCTAAGCCCACTTGCACTGCCTGAGCACCCCTTTCCTAACAGCCTTTGTGCTGCCCAAACCCAATTTCTACAACATGTTTCAAATGAGAGGGGTGCTTGAGTGCTTTTCCAGGGGAAAGCAGCCAGAACATTTTGACTCTGTGAAAAACAATGTATTTTTAACTAACCTCTTACCTGGAAATGAGTGAATCATTTTTGGATGTATTTTTCCATAAATAATGCAGCCTAAAGCAGGCACTAGACATGGAAAATTTTGTCCAAGTGAAGAGTTCAGAAAAATTATACAGAACTAGGAATAGGACCTGTAAATGGGAAAAGTTGAGTAATAATGGATAGTTTTACAATAGCCCTTCTACTGAAAAGCTGAATAATTCAAGATTTTTATTCTTTCTCACATATTTTTTTTCCATTGGTGATTTTTGCCTCTCTTCTAATTTATCTCTTACAGAGACATACAGCAGTACCTGGAATAAATTAGATTAGTGCACCTTTACATCTCCCTTAATAATCCAATATAAAATATCACCTCTCACTATGACCTTCTTTTTCTTCAGTATTTTTATCGCACAAGGGAGAGGCAGCAAGGTTTTTCTGAACTGTGATTATCACAGAATCATAGAATCGTAGAATGGCTTGGGCTGGAAAGAACCTTAAAGACCATCCAGTTCAAACCCCCTTGCCATGGGCAGGGATGCCTCCCACCAGGCCAGGCTGCTCAAAGCTCCATCCAGCCTGGCCTTGAACACTGCCAGAAATGGGGTATCCACAGCATCTCTGGGCAACCTGTTCCAGTGCCTCACCACCCTCTTTCTTTTGTTTGTCTGTTTATTTTATTGTTATAATTATTATTGTTATTAATGAGAAAGCAGGCTTTGAAATATAAATCACCTGGAAAATGACACTAGTAGTTATAGTTTGCCTTCATTTATTGTCTGCTCTATTCTCAAGCAATTGTGTTATAGAACAAGATAAATGCTAACAATACGCTATCAACTTACTTTTTTTTTAATGTAGTAGGTGATGGAAAAATTACTTGGAAAATATTGCATATTGTTTCTGTTTCCTTCCATGGAAAGGGTTCATGCTTGCTCAAATAGCACCAAAGGAGTAGAAAATGAGGAATTTTGGAGGTGTGCATGGTAAACCTAAATCTCCCACTGCCTGTCCTGGAGAAAGCAATCCCCCCTTCTCTGCCACCATGGGCAAGGGCAGCTGACTGACTGCCTTCCTCAAACTGAGTCTGGATCACAAAAACAAAGCTACCTTGTTATGACTCCAGAGCTGAGACAGCAGGTTTGAAGGTAAGAGGGAATATTTTACCCAGTTCTGTAAATTTATTCAGTGAATTTGGACTGGGATTTGAATGGCTTTCTATTCATCTTCCTTTTCTGCTCTCAGTCCCATGCTCTGGTGGGTGGATGACTGGATACACAGGCTCTCTCATTTCCCCTTGCCTTTAGCCATGCTGCAGGCAGTCATGGAAGAACTACAAGTGGGCATCACATCAAGGGTAAAACCTAGCTCATAACATCAGAGGTATGATCACAGGAAAAAATATCTCTATTCAGGGTGAAAAACAACTTTTTTAAAAATTATTTATTTATTTATTTATTTATTTTAACCCTGAATAGAGATATTGTAGCTTGGACTTCCATACAGATCCCAGCTGAGAACTATTTTAAATAATAAAATTAAAAAAGCCTGATGCTACAGTTGTCCTTAGTGGAAAGACTCCATTCACCTTCCTCCCACGATGGATCTCTGCTGGTAACTAAAGTTGCCTTACCAGTACCAATCAAACTAATGTGCCTCATTTAGCAGTGCTATGATATTCCCTGCTCAGAGTATTTCATAAACCATCTAGACAGTTATATTGTTTAAGACAAAAATAGAAACCAGAAAACACATGACAGAATTGTTTGATGCAGTGACAGAAAGTTAAACAGCTTCCAGCCTGGATGACAGCATGCAATCATTGTGCTCACTGTTTTGACTTTCTGACTCAGTATTTTCCTTTGAAAATCATCACAGAATCGTAGAATGGTTTGAGTTGGAAGGGACCTTAAGGACCATCCAGTTCCAACCCCCTTGCCATGGGCAGAGACACCTCCTACCAGACCAGGTTGCCCAAAGCCCCATCCAACCTGGCCTTGAATGCCTCCAGGGATGGGGCAGCCAAAGCTTCTCTGGGCAACCTATGCCAGTGCCTCACCACCCTCTGAGTGAAGAATGTCTTATATCTAATCTAAATCTACTCTGTTTTAGTTTAAAACCATTACCCCTTGTCCTATCACTACATTTCTCAATAGTCCCTCCCCAGCTTTCCTGTAGGCCTCCTTTAAGTACTTGAAGGACTCTCTGAACTTTCCCTGGAGCCTTCTCTTCTCCAGGCTGAACAACCCCACCTCTCTCAGCCTATATTCACAGGAGAGGAGACCCAGCCTTCTGATGATCCTTGTGGCCCTCCTCTTGACTCTTTCTTATGCTTCCATGTCCTTATGCTGAGGTCCCAGAGCTGAACACAATACTCCAGGCAGTGTCTTACAAGAGCAGAGCAGAAAGGGAGAATCTCCTCCCTCAGCCTGCTGCGAACACTGTATCTGTGCCCACCATAGAATGGCTTAGCATGAGAAGCATCACTGCAGCTGCAACGAGCTGCTGGGACACTCTCTTCCCTGCTGCAGATACCCATACCTTTCTGTAACTGCTGCCTCCATGCAAGACAAGCTAGCATCTCTGAGCTGAAAACAGAACTGACAAGCATGGCAAAAGTTACGTTCAAGGAAATTTGTTATGAACTGGACTTACGTGCTTACTAAAGATTTAAACATCGTCTTTCAGACCATATAATTCTCAGGCAATTAATCACCCTCCCTGAAGATAATTATGCTCTTTTGGCTGTAATATTTTCCCCTCTTTACACATAGATTCCTTCCCCTTTTTTTTGGGAGGGCCAAGAAATGTCATTTTCCATTGGAACCAGTGAATTAATTAAGCTTATGTCTGTTAATTCATGCTTTCTTCAGTCAAGCTGGAAAAGGTTGTTTCCTAGGAGTTGTAGAGGCTCTCAGGGCTTGTTTTGGAGTCTTGTGTTTCTGTACCTCTCGCTTTCTGACACCGCACCTTCCTCCAGAGATCTATGGAGGTAGTCACCCTTCAAGTCAATAACACAGTTACACACTATGGCTAGAGTTTGTCAGGAAAAATAGCTGAGTAAGGTACCCTGGCTGCTGCTGATCAGCTGTGTTTATCTAGACTGAGTTAATAAATATGACCGAGTCAAGGTGGTGAGTCTGCTGTCTGTGGCAGCTGGCCAGGAGCTCCTGGGTAAAGAGAGCAGCTCAGTGACACAGGAAGGCAAAAGGCGAATGTTTGCTGTTGGTACACAACTGCTAAAACAACTTACGCAGATCACAGTGGGCTGAACAATCAGCAAGATTGATACGATGACCTAGGAAAAGGCTGGCATGCTGGTAGAATATCTGGAAAACAGGGATTTTTCTTCCTGTTTTCTTCAAGCTGCAGTTTGGAAAAAAACTGCAAAAGCAGACTGATGAGGAAAATATTTTCTTTGTACAGTGGCTAGCCTGATAGAGAATTTTAATCAATAGCAAATGCTTATTCTCTCCCTCTCTACCCCTCTCCCTCTCCCTCTCTATCTATCCTTTTCTCTCTCTTCATAACACCCACACTGTATGTTTCTCTATGCACACATAGAGGTTGTTGAGGAACCTGTAATTCCATTATCTGCAGGATGTTTCTCTCACCACACAGCACAATGCAGTACCAAATGACTGACTTACTGTAAGGATAACAGCAGCACACACATAGTGCTGTCTGCTAAGTCCTTAGGCTGAGAGTTTGGCTAAGAGATAGAGAAAAGAGACAACTGGCATATCAGCCTGAATCATTCATTTCTTCCTTGAAGTTTCTTGGACTTTTATTATGCACCTAAATGCAGACTGAGTCAATATGTCTGTGTCTAAGCTTACCCAGACGTACCATGATCTTCAAGTTAGTTTAAACCAATTTCAAATTATAGTTTTATCTACCCTTTTCTCTTTGTTTATGAACTCTTCTTTTACTCACAAGTGTTGCAGAAGAGTTTATCTTAAATGTGTGAAAGTGCACTCCATTTAACCCCACTGAAATCACTGTATGACCACATCTGTTGTGAGATAGAGAAGTTTTGCAAAGATAAATTTTATTGCTTATAAACACATGAAGCATTTATAGTATTTTATTCTATGCCACAAGAATGTATTAAAAAAAAAAAAAGTATTTTAAAAAAATAAACTGATTCTTTTCAAGGCATCAACAATTAAAAACAATGTCAAAAACCACACTTAGAACAACAAAAACAACAATCTCAAGATTTTGACTCCCTGAATTTTCATTTGACAGTTTCAGGTGATCTTCATACTGATTGTCCATGGAAATGAGTAACTGGTCATTTATTAACTCCATTTCCTTGAGGGGAGTTTTGGTGCCCCAGACTTCTGACAGGCATGTGTTACTCATCCCAGATTGTGTGTTCAAAAGCGTAGATGTGGAGAAATGGTAATAATTTCTGAAAACTTTTTTTGTACCATCATAAATCTTCAGAAATCACAATGCTGATACAGTTTCATGAGGACTACAGACACATATAACCTTTAAAAAACAGCCTATAGAATATAAATATAAATTCTTACTCATGTTTATAGTGCCACTCATGATTTGGTAAATCTCTTTGTAAATCGTTCTCACTCCACCTGTCTAGACTATATACTCACTTACTTCTCATTGGAAAGCTCCTGCATATCTCTGATCTCCTGTAAGAACCTATTGATATTCAGTTCTTCAGAGAAGTCTCATGTATTTTTAAGCTTATCTCCTCCTGCCACTGTATCACATCCATGCACCAGTTTCTACCATAATTTCTCCCATTTCATATTAACCAGACATTTTGGTCAGTATTTCCCTGGCTTGCTCCTAGAACTTACTTTAAAATTTCAGATTTTAAAGAGTCACAGAAACCTATTATAAAGCCTTCTTTCCATTCTTCTGGTTGTGCAATTTATTTTTATATATTTTTTTAAAAATGCTACATATACTACAAGCAGCAATTTGGCAAGTCTACAGTTGAATTCCTTTTGACTAAAGTCATCTGGCCCTGACCTTGTAAAGGCAGTAGTAATCTCTCAAGCTTTAGGCAGAGAACAGGCTGCAGAGTGAAAATATTTGGGGCAATCACCAGAAAAATGACTTTGTGTATGTTTATTTACGTTAGATGCAACTGTGCCCTTACAGTAGGTAGATTTTTAATAAACAACAAGGCTGCACTTTAACACAAAATTTCCTTGTCTTTTCTCCCTTTACCCAGCTGATTCTACAGCTTTGGTCCCTATGAGTACCATTCCTTTGGCAAAGGGCAAGAGAAAAGTTACAGGCACAAACCTTAAGGCCGTTGAAAGCGAAGACTTCTACTGTAGTGTCCTTTGAACTATCTCCTGGAGAAAGAAAAGAGGGGAAAAACGGGAGGCAGCAGATTACCAGAAGGAAGGTGGTTTCCTATTCATGAGGTACTTGATGCATTCTGAGTATAAAGGGAACCTGTATGGAAAGAATGAAATTCATCTGAACCAAGCTGCTGGCCCTGAAAAACATGGCTGTAAATGAGCTTTTAAGCTGATTAGCATAGGAAAACCAATACATATAGATGAGTACATGGTTTTGGATGATGTAGACACCATTGTAGACACATGAGTTCTCTGTCCTCAAATTAAGAATCTGTAAGATGATGAAAAACATCAAGCATAAAGTGGACAGTACAGGCAGTTGAAACAAAGTGCCAAATGGTGAAGCAGAGCAGGGTACTTATACACAAGTGTGAGAAGACAAAGAAATGGGATGGAGGAATTGCTATGTTTAGCTGTCAGTGAAGACACTGTCTTACAAGGAACTCTGAAGTAGGAAGACAATTGATTAAACACTGAAATACAAACACAATATACAGAAAATACAGGAAAAAAACACATACTGGTGATACAGTAGCACTGTTTTCATGGACAACTTAGAATCAGTTCAAAGGAACAAACTAACTCCATCAGTGAATACCAAAGAACTCATTTGATCTGTTTTTATTGAGATTCAGATCCAAAAAGAAGCAGATAGTCCGATCTCCTTATTCTCTACTGACCCGGGTGGCAGTAGGAGATCAGACATAGTGACGGCACAACACATAAATGTAACTGGATTCTCCAGTTGCCATATAAAGTAGGCAAATGTAGCACAGGGACATGAAGCTGGACCCACATTTTTAGATACCATTGGTGATTATTTCATGGAAGGATGAAGTTACCACCCTGATGAAACATCACTTAGCTTCAGCTAAGGACAAAAATATATAACATCCATAGATTTGTGTTAACATTTAACCACAGAAAAGACCATTAAAGGATTACTGCAAGCATCTGTGCATTTTTCAACATATCCAGAAATGCTCTGGGAAGAGGCTAAGTGAAGTGCCTCACTGGAAAGAGGCTAAGAAGTGAAGTAAGAGGGTGGACAGTAAAGAACAGCAGAAGTCCATTAGATTTCCTCTATGGTCCCCAGGAAGAGGGTGTCAAAAATCTTGTTCAGATCCTAACAGTAGGACAAGGGATAATAGTTTTAAACTAAGAGAGAGTAAACTTAGGTTAGATATAAGGAAGAAATTCTTTCCCAAGGGTGGTGAGATGCTGGAACAGGTTGACCAATTGTGGATGCCCCATCCTTGGAAGTATTCAAGGCCAGGCTGGATAGGGCTTTGGGCAACCTGGTCTGGTGGGAGGTGTCCCTGCCCATGGCAGGGGAGTTGGAACTGGATGTTACTTTAGGGATCACTTTCAACCCAAACCATTCTGTGATTCTATGGTCCCAGATGTGCTGAACTGTCTTTTGAGCATTCTACTTCTCTTTATCACTGGTAGTTTAAGGAAACCAGCTCTAGACTCACCCTTACACTAGGTTACATTAATCCATGTAGATTTGCTGTCTCTTAAAAGATCTCATCTCATTATGCTGCTCTTCTCACTGAGGAACAACAGTTGGTTCTTTTTATTCTCAGTCCACAAAGGTATTAGAGGTGTAAGCAATGGGTGCAAGTTTGGTAAATCCTTTTTTTGACGTTCAGCACCATTAAGGGAATAGGGAACCAAGGTGTGGTCTCCAGTCAAGGTCTCTCAGCATGTCTGCGTAAACACCAACAGTCTTCAGTATTCCCCTAATATTCATTCTGGGGAATTCCTTCACAACAGGAACATTATAAAACTAACACAAGTGGCCTTTTAGTGCCTTACTTCTCCTGGGATCTGTGACATTAAGATGAGAAAGGGTGGTCTGTTCCTAGCCAGTTTTAGGTAACAGAAGAGTTTAGTATCATGGATAGGAGTCTACAAGTTAGAATATCTTCTAAGTTAGCCCTAATTTTTGCCACCAGTGCAGCCATGAAAAACTGCAAAAACTTGCAGATGGCTGGTTCAGAAGAGGTGATGGGAACTTGATCTGTGGAAAACAAAATTATAAACAGTTCCTCTATTATGTTGTACAGTAACACAAAGAGTGATTTGTAGCTATTCCTGAGAAATAATTTGAGAACAAAAATAATTATTTTTGTAGTCTGTTACGCAATTCATGCCATATACTTTTTACACAGTCCACTGCACACCTGGCTTTAAAGTGGGTTGAATAACATTTTTTATGACCAATGGGATATTTTGTTTCAGCTTATAAAATGGATGCTCCTTGTGGTCACAGAGTGAATGTTTTTCAGTTATCTGATACTCCAAAGGGAAGGTCAAAGTGTTGTGTTGCGATGCATTAGATGTAGTGCAATCTTGTGCATGCTGGATTTTTTCAGAGATCACACTTGATGTTCTCCCCATTGCGGATGTATCTCTGGAAACATGCAAAACTACAGACCCCTCATGACTCAGTTAAGACCTCCAGGTGGTCTTTAATGCCAGACTTTTCAGAGGAGACATGAGCGTGGCCCCTGCCAGGTTTCTGTCAATTCTTCTCTGAAAGACCTGTATGTACAGATCTTCCTCCATTGACAGCTTACCACTGACCAGAAGTTACCTCCTTCCAGCTGTGGAAACCTGTCCAGTTCTCCTCCCATTCATGAGTACCCACTTGAGTCCTTCCTGTCCCAGCTGTGGAAAAACACCCATTCCTTGGCCAAGAACACCCAGCTCACTTGGACGGTCCAAAAAGAGCTGACTCCAGGGCTGGCTGTGAATGTGAGGAATGGACCATAAACAGTACAATACTGGTGTGATTGGCCAGTGATCAAATTACTCAGAGCTCTAGCAGACTGCAGGGGGATACACCTATACTTACATTTGGATTATCATCAAAATACATAGCATTCTTACTCCTAGTCTACCCTGGGTCTCAGTACAAAACGCATCCTAGGTGATTGATTTCCAAGAAATGTAATATTGGCTCTGTGATAATGTCTACGGGCAACATACAAAATGTTTATGTTCCACCACAGGGTCCAAATTTGTGAAATAAATATTTGTTCTCTTGTATGCCTGCGGGATCCTGCCATAGAGAACACTATGTGCTATAATGTGTTTCAGAGCCGCCCATGGCAGGACTCGGACAGACCTTTAACTGCTTGTTCAGCGTGGTATTTCTCTTTAGACTCTCTTCCTATTTGCTCTGCTCCTTTGTAAAACACTTTGTATTTCTGCTAACACATGATGTATTATATAAACTGTACATTCATACTGAATAAAGTATAATACATTTCTTTTAAAGGCTTGAATAATACTGTGCTGACTTTCTCAAATACAACAGAGAGTATCTCATCTCAGAGCAGTTAAAATTCAAGCAATGTTTAACTGCAGTGCTGGAGAGAAGACAGGTCAAAGTACAGATAGGAAAGTACCCCATCAATTGGCCATGCATCCATTTAGTAATTTTTGTCTCAGCAAGAAAACAAATCATTACTGTTTTTTGCTTAGATATATAATCCCTTCTGCTTGTCATTAAAAGATATCTCCCAGACTTTCACTGTGTACTGATAGTGTTCATTAAAAGATATTATATTATTGTCATTAAAAGATACTATAAAATGCCCATGCCCCCAGATTGCTTCATATAAAATTACTAGCATATGTTCACTAATAGTATTTTAAGTTAGAGACAGAGTGTTCTTGCTGAGAATGTGTTCTTGTTTAAGTATCACCATATTTTTTATTGTCATGCAGCTTAGGTTGCTTAGCATGAAAATTTACTAGCAAAAGTAATTAAGAAGCTATTTAGACCAGGGGAAATGTTCTGCATAGAAGACCCTAGAGCTAGGAAATGCTGATCCCAGCTTGAATTTTTTATGTAACTCCTCACTTGAAAATGCCAGCCTCTTTGGCCTTCAGACAGGTATCCCTTTTCTTTCTTGGACAGATAAGCATCTGTTTCTTTCTACAAGATATAATAACGTTCCT
The DNA here is from genome assembly GCA_011076525.1 of Nettapus auritus. Taxonomy (NCBI): domain Eukaryota; kingdom Metazoa; phylum Chordata; class Aves; order Anseriformes; family Anatidae; genus Nettapus; species Nettapus auritus. The sequence goes on from CM021767.1 coordinate 60,154,195, forward strand.
CATAACAAAAGGTTTCTCCCTAGGATAAGCACTTCCTCACAATTTCTTAGATTTCTGACATAAAACTGGAACTTCACATTATTGTTTATATACAATTTATATTTACCATTTATAATAATAAGTAATGCTAGTAAAAATAATCAGTTATTAAGGGTGAACATTAAGTGAGGGTCAGCTGCTCAATTAATATTGCATCCTTTTAATATATATATATTTAATGTTAATATACTGGATTGTTCCTGAATTTAGTCTATGTACATGTTTATGCAAAATAGTATAGTTTTGAAATGCCGAGGCTTTTAAATGTGATTAATCCACAGTCCACAGAAAGTCTGGGAGATAGATCTTCATACCACAAGAATTTTAAACAGGGTGTTCTTAAGTTTGGCATATTTCTCTTTCCAAGACTTTGACTTATCACAGAAAGATACAGGAAGAAACGGAAAAGTCAATAACACCAGCAGATCAAATATATAAAAAGAGATAGTAAGAAAAATGACATCTAGCTCACTGCATGCTTAGTGTTCAGCCCAGAGCAATTTACCTGCAAGAAACAGATAGAGTGCTCTATATTATCTGTTATTTATTGATCTAATTTGGGAACACTGTAGTGTTGTGTCCCCAGAGACATTGTCTTGGATAAGTTGATAGAGGACCGTGGTATGGAGCAATCATGCTCTGTTGCTATGAGGAAATTAACCTTTTAGGGGAGAAAAAGAAAGGGAACCATCTCCTAGGCTTGCATATTGTGATAGGGTAGCACTTGTGTTGGATATTTGGTAAAGCCTAAGCACAACTGGTAAAGCCTGGAACAACTGCTTCATGCCAGGCACATCTGGCTCATGTTAGCCCTCTCTGGGATCCTAACCTCCACAAGTTACAGATGCTAAGGATGAGGGAATGAGGTTTTTAGATCTCTTCTGATTCTAGAAAAATCTGCAAAGTTTGCTTCCCTACATATTTCAGACAGTCTGATGCCCCCTGCAAAGTCTTGATTCTTCAGTTTTATTGATGCTGTCTTGAGCTTGCTGCTTGCTATCTGCTGAAGGGAGGAGGAGGAGGAAAACAATAGTTAAATTCCACCAAGGACACCAAAATGCTTTGGCTCTGCTTTCTGATTTTTCTTTTTTCCACATCTAAATTTTGAGAGTTGAAGATGTTTGACTATCTCACAAATGAAGCCTGTTTGTTAGAGACAGCTGGAGTGATGCCTCAGTCTCGTTGATAGTCACTGTGACTGAGACTTGTCATTCTCAGAGGTGTTTCTTAAAAGTCTCTTTTTTTTCAAATCAGATTTTGTGAAAAGATTATCCCTCAAATTTTATGCCATAAAACTGTCTTACAGTGTACAGGCATACACATATGCACAAACATGTTTTTAAACCCCGAAGTAAATTGCAGACAATTTATTCTTTCAATCTAATTGCAAAAACTGCATAGTGAACATTTAATATTCCAGATCTCTTCACCATTTGAAATGCATTATTCTTGGTGGTTTATTATTTACTAGATTATCTTGTTACTGGCTAAACCATAGAATGACATGAGGAGATGAGGGTAACAGTAATGAGGGCAAAAACTGGGGCTAGTAATAAGGATGTGTTGGAGTCTAATAGCATGGCTTTTTCTACCTTATGCAAGCCTATGAGTGCCACACACTGTATTATCACAGCTAGTAACTGCCACACCGGGCTGTTTCAAAGCTATGCTGCCAAATCTCTGTCTTTTAGCATCTCTTGAGTGAACTCTGATGGCTTCACTATTTATGAAAATTCTGGAAACTGCCCATCTTATTCAGCATGAGTTTCTGACTAAGCTGGTACAAGCAATGAAAATAGCCATTTACATACTTTCCAAATGAAAATCAGATCCAAAAAGCATGGAAATTCTTGCCACTGCTACCAGGAAATGGTGAAACCACAAAAAGACCTGATCTTGACTTGTGTGATCTGTGTTCTCAGCTGAGCTACGTTCATATTTTCCACATTTTCAGTAAAAGATACATGCTCTGAGTGAGAGCTTCTACCCTGGCATGGCCCCGTTTCACACCCTGAAAGGAAAGGGCTGGTAAGGGAGTTGGGCTGCCACAGTACTTCTCCCTGCGGGCAGGGAGAGGTGATTGTCCCCTGCCCTCTGGCCACTGGTGGGGCTGCACTACCAGCTGTCTTCATCCAGATGTTGGGAGGAGGGAGATATCCCGCCATTCATGTTGGCATGGAAAAAACATGAGAAAGCCTTCTAAGGCATGACATTTTGTGATATTAACAGGAGCACAGCTACTAGATTATGCCGTCTCTCTGCTCAGCACTTGTCAGACCATGTGTGGACAGTCTCCAGCCAGGGCCCCCGGGATGGGAAAGACACTGGAGCAAGCTCCAGGTGGCCAGACCAGAGCAGCTGTCCAGGGCCAGGAGTTGAGGGCTGGGGCTGGCTCAGCCAGGCCAAGATGGGTATGGGGGCTGCCAGCGGCCCCCATGGGGAGTCAATGGTGGAGACACAGCCAAGGGTGCACAGTGGGAGGCTAACAGACAGTGGGCAGGCCTCAGGAAGAGAGGCTGAGGCTGCAAGGGAAGGGTTGTTGTGGTGGGGCTGCAGGCAGCGGAGCAGGTCCTGTGGGGGTTTACACACCCAAGTGGGCACAGCCCTGAGCAACCTAGTCCAGCCCTGCAGCTGGCCCTGCGGGGAGCAGCAGGTTGGACTAGGGACCTGCTGAGCTCCTGCTCAGCCTGAGTGACAGTGATTCAGTCCTCTGATTCTATCATATCTAAAGCCATATTTACCTGATAAATGGGAATTACTCCTTCAAAGAGACTCCATGCTCTAATGAGATGAGCACTCAAGTTTTGCAATTGTCACTCTCTCCCTCTAGATTGGAAAACTGGAAAAAAAAAAAATCCATAAACAGCAAGTGCTATAGCATCTTTGAATATTTTTTTCTGTCTGTAAAAAAAAATTACCAAAGTTTACCATTGGAGGGAGATAGTGATGAAGCTTTTGCTCTCTGACAAAGTATAATGGTCCATGCAGGGAGGAAACATGAAATAAACAAATACTTCTAGGCTGGGTGGTAAGTTTTGTATTTGGGTTGACAGTAAGTTGCTGGATACCATTGCATTCACTGTTATTGTAAACTTGCAATAAATATTGCTCAGTACCCAGAAGAAATAGTAGGTCCCTGCCCTGAAGACACTTTGATCTAAGATCGCAGGGTTAAGCTTTTAAAAAGTACCAAGACTCTTTTGAATCAAAAAGAATTAAGCTTCTAGAAGACTGATGCTCAGGATGGGATATTCAGTGTGGTGCTGCAGCACCTCTCTTTTAGATGTCCTAGTGAATTCCACTGCCCGAAAGGTAAGAATTCTACGCTCCTTTCACAATATGCAGAGAGGTCTAAATCCTTGTCAACTGGATCCACAAAAGCCAGCGCATCTTTAATTATATTATAATATGCATATATATACACTATATACAATATACTAACATATAATATTATCTGAATCCCCACCTCTTCCCAGTCTCCAGACTGAAGGGAACTGGTGATTTTTGATTAGATTCACCATCTTGATCTCTCTTCCAACACCAGCTGCCTGCGCTGTGCAAAATTCACAGGGACTGCAACCATGGCGACCTTTCTGCAGCAATACAGAGCTAGCAGAAATAGGACCAGACAAGGAAGAATGTGAGATTTGACTCCTTTCCTTTGTCTGTAAGAACTGAAAGCAATATTTATTTCCTCATGGATAAACATTAAACTACATGAGTACTACATATTCTGAGACAGCCTATCGCAAAAACCGTGTTTTATAGTACAATCTCTCTCTCTCCGACCTAATGAACTTGCAATTATTCATAGCAGTTTATTATTCAGATCATCAAACAGGATCACCGAGTACTCTACTGCCTGGTATTTATGGTATTCACATCTAAATTTGTGGAACATGCCTTTCAGAAGAGGATGGAATTGAGTGATCTCCTACTCCAGATAAGAGAGCTTCCTGGAGTTCAATGGGAAGAGGAAAATGGAGATGAATATGATCTGAGTCAAAAAGGTGGAAGTACTTCTACTACGGGGAGACTTCATTAGTAGCAGTGCTCCAAAACCACTTCCCAGATCAGATGAGAGAAGAAGACCATTATTAGATTGAGATATGTTATGTTAAGATTGAGGAATCTGAGTGACAGAAAATGAAAGTGCTTTCAGGGACTGAAAACAGCCAAACCAATGAACCACATTTGGAATTTAGACACTTTCAAAGCAATTTATCTGGAGTTATCTTCTTAAAACACCTGTGAACCCAGCTTAAATGCTCACAGAGTCCAAAACTGAATAATCATGTTGAAAGAAGGTGCCAAGAGTCAGCTGAGATATGGGCGTTAGCCCGATATGCATGCTTACAGTGTTGCAGATATGAAGCATAATTAGGTGTTTTGTCTCCCTCCAGATGGCATCTTTGTAGTACATTAGGTCAGGACACTATGACCAAGGATTATGTCTGACCTGAGGACGAGATTGCTTACTGAATCGAGATCCTAGACCTAAACAAATGCTAATATTAAGTGTTTAACTTAATTCATTTTAACCTCACTGGTTGCTTGAATCAAGGAAATTCCAGTTCAAGCACATACATAAGCATTAGCAGCATGGAGTTAAGCCATAATATAGCTTGGTTCAAATTTATCCAGAAATTATTTTCCATTCAAGGCCCATAGCCATCCAATTCACTGATGCTGAACTAATTTGAGCCAGTTTGCACTGAAAAAGAAAACACTTCAAAGTGGGAAGATTTTCCATTCCAGCTCCTCTCTCCATCTGACCTGCATGCATCCAGCAGACACTGTGTTTTCAAACACAGACACTTGGTAGGGAGGAAATCAGGCCACCGTCCTTCTGTTCTTGTAACAACACAGGCTTTTCTAGCAGTGGGAGAATGCTACCAAATACATGGCCAGATTCCTCATAGAGTGAGTAATAGTGGTTCTCAGCTGCCTCTCTCTCCTATTACACTCAGTAGCTTGATTCATAAACTCTGTGCACAGAGAATCTATTTCTTTACCATTGACATCCCTAAAATATGAGAAGGAGATTAGGAAAGGAGGGCTGGAAAGTGACATACTGCAGTATTTACAACTTTCACCTGTTAAAAATCTGTGTGTTATGGGATATTGTAGATAGTTTTGATGTAATGGAAAAGACCAAGTATGTGCAGGTAAATGCAGAGAACTTACTTATTTTTGTTCATCTTCTGCTGTTCAGAGCTTCATCCTCCTAATTTCCAGTCTCTACTCCTTTTTGTTCCTTGAAAGATAAGCATCTCCTCAGCACTGAAGTGTGTGTTAATTGCATTGTACTCACTGCACTGCAGTCCACAGCATGTTATGGCTGCTGCACCAGTAGCACAATGAACGTGGACAAGGTGACTGGTATGGCTAAACACTGTTGGGTCTCCAAGTACATAAAAAGCTAGAAACAATCAAATTGCAAGAGTAATTTCTCATCCTCAGTCTCATGAATCTTCTGAGTGGAAAGTACAAAACCACCTTAAAGCCTTCTATCCCTGAAAGTGGGGCAGGTCCACTTCTAAATATGCTGTGAAATATCTAGTAAAATTAATGAAGAGGCCAAATGTTCTTGCATTATTCAAAGATGGTTGTTGGCTACTTCAAGGAGTTTCTTTTGTGACTAAACATAAAGGCTGAAAGATCTTCTTACATGTATCTGAAAGATGTCTGCTGATGAAGTGATTGACACACCTTTTAGCTTTAGAAATCAAAGACTGTTTTCCATTTGATGGAAATAACAGTTTTCTCTTTTGAAGAATAATTTTATGTAGTTAGAAGAAATTTAACCATGACTTCATGAGGCCAAGATCTTGCCACAGTCATCTAAAGCACTGTAACTGTGCTGCTGTAAAATCTAGTCTTTTAAATTATTCTTACATTTGTTGTAGTATTTTAAAATAAGTGAGGCAATATTTAAAATTTACCTTTCCAAACGGGTTTTATTTCTTCGCATTCAATTGCACAGACTGAAAGATTGACACAAGTGTACTTAGAATGAGGTTCCTTGGCCTTCATGCAAGGATATAAATGGTTTTATTTTCTCAAAATCTGGGTACCTTACAGTTGCCTTTGGAATGACTAAGTCAACAGGAGATGCCTGCATTCCCAATGCTCATGAAATTCAATCTATTTCTTTAGGTGCATAAGTAAGAATTTAGGGCTCAGACACAAGATCTAATTATGTGATTTAGCAAGCTGATACTCATCTTATGATGTGTGATAAACTGTCCTTTCATTTAACACAGCTCAAATCAGCCAGAGAACTCAGAAAGTCTTCTGTCACAGACATAAATGACAGAGGTCCCACTCGAGTGGAGTAACTTCACTAACAGCCCAAGATGTTTTACTTCATGCTGTATGTACAATGACATGCCTATACAGTGTTCTGGGTTTCTTATCTTTCTTGAACCTGGCATTTGTTCAAGTCTTCAGATGCATGCTCTTTTCCAGCTGCAGCTGTGCCAATGAGAAGGTAAGTTCCCCAGCTTGCTCTTCCCTCTGCTGCTGGAAGTTATCACCCTCTTTGATCTGCTGGCCAGGCTCCTCGTGTGATTTTCCAGAACTTGTTTCAGTCAAAATAAGCTGCTCTAACAGTGGCTATTCTATAAATTCTTAAAATTGACTCATCTAATTTTAGTGGATGTTGGTTAGAGGTCATGGAGAGAAGGTGACGAGTGCATAGGGATGAGGTGCCACTTCAGTAACCTCTTCAGCTGCTGCAGCTGCAGCCTGAAAAGATATATGTCTAGAGCCTATATGCAATTGTTAATTGAGTTTCCTGTTGTCAAGAAGCATATTCTGGGAACAAGCTGTCTGAAACAGCAAACTGTTTACATGACCCTAGGAATTGCTCCAGGCAAGATGAATGATCAGGCTGATGAATATGCTAATATTGGTCCTTTTAGGTTTTAAAAAGTTCAGTTAAAGAAAGGTAAGGGAACAGAAGAAGAAAAGGTTGCTGTAGAACAAGAGATAGCTACTGGAAAACAGATGTGTTTACCTTTGAATGTTTTTTATTTTTGTGTTGTTTCATTTACACTTATAAAAAGTCAGCGTCAGTCATATTTGTCTTGGTTTCTGCTGACCACTATTTTAAAATAACTGTGTGCATTGTTGGAACATAGCAAGAGCACTTAATGCAGAAAGCTTTACCTGGCTGATGACTAATTTCACTTATAGTTCCTTTCTGGATTACTTTTTCTGACTAGTTTTAATGAAGATTTCAGTTTATACCAACAGTAGTCAAGAGAATGTTTTTGTGTTTCATTTGCTGTTTCTTCCTCCACTTCCTCTTAACCTGTGAGGCAGACTTCTTGGAATTCTAACTTAATGAAATTCATTAAATCAATAAATCCCAGCATTAGCAAGTGACCCATGCTAATCTTGGATTCACAAGAAGACATGAAGCAGAAAGTCAATAGGCTACTTTTCACACTGCATCTTGGTGAGAATAAGACTGAAGTAAATACAAAAAGTGTATTTTCATATGAAAATATTTTCCTAAGAAGGAAGAAAGACCCTAAACATCTGGTTCTGGTGGACTGAGGGGGAGGATGAACATTTGGTCTCTTGTAGGACCAGCAGACAGGACAGTGCCATATCAGCAGAACTATTTTCTATCAAACTTTTCTATCTAATAGTACCCATCAATTTTGAGGAGTCTACAATCATGTGGAGTGTGTAAGGGGTGGAATAGAGAGGTTACCTCCACAGATCACTGCTGTCCATTATTGTGTTATGGGTATCTTTTTTATATAAGAGTATTTTGTATTATGGGTACATATGGTTATATATGTACCCTTTCCATGCTTTGCAGCCAGGGATGCTCTGAGACTAGAAATGGGTTTCCTCTCTCAGTGATAACTAGAGGCCAGGTAAGGCACAGAGACCCATAAGTTCGTCCAGAAGAGAGGTAATTTTTATAGCA
>CM021767.1:60162281-60176256 GCA_011076525.1 Nettapus auritus
GTGTGGTGCACTTTCCAGTAAGAGTTTATCTTTCATCCTTACAGACAGCTGACCCATAGATTACCATTCATCAAAGAATTTGGGGTTTCTGTGAATAAAGATAACTGAAAGGCACTATACCAAAGTAATTTGTGGTCTGTGCTTAGTGGGGAAAACAATGACTGGTGGCTGAAGCAGTTAGCCCTGATAAAGGCAAAGGAACGGATCAAAATGAATACTGAAAGTAATTTCCAAGTCAAAAGCTATAATCTCATTCCTGAAACTGATGTAAAAAATATGGTCCACTTCATTGTCATTCACCAACAGAAACAAGACTAACAATGATGTTTCCCAGCAGTTAAAGTGTGCAGAATCTGGCTGAAGGTACTTGCCATTTTTACTGAAGTAGTGCAATTTTCTCAAGTCCTGTTGCTACTGAGGGACAAAGATGTAGCTGAGCCTCTGTGACTGAAGTCCAACATTGTGCCAGTGGATGAACAACACTTGTGGGAGGAAAAATTGGCTCTGATTCTTTGGAGTTTTTCACAGCTTTTATCTAAAAATTTCAGAGGGTTGGTTCCTTTGTTTGTTATATGATTTTATATATATATTACATTTTGTCATGGGCTTATTAAGTTAATCTTTATCTGGGGAGAAGTTGAAGCTCAAGCTAATTTCAAGCTAATTTAGTTGAGAGTCTGAGAGCTAACCCTTGAGCTACCTGGAGAGTCCCTGGGGAATGATAGGATCCCGCATGACTTGCTAGGTGGAAGAAGGCAACCCAGGGAGATTAGTTTGTGTAAAAAAAATAGCTGTTGGATTGGGGATACAATCACCCCAATCTGTACAGGGGGGTACAATCCTCCCCCGTCTCAGTGGTGGCTTTTTAAAACTTGTTTTGCTGTATTTTGTCTAATCCTCTTTTTAACTTGGAGGTTTGCTCTGACTCCTCACCATGGTTCTCATGGCAGAATGTTTCAGAAGTGCACTGCCTGCTCTGTAAAGTTGCTTTTACCTGTTTTAGACTGAGCCCTGTTCTACTAGTGGAGAATTTAGGTGAATATCTTCTTCCTCACCTTCTCCACTGCCTTTCTGGTTGTATAAACTTAAGCCATATCTTCTCACCTCTCCAATTTGAGCCCTCCCAGCCTTCAGCCTCTCATAGCCCTGTAGATATCCTCAGCTGATCTCTTAGGCTTTTAATTCATGAAGTATAAATGTCTTATGCAATGTAAAGCAGAGTTTTTGGATAAAATATTTATGCCATAGTAATAGCCAGAAGACCAGTGGATACCTAAGTCTGCTGTGCCCGGTTTTGAAATAATGAGCTGGCTCAACATTACCATGAAAAAATGATCCACAGACTGCCACAGTAGTGCATAAATGGACACCTTGTTGCTGGCTGGATGTTTTGAGGTATTTTGTTTTGGAGGAATTTAGATGCGGTGGTGAAATCAAGCATCTGAAGTCCATGATTCTCCAAGGTATTATTATATTTCCTCTTTTTCAGGAAAAAGTGGGTGCTCTGAACTTCCAGCTGAAAACAGCCTGCCCTACACAGCTAAGTAAACTGTTATTGTCAGGAATGTGGGCACTCTCCATTTTATGCCAGGCTGTGTGCGCGCTCCCTGCTAAAGCATTTCCTTTAGCTAAACAAATAAGCACCACAACGACAAATACTACAACAATCGGTCAATTGAGAGACTGAAACACTACTTTGCCACAGTGAATTTTCCACATGAAAAACTCAGGGCCTGAAGAGATGCTTTTCCCGCATCTTATGTCAGCACCATATTTTCCCTGTGATCCAGACCTCACAGGCATTGCTTCTTAAATCTCAGAAAGCAGAGAAGTTTTTATGGTAACGTATTATAATATGTTTAAATCTGCTGTCATTCTCTCTTGCATGACACGAATCAAGAATCCTATTGTTTTCTCCTGGCAGAAGCATGATCCTACCTGAAGAAGGCAGCAGGGTATTTGTTCTGATGGTCTTTCTAACACTTTGCAGAAGAAAAGCATCTCAAATGGAGCTGGATGTCTTGGAACAAAACAGAGATTTCAGGCCATGAGCAATTGCCACCTAGTTTGTATCACTCACTTAGAAAGTGTCACAAGGCACAGGGATATTTTTGCTTTCTTAAAAGAAATGTGCATTAAAATGGTCTATTCCCTAGTTAGTGAACAACCATATGAAAAAGTGTTTTGCTCTCCCCAGCTAGCAGCAGTGGCTGTGTGGTCATTTGGTCTTCTTCTGTCTAAAAAAATACAGTACATTCCTCAGTCCCCGCCACCTTGACCGCTAGCTGTTGTGTTTCCTATGTCAGAGGAGATGAGATCATTTATATCAACAGTTATGATGTCTGCAGAAGCTCTTCTTTTGTGCCAGGTCATAGTACTGGTCTGGATGAACTACAAAAAGGATCTACAAACCATTTAAACTGCTTACTGTTTTAATTGGCTATTAGATATAAGCCTTCACTCTCTTTCTTTGGCTTCTTCCTGATAAAAGAAGAGAGAACCCTGTTGAGCTAGCTTGGTGGAGGAAGATTGCATGAAAGCAGAATTTTGCAAAAAGTCATTAAAGAGAGAACTTAGAGCAAGAAGTGAGAGAAAAAAAAAAAAAAAAGGAAAATAAGAATCTGAGGGAAGAGGATGAAAAGGTAGATCTGCAAACATAAGACCAGTGGAACAGAATTTTATTCAAATTATATCTTGTCACATCTTCATCATCTTCATGTCAAATACTGCTGAAATAGATAGACAGGAGTGATAAAGCCATTATGCATTATATGTGGGGAGTGATAAGGCCATTATGTGACTTATGTGTTGGAAACTGATTTTGCCATCAGTGTGTATAACAATAAATTAGGCTTGTTGAACTTTATCCATAGGAAACAAAGAAAGAGATCGCAGACAAACCTGCCAGTTTATAGATAGCACATGAAACACCTAGCTCATTCTCCTGTGCAGTGCAGAATTTGTTTGCCTTAAAATGAGTAATGATGTGGCTGCCTTTGAAAAGCGGTATTGAAGGCTGATATTTAACTCTTCTACTCAGAAGTGTCTGAAAGAGGTAATTCAGATCCTGGAACAAGAGAAGCAGCTGAATCCCAGGGGGATGGCTCCTGGCAGTCTTCATGGAGGTGCTCTGATGGAATCTGTGGGCATGATGCTTTAGATGATGAACGGTCTCTTGAAAGGAGCTGCTTCATCCTTGTGAGGCAGAAAAATAATAGTAGAAACAAAGGATGAATTGTTCTTTCATTTGCTGATGTCAGAAAGCAGAGTGTTACAGACAACAATCTTATACAACATAGAATGAGCAATGGGAGTCTCACTTTTTTATCCCTCACCTTGGTCCTCCAGCTCAAGAAGGATGAGTAAATTTAGGAATAACTGACAATACTTTTCTGCAGAGGGTGTTTGTGTGGAAGCTGCCTAGCAGAATTAAGGCTACTTGCCAGTGTCCAGCCAGCCTGAAGAGGGTCTGCAAACATTGCAGGACTAGACATGATGAAAAATCATTTGAAGCAGACATTTTTTTAATTTTTTTTTTTTTTTTTAATTAACGTGTCTTCCTCATTTACAGTTCAGTTAGGACATGCATTGTGGCATCCAGGAGGATGCTGTGATGCTCCAGTATACTGGTACAACATTATAGCTGGTGCATTGGGTTTTAGCACAATGCTTCTGAAATACACACTGTAAAAAATGACCAACAAAATGATGTTTTCTGAACTCAGCCTTCCTACCTTCTACATTCACCACCACTCAAGCTGTAATCTGTCTGAGAAAAAAGTGCTTAAACAGATTCTGTTGCAAGATTTCACATACTATCTGAACACATGGGTTGCTTGGAATTTTCTATTCCTTACACACTTTCTAGAAAATAAAACTTATAACAACAATAGTCAAATGTTCTCACAAACTTTTCATGGATTTTAAATTATTCTTTTGTTTGTTCTGCAATACATTAACTTCTAATACTTAATATGTTTTTGTTTTGTTTTGTTTTGTTTTTAACGGAATATAACGTATCATCTGAAGTGCTGGGTTTTTTAAGGTCACGTTGGCTCACAAGTTTTACTTGTCAGAATGTACAGTTTTGCTTCTGTGGATATGGCCATTTGTCTTTAGTTTAAGTTCCAAATTACCTCTCAAAATCTGATTCATAAATAAGTTTTGTTTACAGCTGGGTCTACTCTAAATGATGCTTATCAGCTGAACTCCTGGCTTTTGTACAGTTTTTAAAACTTCAAAGTGCATAAAAAACACAATCATGTCACTTTTTTTTTGTTGTTGTTCTATGTTTGCCAATAGCATCTAGTTGTTGACTGGGGAGGTAGGACAAAAGTACAAGTGATAATGGAATGATATTGATAACAATGAACAACAGCATTACAAAAATCACAGTACTGCCCATGTGTCAACCAATGCACAACAAGTAACCTGACATATGGGCACTAAGTTCCCCATGGACTGCTTCGTCATTTTCCAGTATACTCCATATATACTTCACATAAGTCATGTTCTCCTCCTATTAATTTCAAAACTACTTGAATGTAAGCAAACTTTATTCTGAAATGTTTGTAATAAAAGCTGAAATGTAGCAAGCCAAGAATTTGCTAGGATATTTACTTCAGCAGTTACATTTTGAATTGCAGAGGTTGGGATTTTTTTAGTATGAAACAAATGTCTGTTTCTGTATCATATGCTCTTGTGAGATACCTGTGAAAGTAAGTTTGCTGGCTTCACAGAAAGCTGTTGATACTAATGGAAGTGGTTTTCAGTCTGCCACAGGGTTGATGCTGATAAACAGGACTGTATTTAACAGCAGAAGTCTGTTACTACCCAAAACTCAGTCAAAATGATGTCTTGACAGAAAATTGTTCTTCAGACACTGGGAGACTGTATTTGATATAATCAGCACAAAAGCACATTGCTCTCTTTCTGGTAATCATCAAATGTTTGGTTTCTTAACTTGGAAATAAACGAGCCTCAAGGAATTTGAAAATTTGAGGTTTCATACATTTTTTTTTTTTTTTTTTTTTTTTCCTTTCTCAAACCTAGCTAAATTTGCAAATACTTTAAAACATGTGCAGAAAAATTCCATTCCAGTAACAAATAGACATGGAATGGAATGAGAAGACAATTTCTTTTTTTAATAGACTTAAACATCACTCTAGTTCAAATGAAATACTTGGGTGCAAAGAGCTGCCACTGTTGCTTGCAGGACTACAGCACATTTCAAAAACACTTTGTGGTCTTTAGAATGTGACAACTGAGCAGTAATGTTAAAGGCTTGCATATATTCTTCAAACATCTTATATTCTTAACCTTTAGTCTCATTGCTATTGTTTCATTTCACAGAATCACAGAATTGTAGGGGTTGGAAGGGACCTCAAGAGATCATTGGGTCCAACCCCACTGCCAAAGCAGGTTCCCTATAGCAGGTTGCCCAGGTAGGATTCCAGACAGGCCTTGAATATCTCCAGAGAAGGAGACTCCACAGCCTCTCTGGGCAGCCTGTTCCAGTTCTCCGTCGCCCGTACCATGAAGAAGTTCTTTCACATGTTGGTGCGGAACTTCCTGTGCTCCATTTTGTGGCCGTTGCCCCTTGTCCTGTCCCCACAAACCACTGAAAAGAGGTTGGCCAAATCCCACTGTCTACCACATTTAAGATATTTGTGAACATTGATAAGGTCCTCTCTCAGCAATCTGTGATTCACTTTTGTCACTCTTTGACATACAACGTTTCATAGCTTTTGTAGTGTGCCTCAGGGTATGGCCTGACCCTCTGCTAAGGATGGAGAGTGTGCAACCAGCTATATGAGTGATTGTGTTGTGCCAATTGACACAATTTTCTCTCTAATTGCAGACCCTGGTGTGGATTTTATTTTGAGTGCAATGAATGTCAGACCTTTAACTTGTTTTCTGACACATGGAAATTGTGTGGGGGCCTGAATAGCTGTTCCAATGAAACTTAGTGATAATGAGGGCAGGCTTTAGGGGTGTGAGATCATCCATAGCGTACTGGAGTATCATAGGATGACAGGGCTCTGCACTCCACTTCAGTGGAACCAGCTGCATGAGACTGATGGCATGATGGGAAGTATGCTGCAACCTTCCTGTTTCCAGGAATATGCCTGGAAATACCCTCGTGATTTAGGAGATGTCTCTCAACATCTTCACTGAGAATATGAAACCAATATGCAGTAAAATGCAACAGACCAATTTTAAATGTGGATTTTCCTCTTTGCTATGATTTTTTGAAGCTGTTTGGTGTAGGACTGTTAGATTTTGTAGCTCACTAGCAAATCACAGTAGAAATTCTCCAAATGCTAGGAAATCACATTGAAAAACTTGCTTGAAATGTTAAGATGGAAATATCTGTATCTCCATCATTAGTAAATAACGAAGTTAAAAATCTCAACCTGCCAACCTTGGGGCCATGCTGCAAGGGTAGTCTGTGGAGCTTTGATGTCAAAATTGGGCAGGGACAAATCAAATGCTACGTAAGAGTACCAGTACAGGTTGATTCTGTTTTCATCAATAGTTGAGAAAGACAACGAGAGAGCTAGATACCTTGTTGACAGAGATTATATACAAGTTTACAGTTCTGCAGTGCACTCTGACTGTACTTACAACCACAGATAATACTCTCTGAGGTGCTTACCTGTATCTATATGCACAAGGTACTAGCTTCTTTGAAATCCCATCTGGCTTCTCAATGGGCTGTTACCTAAGCTGGAAGATTGTTATTGTTAACAACCTTATTGTTAAGAGAGTTTATAAATTCTGTGTGGTTTGGGTCCCAAAAACATCAGAAGCCATCATTCTTATGATGTGCCACTTTATTTTCTGGACTGTTTTTGCTAACAGTGCTTGGTTTTAAGTTCTGGAACGAGAGGGCAAGATTATTTCCAGTGTGCACATTTCTGTTTGGTCATCTGTTTCACTACTTAAATTAACCCCAAGTACGTCAGCTTGAAAATATGCTGAAAAGGCTTCGTATCTTCAGGAACTTTTCTCGGGCATGCTGACAGTAGAGTGACTTTTGTAGCAAGAATTGCAAACTGTTTTGGTTATATTATCTATGGCATATATAGTTCTGTGTGCTGTCTGTAGATGGTCCTCAGAGACTGCAAAAGTCATATTTTATGTTAATCCATGAAATGAGTATTTAAACACAGGTATGAGCTAAACTACAGTCATTCATGGATTAATATTTTTTTAAGATAGATGTGCTATTATCTTCTATTTGCTTCAAAAAAAATCTGTTTTTAAGTGTGTTTGCAATGATAACTGATCAGCAATAGCTGCAATTTTAATTAAGAATTCTGTCTCCTCCTCAGACTCTTCCATTTTTACTACACTTCACTGCAACTATTAGTAGAGGATGTATAGAAACATAATTCAACAAAGGAGTGAGCTAAGACACTCAGTACAGCTGTATCAATTGCCTAATGAATACATCCATCTTCCCAAAAATGGGTTGATTTTTACATTACTGGTAGACAAAGGGTAGTTTTGTATTTAAGGCAGAGGACATAAGTAAATTAAGTAAAGGTCAAATTTAGTCTTGAATAAATGGGCTTTCGGATTCTAGTGGGAATTATGCACATTTATATTATGGTCTGTTTTTTTTTTCCGTTCCTGGCTTTATCGTTGACTTCCTCTGTAACACTTGGGCAAGTTACTTCACATATACATGCTTCGGTTTCCATGTTGTAAATTGGGGACTATGCAGAAAATTAGCCCACAAAGCGTTCAGAACCCAGCTTAATTAAAGGTTGCAAAGGCAATCTTGTTCCTCAGAGGAGAGGAAGCTTTTTATTACAAACTATTATCATAGCTATTATAGCGTACTGTAGTTATTAGGGTCTATTTACTTCCCCTTGTTTTATGCCAGTGTAAATTATATAACTTCCATGAAGGTCTTCTTGATTTAAAGCAAGGACGTTGGCTACATATCAGCTGCTAAGTGTCTCTGACCAGCTGTCACTCAGGTACTTCTCAGCTTTTGAGAGGCATTGTGAGTCTCCAGCACTAATTTTACTTCTCTTTCAGTTTGCACAAGCTCATTGTGTTCATTTAGAGAGGGCTGCAAGCAGTCTTGATAGCAATCAAGAGGAATGGCAAAAAATATGGTCCTCTTGACAAGCACTTATGGGAAACACAAGACTTGTAACTGGGAAATGTGTGAATTTCACTGTGCTGGAATGTGAGTAACAGAGGAGAAAGTCTCTCTGTTTTAAGTCCCTCCTGGGGCTAAACAACATGTCCCCTCAGTAAAGGGTATCAAAGGCAGCTGAAGGATATCTTATTAGAGCTAAATTGCCAGGGAAGGTGGGCAGGAATGAGCAGAGAAAACTGTGGGTTTGGATTCCTGCAGAATAACAAACTCCTGATTTCCTGTGTTGCTCTTTCTCTTGGGGATATTTTGGTAACTGGCCAGCCTCAGCCTGGTGGCGGCTGAAAGGCAACTGGACATATGAATAGCCCCGATGATATGAATAATGATTAAAAGGTTTAAAAAGCCCCATGTGACTAGCTGGAGTCACAGGAGCATGAGTAGACCAGATATGCCAATAAATGCATGGCAACACTTTTACTGCAGTAATTATATATATATACAGCATATAGGCATTTACCTTATTTACTACTTCAGTGTGCTTATCCCTCGTTGCTGTGATATTCTCTCATCAGCCTAAGTAAAAAATATTATTTACTTGAACTGGGTGAAAGAAAATAAAACCAAATCCCAGACTAGGAAGTTTTTCTCCAGATTCTTTCCACCCTCCTTGGCATCTTTGATGTGTGACCCTTGCCACCCACCACCCTCTCTTTCAGCTGGCCGTCCCTGTAATAGCCTCCGAATGAAATGATCGTCCCCAGGACCAAAGAGGAGGCTGTGGTTTCCATAGACGACTGCCTGCTGCAGGCACTGCTTACTTGTGGTGTTTATTTCAGTCCCTCCTAGCTACGGTGCCTGGAGCTGGAAGGGTCAGTCTGCAGTTTGAATTGGCATATTTTTAAGGTCTTTTCTATTATGAAATATTTATGAGAGGAAACAAGGTTGGACATTCCTGCAACGGGTCCAGTGTAAGAACGCTATGTGCCTTCCTCCCCGAACATGTAAATGCAGTTATTTAATGGAAGACTCACATACCTTGTTCCTTTACATTTCAAGTGAGCTGTCAGAGGAATGTAAACATTTATTTGGAGCAAGCCCTCAGGTAAAGGATTACCATATGCCGCACAAGGAAATTCCAGCATGCCCACCAAAATTTATGCTGTGGAGAGAGCTATGAATAGAAAGTTTGTACACTGTTATGAATATGGATAAAATACATCACTCATGGCCAGGCTATGGCACGCAAAATTGAAAAACACATATTTTGGATCACACAATATTTTCAAAAATACATTTAAAAGAAAATAAACATGGGATCTTGTGTGTTCATGTACTGTTTGAAGTACCTTCAGGGAAGAGAGACATCAACATTTTTTCTTCCAGACCACTCACTTCTCTTGATAACAGGGAGTTCTTTGGGATAAAGACAGCAGGCTAATTCCTGGGATCTCTTTGTTTCCTTAGCCAGTGACCATTTATTGGGAGTTTATTTGGTGTTCAGAGCTAGCAAAAGCAAATGCATTCAGAGGACTACATTAAGTTTTAAAGGTCAGAATTCCTCATTCTCAGCCACCTCACAAGGTGACCTTTTCATAAGTGTTACACGACCCTCGTTCACCTTGCAAAGAAGTGTAATTAATATTTTTATTACTATTTTTCTACAGCCAGCCAGTCATCACTGATGTTTTGGTGTGGTCAGCATCAGTTTCTTTTGAAGTGAAAGAACTTCTGCTAAATGTGTTAAAAAGAGATGTTAAAACTTGTGTCTGTGAGGACAGCCCCACTATGTAAACCAATGGCTTCTAGATACCTCAGCAGCTCTGGGCTGCACTGTGCAATGGTCATGTCTGTGCTGTAAGAGCTTGCTAGGATGACCCCAGGCCATGCAGAACTTGTGCACTCCAAATCCTTATGTCAGCCCCCATCTTAACTGCATTTACAGCAGTGCTGCATGAGCTTCCTTCAGTGGGAGGGACACACGGGGGTGATCTGCCCTTACTCTGAATATCTGTGGTTGGGCCAAATCATGGATTTGTGCTCAGGGCCCTCCTGCTGCCTGCTCCCTGCAACATCCCTTTCCATCACAGAGTTTCTTTCTGCATATGTGTGGAAGTGACAGGAGAACAATGCTATACTTAAATGAGATCAAGTAAAACTACCTTATTGCTAGTGAAAGAGAAGTATGAGACAGAGAAAAAACAGTGCTTGACAGCAACAACATTTTGTGTGGCACCAGGCCCAAGCTGTCCAGATTTATGTTGATGCAGAGGAAGGGAGGAGTTTGATGTTGGATATCAAACTGCTTTATCTTACACTTTTACCACAAAATTGAGTTTATTTTAACTGGAAATTGCACCTGACAATTGAATGAGAAACATAGAACAAGAATTTATTGATTTAAAGTCTTGAGACTCCTGCAACTTGAGGGATGGCAGCCCAAACCTAGCTCAGGGGTAGCTATGGCACCCATGTTCAAGTCAAGCACGAATGAGCTCCCCAGGAATGCACACACACATACATATACATGCACATGGACACCCCTACCCTTCTCTCCAGTCTGCTCATACCCAGAACAATTTGATCCACGAGTATCCTACACAGCACCCTGTCCCAGCACAGTCTCCCATACTCGTTGCAGGGGTACAGCAGAGTACCTCCTTCATGGGACACTCTGAGTGTAATATGATATCTTAAGTTATTGTCAGTGAGAGACAACAAGGAGATTTGTTTAGCGATGAAACAGCAAGGTACAGCTAAGGATGAACAACTTTGTTAGAGGAGAGAGGTATAACCATTGAGTAAGAGCTTTACTGTAGTGTAGGTGAGTTGCTAGGTGAGGCTGAAGTGAACAACCAATCTCAGTCTTTTTGCCTTTGATCACATCTTTTAGAACAGGGTTGGGAATACAAATTCTGAAGTTATGGCAAAGAGCATTGTCCAAATGCTTCTTTAACTCCATCAGGCTTGGTACTCTGACCACTACCCTGGAGAGCCTGTTCCAGTGCCCTTTATGGTGATGAAAAGATTATTAAGAGCAAATATTTGGAGGTTAGAGAGTGAGGACATGGCTGTTGTGGTTTTAGCATTAATAGACTCTTTCCTTTAAGCATCAAATGCCTTAGTTGTTAATTCTTAGTCTGATGTAGCAGCTATATGCCCTCTGACTTTAGTGTAAAGAAAAAATAGTACTACCCTCTTCAGTCTGCTAACACTGGGATTAAATCACTGGGAGGTGATTGTGCCCCTCTGTGGGAGGTGATTGTCCCCCTCTACTCTGCCCTCATGAGGTCCCACCTGGAGTACTGCATCCAGGTTTGGAGACCCCAGCACAAGAAAGATGTAGGTCTGTTGAGTGAGTCCAGGGAGTCATACAAAGATGATCTAGGGTCTGAGTTTATAAAAAATATGGAGAGCAACATTTTGTATGGTCAGACAATGACAGGAAAAGAGGGAATGGTTTTAAACTAAAAGGGAGGAGCTTTAGATTAGATATTAAGAGGAAACTCTTCACTCAGAAGGTGGTGAGGCACTGGCACAGGTTGCCTAGAGAAGCTGTGGATGCCCCATATCTGGAGGTGTTCAAGGCCAGGCTGGATGGGGCCTTGAGCAACCTTATCTGTTGGGAGGTTAGAAACAAATATTTTTTAAGATCCTTTCCAACAAAACCTTTTCTATGGTTCTAGTTCTGAAAAAACCCTAATGGTTGGCTGAGAATTGATATTTAAGGAAGTGAGGGTAAGGTTTAAATGAAATATGGTATCATAAAAAGTTAAGGACTTCAGACTATTCAGTGTCATGATATTATTTATGCACATCTCATTTGTTGCAGCAAAAGATCAAGGTGTTATTGCCATTTTCTATCTGAGGAAACTTGGACAAGAAGCTCCCAATAGCGGTGGTACAGACAGAAACCAAAATGTAGTGTGCTCACTCCCAGGCTGCTTTCTGAGCTGGAGATTGTTTGAAAGCACTTTGAACTTTTAACATCTGATGAATTTTTAAACATGTGGCTGTACATGAAATATCTCAGTCTAGCAAACAGGATAGCCAGTTTGATCCTAAAGTGCATCAATCATGTTACTGTAGGTGCTGAAAAGTGGCATCAGAGTCCAGAACACACATTTAAAAGCTGAGTGCAGGAGCCGGGAACAAAGAGACTTTCTATCCTTGTGCCCACTTGCACAAACATTGCAGTGCTCTGAGCCGCCATGCTCGTAGCTTGTGCCTCTGTGGGTGTAAATCACATGAAAGGGATTCTTGGAAGCACTGCCCCAAGGAAGGCTGCAATGTGCCCGCAGTTCCTGGGTGGCAGGCCCCTGGGTGAGGCACAGCCCTTCTAATTATGTCCCATGAAGATCTTCAGGGTGGACCCAAAGTTATTTTCACAGTTTGCACGGAAAACATCTCACAGATCCAGCATACTCACTCTGTGGCACAAGGGCTGTAATTTGATAGGGGACCCTTTTGTGGTGTGACAACCCACAAACACCCTTGGGTCACTGCTGGCAATATGCTTGTTGAAGGAGAAATAGAAGGCACTATCCCCAAAGGCTCCTGACCTCCTGACCAAACGATGACCAGCAGTCCAGCATTCTTGAACATGAATTTGGCTATGGATTTTTTTGTGTGTGTGTGTGAAAATTGTTTCTAAAAAAATGGTGTGCCATACAATAATTTAAAGGCAAGCCTAAATCCCCAGGATCACAGTTGTGAATATTCGTAATTTAAAAAGGTGACATAACTAAAAGGTGACTGATGTATGGTTCATATAATTTGCTGTGGGCTCCTTACAGATAATGCGCATGCACATACATGTTGATTCCTCTCTGTCTGTACACCTAATATGCAAATTTTGTCTCAAAAATTAAAGCCCTGGGGAGGAGATTCCATTGGTGCTATGGAATCTGTGATATCCACAGATTCCATATCTGGTGCTATTGTGGCCAGATAACAACTTGAGCTCTTCTGAGGTCCATTAGAGCAGCTGCTGTAACAAAGAAAGGTGTATTTGATTGCAGCTACAAATAACTGGCCATTCTGGAAGCATACTTTTGTCCCTGAGGGGCAAGTGAAGGTGAGTGGCAGAGCAAAGGCTTCAAGGCAAAGAGGCAGATGGTGGGGGTTTTACAGAGGGCACAAAACTCAGGCAAGGTACTTAAAACTCCCAATGCAATATTTAATAATCCTTAATAATTTCTTTATCTATTTCTCTTTCTTTCTTCCTTTGGTTCTTTCTTAAATAAATAAATAAATAGATAAATAAATAAGTAAAACCTTAAGACTTTTAAATCAATTTTGTTATTTGGTGGCAGGAATGGGCTTTTCACTTATCATTTGTTAATGTTTAGAATATCATATTTAGTATTATTTAATGCATTTGTTTGAATCCCCATAGTTGACAATTCTCAATGGCAAATTCCAGGTACACCTGTGGATCACATGGTGTTGTTTCTTCTTGTTTGGATAAACATAACTGTTCTTCCAAACCAAAAAATAAAATAAAAGAACTCAGAAACATCTTGCACAATAAACATATGTGCAAAATTTAGTATGTGGGAATGAAAGATATTTCCAAGATCATGGAAACAGATGCCAAATAAGAAATAGTGTAAGTTTATACAGCTCAATGGTCTTGAATAAGAGAGGAATCGTAAATCAGATCTACTTGTTTTGTTGTTCTTGATTACTTTTAATTTTTCCTTTCAGTAATTATGAATAACAAACATTGGTTTATGTGAAGTTGTTTTAACATTAGCACATGGTTCAGAGAGTGAGCAGTGAGAGAAAGGTATCTGACAGTAGGTAATATATATATTGTTATATATATATATATATAACAATATAATATATATATAT
>CM021767.1:60180522-60197150 GCA_011076525.1 Nettapus auritus
GAAAGAAAGAAAGAAAGAAAGAAAGAAAGAAAGAAAGAAAGAAAGAAGGAAAGAAAGAAAGAAAGAAAGAAAAAGAAAACATTCATATAAACCTCAGGCAAACCATATCAGTGATGCAGAAAACACATCAAGAGCTCATGAATATCTTGTCAACACCAAAAAAACCACCTCAAGCATGTGTACATAGCCTGAGAGATGTCAGACAAGGAGCAGGGTTTTTCTGTGCCACAATTATATGGTGTCAAAGTAGACATCCAGGGCTCACTATTGAGATTGAGAAGTTTAGTCATGCAAAGTACATACTTGTGAATTCCTTTAAGGCAATGCTTTAAAACTCCCCTCACAATATTTATTTATCTTAATATTCTGAAAAGCTCTTATTGACTACTGATAAGAAAAATACATATTTCAGAGAACAAATACAACAGAAATAGTGATTATTTTTAAACACATTTACTACTGGGAGATAATTCAGGAAAGAGCTTAACTGGATTACCCACATGCAAGCCTATTATCTGTAAGATAACATTATCAGAGCTTCACATTGTAATTTAACACCATAAAGTCTACGAATCATTTAAGACTGGAGTCTAAAGCTCTTTAGTAGAGAAAAGAGATGTATGGATGCAGCAGTAGGTCCTGTTCTCACAGGAGACTTCAGAGAACTGTACCTAACAGGAGAGCTTTCTGTGCTTATGCCACAAATACTATTAGCAAATCTCTGGCCTACTGGAATCTAATATGGTGGCTGCCATCTTAATACAAGCTATCCAGCAGGATTTGCCTTGAGATTTCTGCCATGATATTTAGAGAAAATCTTAATAGCAGTTGGTGTGCTGACGTCCCTGCTTTCAAATACTTCTTTCTCATTTCTTTGTGCACCACTGCCTGTCTACTTCCTTTGAATATAAAGAGAGACAGTCTTTTCACCCTGTGTATGCATTGTTCTTGCCACAGGGACACAAAGTTTGGGGCAAGTAAATATTCTTTTTATCTTTATTCTTTCTCATTGTTTTTGCTTTTACTTATTAAAGCGATTATTATCGAGTAGAAATGGCCACATTTTGATTTATTCTTACACAGAAAGGACTGGAAGACAAATCTTCCATCTGTTCTATCAACAGAGACCAAATATAGCTGCTGTGATAGTCCATTATCGATTAGAGAAATGCCAGCTCTATTTGCTAAAATACCCAATGGCTCCTCTAATGCAGGACTTTGCAGCTTAGCCAATGCCCTAGCAACTCTCTTAGTTTTTCCATTAAATTGTTTATGCCCACTCTTAAGGATGGCTGTAAAGCCATATGTGTGACTACATTTGCTATCCTGCTATTCCCAATGAACAAAAATAGAAGCATTATTAATGTTATATCAAATCTGAACATTCCTCTACTTCATGAAGAGTTGATCATTAATGGGGGAGAAGTAATCATGTGAAAGAGTGGGCTTGGTAGGCTTAAACATGAGCTGAAACCCTGGGAAAGAGCTATGCCTCTATTTGCCAGGTGACAAGCCCTGGAGGCTGCTTGCTTCAGAAAATGAGATATAGTTGGGGTGGAATAGGGCTAATCCTGTGTTCCTTAGCATCTGGACAATGTTACTTTGACATGATACCTGGATCATATAGACATTTTGTCAGTGGTGGACAGGAAAAATGAAAAGGCAAGAGGGTAACTGGAGAATAGGTTGCCTGCTTTGTGGTGGGCAAATGAAGAAGCAAACCAGAGCAAGGGCATCTGAAGCAGCAAGGGAAGGTGTAGGCAAGTGAAAGAATTGTTCCTTCTCACTGGGCTTAAAATTCCAGCTTGGTTTTAGTAACCACAGAGATTTACTGCCCTTTCAATTGGTGTGATGAATCCCAGTGGGTGTCCTCTGGTGACCCACTTTTGGGTCATGCCCCAGTGCTTGTAAGCTTTTGGTCAGTCAGATCTCTGAAATAGGAAGTTTATTCTGATGTGGTTCTTGCATGTTTTAGGAGATGTTTTGGAGGGAGGTTTGATGTAGGTCATGGAGCACTGATGTGGTTTGTCTGTGTTTTTCCATCTGTTTTTGTTCAGGGAGGGACCTAGTTTGAGTTCTTTTCACCACAAGGCAAGTTCCTCATTTCACAGATTTTTGCATGATCCCCCTGCATTTTAGGAATGTCTAAAAGCCAAGCTTGACAAAACGTAGGAAGTGTCTGATCCTGAAGAGCTGTTGGAAAATTCTCGCCCAAGATTGCATGCCACCACGAGCAGCATTGGCACAACAGTGGCTAGTTTTCAGAAGGCATTGTGTAACCAAACTTTTCTTTTGGTTTTCAGAAATGCCTAAGCATTTGACCTGTTTCAGTATATTTGAAATTCTTGTTGGTTGCTTTTTGGACACCAATGAAGATTCAGTGTAAGACGGGGACCTGACCATTACCTTATAGCAGTCATAGCTGGGCAGCTGGGTGCTGGGTGGACAGAAGTGCCTACAATTTCCTTCTGGAAGAGGTAGATACCCTCTGGAAGTAGACAGTCTTGTTGTATACAGAACTGGGGGAACATTGAAAAGAAGTTATATGCGTCCTCTAAATATACAGAAAATGCATCTGTCTCTTTCCAGTTACTGAATAAAGAGATTGAGCATCTAGACTCAGTCCATCTCTTGAGAGCATCTTGAAAATCTGATCTTAGTTGATGAAAGGGCAATTGAACTTTCTATCAGTTTCCTTCAGTTTAAGATTCATTGATCTCTGCAGAAGAAGCGTTTAAAAGTATTATTTTTTTTTCTCCTAGTTTTCCCTCTTCTAGTTGTGTTCCTGAGTGAAGAAGCACAGTTCACATTAACTCAGAAATTTTCACATTACTGTAAAATATGGCACAAAAGAAACTTCTGATATATTAACAGAAAATCCATCCATCAGGTTCACCTAAGAGATGAAGTCTACAAACTGGTGTGACCAGTAATGACTGAAATAGCAGAAAAAAAAAATAAAATTAGAAAGTACAAAAGACAAGATTTTCTTCACTTTTGGCACAGCATCTGCTGTCCTTATAGTAGGGCTGCAAAACCGGGAGAGGAGGTAGGTTGGGTAGTATGTGGTGGCAGAAGAAAGGCATTAAATAACTATAATAATAATCTCATTTCCTTGGTAGATGACTTAAGAACTCATGACTCGGGCTTTCCATGATAAACCAATCAGTATGTAGTGAATTTCCTAAAGATGTCTGTAGGTACACACAGTGACGTGATGTTATTCTTGTCTTTGTTTCTTATTTCCACTCATACCCATGTATACAAACACATTGCCCACTGCTTGGGTCAGAAGACCATTTGACTGACTAATGACTAACCCTGGCTGTGGCAGATCTCACATAATTTGACTGATAGCAGAGTGAAGAGCTGGAGAGGAAAGAAAAAAGATCTAATAGTAGCTGGCCAATCAGATCAAAAGGTCATTCATTTTCTTTCTTGTAGGACATTTCAGGGACAAGGAACAATGGCTGTCCCAAGAAGTAATATTATCAGATAGCCATGGACTTTCTTTTCTATACGGTCTGGAAGTCATAAAATCAAGTTGGAATTATGTTACAGCTTAGTGTGTCTGGGGATGTAGGGCTGAGCAGGGTAACTGATGAGAGCTGTTTGATCCCTGTGGATAAGAAGTGTAATGTGGTGTGGTGTGTCAGGGACAACATACAGCTTAGGGTAGATGGTGTAAGTTTAAGACTAACATTGTCTAACCTAACTAACTAACCTTTGCTATGCACCAGGTTCATGCAGCACAATAAAATAACTAAGTCCCTAAATACCAAAATAATCCACAAGAATCATGGCCATTCTGCCATGCTTGTGCAGAAGGCTTTTGGCCCATCTGTGATGTCAGCAGTCTTGAAGAACATGTAGATTTGCAACACAAAAAAAGAAAAGACTTAAATGACAGCCTTGAGGTTTTGCCCTTAACTGCTGTAGTAAACCACAAAAGGGACAACGGTTGCTTCCTGCGCCAGACTGGTCTGTGCTAAGCTATGCTCACCTGTCAGTGTAGGATACTGGCACAATATCAGTAACTAGAAAGCAGTACTCAGAAGCCATTTATCAGGATGAAGAATCAGCACAATCTGTGACAGGAAAGAATGTCTTGGCAATCATACTTGAACGATGTTTCAAGAGTAAAACTGAGACCAATCATGCTTCCAAATACTGACTGTTCAGAGACTTTTTTTGAAAACACGTGAAATTTATTACAAATGATTTTGTGCTGATCCCTCTTCTCTTATGCAAATGATGTTTAAAATTGAATATTAGGAAAAAAAAAAAAAAAAAAAAAAAAAAAAAAAAAACACCTAAAAACATGCTTATGAAAAAACAACCAACCTGAGAAAAAAGTGTTTTCAGATTTTGTTAACCGCTGCTTAGAAGCGTTCTTGTCATGACACAGAGTGTAATTGCTACTATAGGTAATAGTACCAAAGTCTTTATTTCACTGACTGTGTTTGAAAGAAGTAGGGAAATATATTTAACTTTTTTTTTTTTTCTTCCCAACTCACACATTTTCTGCACAGTCTGAGAGAAAAACAAAAAACAAACAAAAAAAATCAAGAGATGATACATACAAAGATGGTACTGTTGGTTCAAGAGGTACCAAACCACAAAATGTCGAAAGGAGGCAGGAGATACTTTTACTTTCTTCCCTTGCTCTTACACTTTTCCTATTTATCTGCATTGAATACTTGGAGAGGGGTATTGTCTATACTGACCTTTGGTCTGACTCACAAGTCATCTTACATTCTGTCTCAGTTCTGATATGGGAAGTATAGTAGTAAGAGGCATGATGTATGACATTGCTTCTTTACTTTTCACAAAATCAAATACTGATGGTACTTATACCGTTTCAAGAATACAGAAAAAAATGACTTTTCTAACTTTGGGGAATTACAAAATGTGTATCACATGAAAACCATCCTGTCATCAAAGCCAATAAATGTTCATGGGCTGAAGTAATGGTGAAGTGATAACTCCTTAACAGTAGAAGATGGTTATGTCTGACCACAATAAATGGTCTTTTCTTTTGTAAAACACACCAAAATGAAAGATATTTATTAATTACCCAATAATCCTATGAGGCAGGTGGTATTTCCTACCAGCATCTGACAATAGCAGGGACACACAGTTGGCATGGCCCTATTTATTGATTTGAGCTAAAATATGAGAAAAGGGAATGTTGGAATGAATTTTAGTTTTCTGTACTGTGATAGTTTCATCTTTTTTATCATACAGTCTTCGTCTAGCTTAGGAGGATTTTTAGCCTGTGGGTTCTGTAGCAGACTCCTCCCATAAAGAACCCCAGCTAATGTTATATATCCCAAACTGAGTAAGATCAAAAATACTTATTGTACTTAGTTTTTGAGTCTACACACTCTTTTTGTCATTATTCATATGCTATTTCTGTGCCAGCAGGATGCAGCGGTCTCAGTCACTCATATGCACCAGTCCACTTGTTCAAAGCACCTAAAAGAGGAACACAAAAACTGAAACTGCCCTTCCTTGAAAAACTACAGCCATTTTCCATGGAGTTCCTTGAACAGAAGGAAAGAGAAAGCTTGGATAAAACCAGGTACAACCATTAGGTATGGTGAGCAGCAGGATCACAAACTTGAACTGTGTTGAAGTGTGTAAACCTCCAATGGTTAAATATATGCATTTGCAGTGATTGTAAGTTCCCAGTATGTTGTAGGTATTTCCATAATTCACAGTTGAATCCTGAAAGGATAATTTAAATACCTTATAGAAATGGTATTATTTTCAGTTACATTCTGAGGTCTTTATGCTCAGAGGCAAACTTTTCATGAGGGACAATGCTTCAAGAAATACAAACCCTG
Source organism: Nettapus auritus (assembly GCA_011076525.1). Lineage (NCBI taxonomy): Eukaryota > Metazoa > Chordata > Aves > Anseriformes > Anatidae > Nettapus > Nettapus auritus. The sequence goes on from CM021767.1 coordinate 60,186,372, forward strand.
CAGATATTTCCAAGCTGATACTGTGCATGCTCCATAGCTCTACATTTCCATCCCTTTGACTGGGCTGGCCAAGGCAAACATACACTATCTTGAACAAGTTTCTGCTTCCTCCAACAGCATGTAATGGGTAAATCAAATTCAAGCTAGGGAGAATTTAACTACATTTGAGGTACTACTCCAGCGAGGATTTGGTTATGGCTAATTATGTTGCACACATCAAGATCACTGCTAATCTTTGGCATGAGGAACTGATTAAAAAGGACTTTTTTTTAATTATTATTTTTTATTTTTAACGTCAATTATATTTTCTTTAAAATCTTCCTACAAACAATCTGTTGGCATCACAAAATGTTTTCTAATCATTAACGGAGGTCGGACATAAGCAAACATTTTGACTGAGAAGATGCCAGAAGTTTTCCTAAGTATGATGACATTCAGATAATCATATGCAATCTTTTTTTCCAATTTGTAAGCAGGGTAGGTAATGTCCTGTGAAAACACTCACCCATACACTCTTTGCACTTTTCTGAAAAGATGATCATACTTATATTTGCTTTCACATATGCTGAGTATATTTCAAATTGGCAATGCTTCTTCTTCTGCCTATTTTCTAAGTGGATTCATAAGAACCACTCGTCATAGGACAGAACCAAATGTGTTATGAGGCAGCCTTGCTTTCCCTGTCCCTTGGTCACCTTTGGAGCCATCATTTTACAGCTCAAAAATAGAGTCTGGCCCAAGAGCCAGGGACACTTTTGTGAGCCACTATGCCACTAACCTTACAAAGATTTAATACTGGTAGATGCAAGCTCTCAGCATATCTCAGGGTTAGGCTTTTTTACTACTTTGGTGTAACAGAAAAGAGAGAATCCATGGTTTGAACCTGACAGTGAGAAAGGAAATGAGAGAACAGTGATGTCTTTTTGTGGGTGTAGGAACACAGAGATGTCCTGAGGGGTCAGGCATATGGGCAAGAATAGTCCTAAATAGTTCCTGTCACTTTTCAGCACATTCTTGACATTAAAAAGGAATTATTTTGAAGTGAAATTCTAAGTGAAATATGTTGTCATTATTGCTGCCCTTGGGGTTTTTGACCATCTTTGTAGGCTTTCTCCCTCCTCTTTCTCTAAGACACCTGCTGTAGTCTGAATGAACTGATCACAGGTCTGTCCCAGACTTGCTTGGGAGACTCTGTGCCACAGCATGTGTTAAGTCCAATGTTTCTGCTACAGCAAGTTTTTTTCACTAAAGCAAATTATCACCACAAACCTACCAGGTTTATCTGAATATGAATGTGAATATTGCTGTACACATGCATATTCATTTCTAATTTCAGTTTTAAAGGATGGCCTTTATAGAATTTTCTCAATCTCCAATATGATAGATAAAATTTCTCTGCTCTGAAATAAATAAATAAATAAATAAATAAATGATACCACAGCTCAATTTGTTTGCTTGCCTTTCTTTTACCAATTTATTTCTGGTAAGGAAACAAAAAAATGAAGAACAACAACAAAACATAGAATCATATAATATCCCAAGTTGGAATGGACTAGTGTCAAAACACTTCTTAAATTCAGGCATGCTTGGTGCTGTGACCACTTGGGGAAACTGTCCCAGTGCCTGACCACCCTCTGGGTGCAGAACCTTTCCCTAACACCCAGCCTGACCCTCCCCTGTCCCAGCTCCATGCCGTTCCCTCAGGTCCCGTCGCTGTCCCCAAAGAGCAGAACACAGCGCCTGCCCCTCTGCTCCCCTCGTGAGGGAGCTGCAGGCCGCCATGAGGCTTCCCCTCAGCCTGCTCTGCTCTGGGCTGAGCAAACCAAGGGACCATCAGCCACTCCTCATATGTCTTCCCCTCTAGAACCTTCACCCTCTTTGTTGCCCTCCTTAATAATTTTATGTCCCTTTATACTGTGACACGCCAAACTATACATAGTACTCGAGGTGAGGCCACACTAGTGCAGAGCAGAACAGAACTTCCCTCGACTGGCTATCAATGCTGTGCCTGATGTACGCCAGGACATGGTTGGCCCTTTTGAATGCCAGAGCACACTGTTGACTCATGTTAAACTTGCCATTGACCAGAACCCCCAGATCACTTTCTGTGGGCTTCTCTCCAGCCTCTCATCCCCCAGTCTGCATGTATAGTCAGGGCTGCCCCTGTCGTAGTTGAATCTGGAAATTTCTCTTGTTAAACTTCATATCACTGGTGATTGCCCCGTCCTCTAGTTTTTCAATATCTCTGTGCAAGGCCTCTCCAATTTGAGGCAGTCAACAGTTCCTCCTAATTTAGAGTCTGCAAACTTTCTTAGTATGCATTCAAGTCCTAAAAGAAAGTCTTAAAAATCATTTCATTAAGAAACTAAAGAAGTTTTAAAAGTATTCAAATGCTTAAATATGGAATAATTTTTTCTTTACAAAATTTTTGAAATATTTTGTTTGACATAACATGAACTTCATTTACCATTTTTATTTGTCAAATACTTGACACTGATGTCTTTTAATTTTGGTTTTAATCCAAAAATTACTTTTGTTTATATTTAATTCCAACATACTGACAAATCAATTATGTATGATGTATTGGTAATAATAAATTAGACAATCTGTTTAGTGCTTTCACTGCTAAAATAAACATGGCTAATTAGATACAGATGATACCAACAACTTCTCTAAAGCTAAATAGTAATCCACTGAAAAGGCTGGCTTTGTGATATCACCATTTGGTCAGGGCTTGGAAAACATGAGTTTGATTCCCAGTTTTGCTAGGCAGATCATCTCTTATAATTTATTTCATTCCATTTAAGCTCATCACCCTGGCACAAATAGACACCTCTGAAGTTGAGTCGTTTTTCCTGTGTTAGATGTCTGTCTAGGTTAAGACCTTCAGTGGGTAGTTATTTCTCTGTACTGACTACAGAACTGCTGAAATGAATCCCCCTCTTTCTGGCTCAGGCAAGTCATCTATAATTGTGAGAAGGGAGCCTTCAGACAACATTTATTTTTCCTCAGCATCTTCCAAAATTGGTTAAAGTAGTCTGCTCTCTGTCAGAAAGCATACCAGACTTTGTGAAGAACAATGGTGTTGTGTAGTGACAAAGTGCATCAGTGTCATTACATTGGAATGTCTTAGCCAACTAAAGATATAAGTATTTCAAAAAATTTGCCTACAGACGATAGAAAATATCATTGTTAATATGTTCCTTGCTATTCACTCCTTCTATGCTAAAAACAATTTTACTGCTGTGGCCAGAACCATGCATGCTTAAATCATAATATTGGACTTCCTTGTACATTTATTCAGACCCCTTTGTTAAATCCTTGTATGGCCACGGTGGTTAGTCTGTGCCATTGCAGTTGACAGGAAGATTTGTACTTAAGGTCTGGAAGAAGACATGTCTTTGGGATCTATGTGCACAGTGACAATGAAGTTGCATTAAAAATAAATAAATAAATAAATAAATAACTGTTAACTACAGTGCCACTGGTGGTGTTTCCAGCACTGATAAGCACTGATATTCTTTGGGGTTCTTCCTATGAAATGTTGTGCAGGTGACTAAAGACTTGTTTCTTATGAGAAGGAGGCGAGCAACATCTCAAGGGACTGGAAGATATCACAGCCTCATTTTACAAGAACCAGCCTATCTGTTTACCAGCTTACCTTCTCAGCCCATCCCAGAGACAAGAGCCAAATACCAGGAAGAAGCAAGTCTGTATTTTTGGATTGCAACCTTTAGGGCCACAGCATGAAAGAGGAAGTGTTTCACACAGAAATAAAACTGCACCCTACACTCATATTCTGGATTAAATACTCAGTATCCTCTCCCGGAAAACTGGAAAGAATTCTTCTCACCTAACTTTATTCTGCTAAAAGATAAGTATCCTGTCCCATCTGGTTGAGTGTCCATGCTGTCCATGCTGTTGAGTAGAGAATGATTGACACCCACGAGGATAACGTGTCATATCCTAAAAATGGTGTCACAAAGAAGTCTTCATACAGGCTAAATATAGAGTTGTCTTTCTGACAAAGGAAAGGAAAGGATGACAGAGGAAACACAAATGACCAGTTTAGACTAAAAATATTCCTTGAAGATGGCTGATGTTAGGTAAGATACATCCTACTTCCAGCAGTCTCAACCCACATACAGTCTCCACCTCACTCTCCACAGTTACAAAATGCAGTTTCAAGACATTTTTCTAAAATGTACTCCCTCAAAAATGCTCTTGGTTTCAACATTTCAAGCTGTTGCTGCCCAAGGCTCCTTAGTCTGGGAAAAGTGATCCTAGCAGTTCTCAAAGATCTGGGCAGAATTCCCACAGATTATTGTTCTTTCCAGTCATTATTTCATGAGCTGTTCTTGAATAAGATTCTGCCCTCATATATGGCACAATAAACATAGTCAGTCCCATGCGTGCGTTATAGGGCAGAAGTGTTACTATAGAAGAAGTAAAAAGCCATATGAGACCAATAAGTAAGAAACACATTACTGATTTCTGGCATCATTACTGATTAAGAGAAATTTGGGGTTTAGGGAAGGGTTTGTAATTTGGCATTTCCCTACTTAAGTCCTAAAATCCTAGCTCACCCGTCGCAATTATATGATAGCCTTGCTACTCAAGTGATTGGAACTTCATTTTATTCAAAATGACAGCTGTCTCAATATGGTCTGCATAAATTGGCACAATATCAAGTCAGTACACCCAGTGCAGGTGCAACTCCAAGATATTGAAGGCTGAGACAATTTGAGACAACCAGTACACAAACATCCCAAAATTAACTACTACCACTTTTACCCTTTTACTTTTATCATTGCCCACATCCAAAACTACCTTGGGCATCTGTTTCTCCAGAATGCCTTTCTTGGTATCTTCAGCAGAGAAGCTGAGAGTTGAATAGCCACAGAAACTGGACTGTATTCTCAAAGGTAAGGGTACTTTCACAAGAGCAGACTGGAAGCATATTGGTACTATGAGAAAGCTTGCATAGCCATTGCAAGTGCTTTTACTATTCTGGGAATTTATAAAAGACTTAATGCCTACCACTTCAGGCCTATTTCTGAGCACAACATTCACTTTAAATTACGTGTATACCCACAAATATGTGTTTGTCTACTGAACAGAATTATGGTCATTGCCTAGAAAGGGGTAATGTAGTTCAGCAAAAATAAGAATTGTTCCAGAGCTCAAAGATTTTGAAGCTTAGAAGATATATATAAACACACAGATAATAACAGTATCAACATTAATATTAATATAAAACACATCATCTGTTGCATCCATCTGTTTATTGTCAACCAGTTACCTGAATATTGAAACACCCTAATGACTTTTTCTTTTTTGGACCATTTCAGAGCAGTCTGAGGCATAGGATACCTGGAATGTGTTCAGGAAATCCAAACCTGATGAAAATGCTTGCCCATTTCTAGACCAACAAGGCTGGTAAATGCACACAAGCTTTTGAATAGTTAACTAAAACTGAACTTCTTTAGCAGTATGCCCATTAATAATGATTGGTACCATGTGAAACACTCATTGTGAAATTTAGAAGGATGAAAAAGTCATCTGGTTTTACTACAGAGTTTAAACTCAGCCTTTGTGCACTGAAAAACATACATCCTTTTTTAGCCCTAACAGACAGGAGAAATTATACCTCCTCATATCCATAATGACAACTGCAATAGTTCCTTGTTAGAGCAGGCCCAGAGAAGGGCCATGAGGATGATCAGAGGGCTGGAGCACAACTCCTATGGAGACAGGCTGAGGAACTTGGGGTTGTTCAGCCTGGAGAAGGCTCTGGGGATACCTTATAGTGGCCTTCCAGTAATTAAAGTGGGCCTACAGGACAGCCGGGAAAGGACTTTTTGTCATGGTGTGTAGTGATAGAACAAGTAGAAATTGTCCCTGCCCATGGCATGGAGCTAGATAATCTTTAAGATCCCTTCCAACCCAAACCATTCTGTGATTCTGTGATAAGGTGAATGTGTTTCAACAAAGCCTGCTTCAAAATCTAAACACAGTCCTTTATTATTATTATTATTATTTATTTATTTATTTATTTATTTATTTTTCCAGAGGAATGACAAGTTGGAAGCAATGGAATATGAAAATAATTTTTACATGAAATGTTGAATGCTGTATATTTCTATTGCATTGCCTCTCATCTTTTTACAAACAGCTTTAACCTATTTTCACTTACTGGCATTTTCAACATCAGCAGAGCTTGCAATATTTGCATAAGTCAGATCATGTGTGGTCTTTGTCTTGTTCTCATTAACTAGAGGTCGGCAAGAACTTAGTGGTAGAGCTTGCAGTTCAGATGAGTCCTCATAATAAGTTAGAAGCTGTTGAGCATTAGAGGAGAGAGTTTGGACAAAAGAGAGCAGTTCCTCAAATAAAATAAGGAATGTGGAATAACATTTTCTGGAGTCTGACATGGGTGCTGTTTCTCATCTGGTGCTGAAGTTCCTTGTACTCCTACACCTCCTTTAGTAACACCTTGTGCACCACTGCCCCATCTTCCTGCACTTCAGGAACTCCCTGAAGATCTGACAGGTTCCCACAGACCAGACAATCTGTTGATCTTAAAATCCTTCTTCCTGCTGAGGTCCTCTATTCTTCCTTCTTTAGTACCCACCACAAGAGGCACCCTAGTTCACTTATGTTTTTACATCTTTCAGCATCCTTTGTGTATCAATAGGCTAACATGTTTTGGGAAGACGTTTAGATATGGGATGGGAGAATTGAAATGTGTGAGCATGTTAACAGCTGTAAATTTATTTTGCCTGGAGACCAATGGAAACTGGTACCGAGACTAACTGCATGATGGACCTCCGTGACTTGCTTGCTTCACTTGACTACCATCAAAACCATTTAGGTACATCCCACTGACATCCAGATTATTTCAGAATCAGTTCTACTTACTGAAATATAGAAGTGTTAGGAAATGGAGATTAGGGCTGAATTGCATTCAGCCAGTGATTATTTCAGCTTTCAAATAGAGGTCTGTAATAGAAACCTGACAATGACAGTGTAAGACCCTGGCTGCCGTGGAAGCTATTGGTATGCACTGCTTATGTCAAGCTTGCAGGATCTTCTTCCACCACTTTTTATTATTATTATTAGTAGTAGTAGTAGTAGTAGTAGTAGTATTTATATCCATTCTCATTTTTTTCAGGACAACAGCTCAGCTTAGCCTTGGTGGTTCCTTTCCAAGTCTCCACAGCAGTGGGTCCAGATGGACATCCTGAAAGTGCCTTTAGGAACCTATAAATGTTTTGAAGGGACTCAATCTCTTCTCAGAAGTGCCTGTGTGGCTTACCACCCCCCCCGCCGGGTCCGATCGCCTCCCCTTCAAGTTCTGCTTCTACCAGTGTGAAATGGTCATCCTGCACAGAATCTTCTACAAATGTTTCTTTTCTTCAAAACGATCAAACAAAACGCAGGGGGGAAAGATGGGCCCCTGGAGCAGAGGGATACCTTGGCAGTACTATGTCCCTGGTTTCTCTTCAAATAGCCTGAAATCTCCCAGAGAGTTTTGGGGGAAAATTGTCTCCATTTCAAAACCCACAGAATGTGTGACTTTTCCCCTCTTCACAGTCACATTGTGAGGTGAGTTGAATGACTCTTATCCAGTATTTTGGGAGTTAAAGTTGGAATAATTCTTGTAAATGTTTCCACAATGTTTGTACTTAGTTAAACATTTCTCATTCTGAAGAATTCCCTCAGCATTAAACAATAGCAAGAGTCTGAATTTAACCCCAGTCGTGGGCAAAACAATACTGTAAAAAGACAAGATATTCTAACCTTTCTTTGTCACTTAGCCCACCTTTCTAGTTTTAATTCCCACTTTAGCACAGGAGGAAGGTGAGGGTGCTGAGTGCCCTGGCAGGTGTGCATGTCAGCTACCTCTGGCTGCACCTGAAATATACATGTGACATCTGGGTGAGCAAGATGGCGTTGTAATGAGCATGTGTTTCCTTCCCTTCTGTTTATAACTTCTTGGTGTGGCAGTCCCGTAAAAATGTAGATGGGTGAACACTAGATGGAGACAGATGCTCCTGCCTCTGGGTTTAGGAGATTTCCTGGGGTGAGCTGACATTTCCTATCAAACAAAGAGCTAAAGCTAATGAGGTGCTGACCGTTCTGAAGCAGCAGGACGATTTAAGCATTAGAGAGGTTTTACTCCCTTCACGTCATCTCAGACCTCAGCAAGCAGCTTTTTAAGGGCTAAATTTGAGCTTTGCTATCATGTGAATGTCATATTATTTCATAGCAGAATATATGGGATGTTGCATAAATTGTGTAGCTGCAAAGGGGTGACTTTCATTAATCTCTTTCTGCTTTGTTTGTGCTTGCAATCAGTGATCTTTACCAAAACCAATGTTTTGTTTATCGTTTGTGACCTACCTCCACGTTTTCCTAATATATTCTTGTGATATGTGTTAATTTGATTCGTGTCAGTATGGAATAATACTAGGGCTGTATTTCTTCTACCAAAGTAAAATAGAGTGATTAGTGTACATAGTTCTTGTATCATGCAAGGGAAAGAGTCCAGCAATTTGTGTAGGTAGAGGATTTGAAGGCCGAATATTGAGACTGAGACTCAGGCCCGGGAGATATGAGAACAAAGGCAGTTCAAAATAATTGCTAACTTCTGCATGGGATGCTGGGCAAGTCTCTGGTATCCAGCCAAGAGGTTACAGAATAAGGAGAAAGGGGGAGCTGAAGGACAATTGAAGGACAAAGCCTGGGAGGAAGAACTACGAGCCTTCAGCCCGAGCGACCCCCAGAAAACCACCAGAGACTAATACGCATGCATCCATGAGAAATTTTGGACTCTGGAAACTAAATATACTAACCCTGCCTTTTCTAGGAATAGTGATGAATATGTATTAGTTTAATAACATAAAAACCAGCTAACTAACGTAACAGGTGTGCATCCTGGTGGAGCAGAGACTCTCGGCGCACCCAGCGCTGTTTGCTTGCCTCTATTAATTTAATAAATTGTAAACTTTGATTAAAATCCTATTTGAGACCCGATTATTTATCACATTCTGAAGATATATACACATTGCAGCACTGGAAACAAACCATATAAAATAATATGTGGGTGAAAGGTTTGGAGTTAGGATGAGACACACATCTGGAAGTTTAGAGATTCATCAGAGCTTCTCAAGCTATCTCAAACATGGAACTTTCAGCAGTCTTGATGTAAAATCCAGTGTAGTAAAAAGGCATTATAGAGGAAGATATATTAGTAATAATTTGCATTATAGAGGAAGATATGTTAATAATATTTCTAGGTTAGAGATGTACTTGTCTCTTGTTTTAGTCATTGATTAACAACTGTGGAAGAGAAAATGGTCTTTTCTGGTATTGCACAAGAGATGGCCTGGGGGAGGCAGCAGAAGCCTGGTAAGGGAAAAGTGGGCTGTACCTGGACATGAGCCATGAGTGCGAGTGACTAACCAGCACATCATCAGCCCTGGCCACACTCTTTCATCCTGATAATTGAGCAGTAGGTGGGACCTACATGTGAAAAAGGGAGAAGCACTAGTGGGCAAGGATGTAAAGCAAATAGATGCCGTCTGCCAGCTGACACCCTTTCTCACCTAATAGGGTGACTTTGTGACCATACCTTGGGCTCTGAGCTCTGCCCTGGCCCTAACCAACAATGGGATTTTGAGTAAATCTTTTCACCAAACTGGGCCTTCAGTTGAAAAAAAGTTAAAAAAATGCCAGTTCTGTCTGAATCAAAATGTAATAAAAAGAACACAAAGATTTCTCTTGAGTTAAATGGAATCCCACGAAATGTGGTAGAAAATTATGGTGTATCTCATGGTGATATATATGAAATGGGCATGCAACAGATGGGAGGACTTCACCAAGCCGAATCTTTTTCAAGTTATTTGTATTTCCAGACATGTTTGATATTTTTTCTTTTCTTTTTAGTTTTATTTATTTATTTCCACAGGTGGGGAGTAATAGCATGAGTATGCATTTACGTAAGCATGTCTAAGGCACACGATTTTGGAAATCTGTCTTTACCTCACAAAGAGGTGACAATAATGACCAGCTAAGAAGAAAATGATGCAATGGGAAACAGCTGATATTAGAATTGGTCAGATCATTGAAACCATTATGTTTCATGGAAATAAGACCAATGAAGAAAAACAGCCTAGTGGTAAATACACTATCTGGAGGTACTGAGGTTAAAGTCCATTCTCTGCCTGACTTGAAAATATTTGGATTGAAAAACAGGTCTGATCCAAACAAAATCAAAGACTTGAACAACTTCATTTTCTTGGAAGTACCGTGAAGATTTGTTATCTTTCCACTGCAGAAAGCAATACCTTCTAGATAGTTCTGCGTGTTTTTGACTCACCTATTCCCTGCCTCCCCCATTTCCTGGCGCTACAAGCAAGAAAGCATGGGGAAGCTGTCAACAAAACACACTTGTTCTTTGGAAGGAGCACTCCAGTTCATGGGAACACCTGCAGCTCAGCTCTGAACTTTATTCATGCAGTCAGTAAATGACTTCTGTAGCACTTGTGTAGTGAGGTAGGTTGCTCTGACAAAAAAAGCAAAAGAAGGGAACTGCAATGAACATGAAAGTAAATGTAGAATCAGAAGCTTTACGGTAAAATCCTTGCACTGTTAATGAGTGTCAGCAGGAGAAAAGCCGGTGGATCCCTGGCCTTCACAAAAAGACATTGTAAGAAATGTCTGTTTCCCTTTCCTTTCCTTTCCTTTCCTTTCCTTTCCTTTCCTTTCCTTTCC
>CM021767.1:60197160-60230383 GCA_011076525.1 Nettapus auritus
CCTTGCCTTGCCTTGCCTTGCCTTGCCTTGCCTTGCCTTGCCTTGCCTTGCCTTGCCTTGCCTTTTTTTTTTAGAACTGAGAATTTTGTGAATTCTCCTGAGATAAGATAAAGTAGAAGGAAATAACTATTTTTGTATATTATATAATATGTTATGGCATATGTTGTATAATTTTAGAATGTGCAGTGAGAGTTGGAGCAGGAACTTTTGATTTCAGAAAGGTCAATTTCACGTATAGGCAGTCACCTGCTAATCTAATCCAATACCGAATCCCATATAATAGGATGTTTTTTTATGATCATAGCTTCAAAAGCAGTTAATTATTATTTTAAATAACACATCCCATCCTTCTTCTTAAAAATGCGCTGATAATCTTTTTTTCTTTTTCTTTTTCTTTTTCTTTTTTTTTTTTTCTTCCATATAATAATTCTCTTCCTTGGAAAATTGCATAAACCTAGCTGAATTGGCTTTAGTTCATGGGATTAATTAATTCCAGTAGAGATAGTTGAAAGTCTTCTGAAGTTTGTCTTTGACAAGTATTCAGAAGACTGATGCTTTTTTCAAAAGTTTCAAATATGTCCAAACTAGATGAAAATGTTTGCCACAGAAACACTGAAAGATCAGTCCTGGGAGCCTTTCATTACATCCTGAAATGACCACCCTTCTCATAGTAAGAGATGCCTGATTGCTACAAACATCACTGGAGAGTATTTGTCCACATAACAGTATTCAATGTGTTTGTCATTCTCTTCCTTGCCCACATTTGCACATAGATTTTTTTTTTTTTTCTTTCTCATGTCAATGTTTGAGAAATGACAGTCCTTCACTTGTATCTATAACTGGATAAGGGTGCTTAAGCACAAATAATTAATTTCCATTAGAAATTTTCGGCAGACCAATCAGGGAACAAAATGCAGGGAACAGATCCCACCACTTGAATGCTGAACAGTCAGAACCAGAATTCATGAAAATCCAAATCAGACAAACAAAACTAACAGCATTTGGATTGCTATTGCTAAATACATATGCAGAAACTGAGATTACTACAACAGCTTTTTTGACCAAAAGGTTTAAATAAGACAGAATTTTTTTCCATCTTTGGTAATTCAGACCTTTACTTTAGCCCTTCTCTGAACCTGAGACTATGAAGAGTCAGTGACAAAGGAGATTTAAAGGGTGACTGTCCCTGTTCTAGTTTTCCGCGCTTTAAATCCTGCATCACAATGCCATTCTTTGCTGTTACACTTTATTTTGGATTTTCAAAGCAAATACATATTTTTGAAAACCATTTGTCTCTGATAGTTTTACAGTGTCAGGGAGGGTCTTCTTTGATGTTACTGGGCCAAAGCCTTAGAGAAATGCCAGGGAAAAGTGTTGAGCTACAGCAGGTCTGCTAAAAGTGCATTGGTGCAGAAAGACAAGGGCTGGATTTAAAATTTGTTTACCCTACCTCAAAAGCAAAATAAGCCAGAGACTGTGGTGAAAATACTCAAATTTCCATGAATTCAACTGATATCAGAAAGTTGGACCACTTAATGGGCCAGTTGTTGGAGTCTCAAGGAAACGTCATGTGATGTTGCTGTTGGGAAACACGGCAGCATTAGGGAAATGTCATCTCTCAAAAGACAGGCCCCTCTGTGGGTCAGGCATGCTGAGGGTATCCTGCTGTCATGGAGGGTACAGTGCTACCTGCTTGAGGATGGTGCCACTGCAACACTGCTCACAGAAGAGCTAAAGAAACCACTGTCTCCTTAAGTCCTTTAGGGCCTGCCCTGGGGTGATTCATACTGTCCCCTACCCTGGACAGTGGCTAAACTCATAAAGTGCAAATAAGCAGTAAGACAAACAAAAGAACAAATGGACTGGCTGTGTAAACTACAATCAGCACTTATTCGTAAGTTTGTTTTTCCTTACAGATCCCCCATTTTTAGGTGCAATGAGACACAACAGCTATTTGGCAGAGAAGAGGGGGAGCATGGTTTGTAAATGAGAGAACCTGCTTCCTTCCTAAAGCTGTGCGTCATTGCCTTGGGGGACTGTTACTGTAACCAAGCTCTGAGCAAGTCAGTCCTGCTGTCTAGCCACAAAAGCTTCTCTTAATACAAACACCACTACATGCTGCTCCTGAGCATGGCAGATGTCTGCAATCAGCTATTGACTGACTACTATGTTTGTCTCGTCGGCTGGCCAGTACTTTTGGTTGATAGTAGATATCTAGGCCATGAAGTAATGCTGCTGAGAAGAAGCATATAGACATGGAGATTGGTACTGTCTCATAGGAGTTTATTAATCCTTTTGTAGCACAGTCAGAGACAGCAGACATGAAATCAGCAGTAGGAGTAAGCTCTGGAAGATTTGGTTATGATTAATCTTTCATGGGGGATGAGTATTCTTCTGTAGCTCCTTTGCTTCTGTGTAGCTTTGATAAAAACTTCATAGATGTATTAAAGCATTCCCCAGCAACCTGATAGACTATTACCAGCTCTAATAGCTTCAAGCTACCAGGCACCTTATCCAGTTTCCACCCGATCTTCCTTTGGAGCCAAGAGAAGTTTGTCTGAATGGGAACAAAGAACCTAAGTATCTCACCCTGCTTATCCAGGGGCTGTCACCACCAGCACCTGTGAGTGACTGCAGTGTCACTGATGGCACACAACTCAAGTTCAAAACCTGCTTCCAGCTCAACTGCCTTTCCCATTAGACCTGGTTGTTGTTAACATACCGAGCATTGTATGGCCAGGGCCTTGTGCAAACTGTGGCAGAGCAAACACAGGTTGCTCTGGTGGCAGGTGCAGGGATTTCAGCAGCACCCAGTTTACATCAGCAGCACCCAGTTTACATCAGCAGCACTCAGCTTACATCAGCAGCCCTCAGGAAGACATCACTTGTTGCTATTTCAGCATCATTCATTAGTACCAAGCTAGATTTCTCTGTGTCCTCTCTGTTTTACATGTGTTTTGGTAGCTGCTGAATGTCCCAGATGCGGTCTCGGCCCTGCTGTGTTGCATCTAGGCAGACAACTTCAGTCTTCATATGGCAGAAATTACCATAATTTGTGGTTACTTTCTATGTCCCCACTCACTGTATTTGTCTCAATGACTGAGTAGTTTGATGCCTTTGCATTGTGCTGGAATCATTCAACTGAGATAAGCCTTGGCTGGTGGAAACTCACAACTCCACAAAAGGTATACTTCTGTAACCTTTTACAGGAAATGAAATCCTAGTACCTCGAAATATTTTTTCATGTAGGTAGACTTATTTTTCCATGCAAACATTTGTGTTCCACCTTGTGAACAAGCTAAAGCTGTTTCACTTCAGTTTCACCTTGTTTCTAACAGTAGGTTACTTACTGTAATAACTGAAGTAATATCACAGGATTTAGCTAACCAACAAGGAGATTTATGAATAACAAATGCTAAAAGAAACATATTTCCAGAGAATATATAGTGTGACTTATAAATGAATCCTGTAGTGTAAATAATGGGCATGCTGATGAAACGGAAATCTGCCTTAGGCAACATGTGAGCAGACAATAGTGTTAGATCAAATAGATCAATAAATTATCCAGTTGTTGCAGAAAATTATTAGAGATACAGGAAAAGGCCAATATTGTGTTTTCAGCTAGTTACATTTGTTTGACTTGTTCATTTCACTGTTATACTTCTACAAGCACGGAGTGTGCTTTTCTGGCTCCAACTACCCACTGAGGTAACCGCAATCCTGAGTACTTTGTGTGAACAGCTCACCATGTTAGGACAGCACAGCCCCTCTTGCTCCAAGCACAGGCGGTCCCTGTGGTCCCAGGCTGACTGATACAAATTCACAGGACACAGTTGACTACAAGATCTGCACGCAGTTCATATGCATGTATCCTACAAAAGTAGTGGAAGTATTGAGAATAAGATGTGAGGCTATTGATACACCTGCACCTAGAAAGACTTTGAGGCTCTGCATTATGACAAAATTTGGATTGAATAAATTGATGAAATACGGGATTTTCATTAGATGCTCAGCAATGATGTCAGGGATAAAAAGCAGACGATACTTGTTTGACCTAGCTTTTCCCAACTACTATTTTGTTCTCATACAGCCAAACTCACCTCCATAAAATGTATTTGGTCCTTTTATGGTTAAGTTGCCTTTTTTGATTGGCATAGAAATGCACAGCTATCACCACAAGGCTGTACAGGCAAACAGTTAGATGCACTGAGTACATAGAAACAAGACGTATCTTCCTGCCAGAGATGCCAGAGAAAAAATGAAATAAGTGAATTGTCTCACAGGTTAAACTCTGTGCAACACATATCCAGTGGCTCCTTCTAGGTCTTGTCACTCGCAGAGCATGTTGTGCAGGAAATGGTAAGATCATTACAGTGAGGGCTGGATGAGTTCTACAAGGAACAGTTTGGCATGATAGATTTCCAGATAAATCTAGGAAACTGTTGGTCTCTGTTTCAGAATGAGGTGGTCATAAGCCAAAATTAGATCTTATGGTTTAAAACTGAGCAATAAAATGATTTCTATATCATTTGTTTGAGGGAAGTGAGGAAAAAACAATGAAGGTGTCCAAATTTATGTACAGTGAAGTATGAAAATTAAAGGTAACAAGAAGGAGGGAAGTTAAGAAGAGAAAGATAAAGAGTGTATTTTCAGGCAAAATACTTTGGGGAAAGAAGCTTACAAACAGTGAGCATACACACTTTTATCCTGCTGTGCTCCAGTATATTCAAAGAAAAGTTGGACTTTTTGTGCACTTTCTTTTTGAAGGAGTTGAATCAGAGAAATACGCATCTCCATGCACAAGCTATGACCCACAAGTTAGGAGGAACTTCAGAGACAGGCTAACTTATTGAGTCAAGAGTGGCAACAGTATATTCTCAGCATGCCGCATCCTTTTCTGCTTCTTGCCTCATTAAGAACAAGATCAGTTAGAGCACACTGCTTCGGAGACCTTTTAACTTCTTAATGTATCCATTGCCTTTTATGCAGATATTTCCTGTGCTGAAACTGTGCCAGAAATTTCTGAGAAATCTCCATCTGTTGTATGACATGCTGAACACCACGAGATAACTAAATCCGCTATCCAGTCCAACTTTGCCAGAGTGATGACTCTGCAGACAATATGTGAAACTGCATGGGCTGGATTTCTCCTCCAGGCACACTGCCACTGGAAGACGGTTGCTTTCAGATGAACACGGCTCCATGGGATAGCAGACAGGCAGTCCCTCCTTGTATCCTTTGAGCTGTCAGTGACCTGGATTTGCACTCAGCAGTCTGGGAGTTTTACGAGGTGAACTAGAAGGGTTAAAAGTGGTGAGCCAGAGAAAAATATAAGAATATTTTTCTTCTGGACATAGTCCTAGGCAATCTGGTCTAGGAGGCCCTGTGTGAGCAGGGTGAGTGGACCAGATGACCTCCATCAGTCCCTTCCAACCCAAACCATTCTGTGATTCTTCAGGAAAAAGCTGCCTCTCAATACTTGCTTGTCCATTAGCTAGTGAAAGAGGACCCTGAGCCAGATCAATGACTTTGGAGTCCTTGGACTACTAGTAATTAGTAGTCACATAAACTCACAATTGTGAAAACAGTGAGGCACAGCTGTTCTGTGTCCTTGAAAGGCAGTTGTTTCCTTTGAAAGACCGGATCAAGCAGACATTATCACAAATGTATCAGATATTTTGTTGTTGTTGTTGTTGAAAAATTAGAATACCAAGACAATTTCAATCAGATTTTTTGCTTGCCTGAATACAAGTAGACAGGTTTGAAAATATTGGCCTGGATACTGTCAAGTTGTGCATATTAAAGACCACATGAGATACAAAACGCACTCAAGATTTGCTGCTATCATGCAGATGATTTCCAGAAAACTCAAACAAAAATATAGCCTTGTATCACACACTTTAGTATGTCTTCCTTCTGCAGCTGGGTGGTTGTCTCACACAAATGCCAAGAAACGCAGTACAGTATGTACTGTACCTGTAGTTTATGCATCTATTATTCGTGCAGATTTTTTCCAGGAGTAGATCATTTTGGGCAGGAATTGTTTGCCAGCTAGGAAAAGAGTGAAGGAAAATCAAAATAATGTCCCTTAGGGTGGGTGGTACTGGTGAGCAGAACATTATTGGTCTGTGCAGGCAACAGGATCTGGGTTTGGTGGTGTCACTGACATCTTCTCTGAACATGTCAATAGAGGAGGACTATTACAGGAGCCACAAGTCCAGCATGCAATTAGGGTTAGGTAAAGGGATTGAGTAATCCTGCAGTGGGTACTGTTATATAACTTTTAAGTCTGTGCCCAGGAAACAGAGATGTAACTTGACACTACAGCAGCAATTCTTAACACTGTGACTGCCAAAGGTCAATTGCTATTTCCATTAAAAACCTTGTTTTGCAGCTAATTTATAACCCAGACACATTAATTCACAACAGGCTAAAAGTTGGCATAGATACCTTTTTTTTTTTTTTTAATTTTGAAAAACTTAAATTAATTATATAATAAGTTTTAAAAATCATTATAGTTACTGTTATCATTAATTTAGATCCAGAGCATTGGAAACAGCAAAGGAGCTTAAATGCTTCGGACTTTATTTTCTTCATTTAACAAAGGTTCAATTTATATCTCAAATGATATATTAAGTCAGTCACTATACTGGAAGCTTCTTCCTTCGCAGTTTATTTGCTATCTATCTATCATTCTACCTAACATACGTTTAATTTACATCCCCTTAATTAATATTGAATCTGATACATAAGTTCAAGTTCTCAGTACCTAATATTGTAACATTTGAAAGAAGCAGTATTTTTTTTTTTTTTACAAGATTGATTTTCTATTTCTTGTTCTACTTATTTATTTATTTATTTATTTTCTTCCATGCAGACTATCACGTTTGCAGTATTAACCATTATTTTGCAGCAAGATTTTTCTTTTAAAATTATCTAGCTACATATCTTTATTACAGTGTCAGTCAGTTATAGAAATTCTAATTGTGTGGAAAGACTTAATTTGGGTGTTGACTGAATTTTCCTTTATAATGTACTTTTGCTATGATTACTTTTATTACTTTATTATTTACTTCCTTGGCATCTAGCCAAGAGTTAAAATAGGACCTTTCCTGAACTTGGCAATCCTGCATAAAGCAAAAAATAAAGCCCATCACACAACAGGAGATTAGATTAAGATGACAGAACTGGATAAATTGTATAATCATTTAATTCAGATGGATTACACCTGGCCTGTGAACCTGAGCAAAGCTACATGGTCATGGGGTAGGTCTAAGGGGTGGTGTGCTCCACATCTCATGCCTAAAGGTAGGCTGTAATTTGCTGTAGGCACACAACAAATGTGTGGTCATGACAACGGATCTACCTCAGCTTAATACTGTGGGATCTGGAAGCCATAGTTTTAACCTCTCTTTTATCCTACTGCACCATTTGGGAAGATCAGGTATGGTCAAGGAACAGACTCAGGGATGCTATGTACTATTTTCACAACAGCCACAAAACTGGCCCCAGAAAATAAAGTCCAAGGACATGGTTCATTAACCCTACTCTTGAAAAAATCTATGGACCTGCATAGAAATCACTTGAACTTGAAATCCAGAAACTCACCAGTCTTTACTGTGAATAAGTTAGAGTTTTCTCCTGTTTCTCATATTGAATAATGCCCTGTCTCAGTAGGTTCAGGGGCACTTTTCTTAGAAGACACTTGGGGAAGGACCACAGTCTGTGTTTGGTAGTAGTTCCAGGATAAGGCTCTAAGTTACAGATCATTATTGTATGTACAACATTTTGGTTCAGGTGGGGTAGCTCATTTTATTTATTTATTTATTTATTTATTATCCTTGAGAATTATTAAAAACAAAATGAGCTTACTAAGCATGACTGCTGAACATCATCACAGTATGCAGGGGAAGATTTCACGAAGCTAGAAGGTTATCCCAAATCATATTATGAATGTTCCATGTTTATATGAGTTGCATAAATTTATAGCCAATATCTTCACAAGAAAACACGCAAAGGATTATTTATAGATTCATTTGCTTTCAAATGTGCTTCTGTGATAGTGCTGTATTATATCCCCCATGCCTTAGCAAAAATGTTTTGTTAATAAGATTTTTCATTTTGTAATTATTTAACTGGTGTGCATGTTTGCACATGGTATTCTGTGAATTTACAAAGTAAGAAAGCCAGGCATTCATAACACGAGAAACAGACTTTGACTGCTAGGTACAAATAGCAAGGGGAGAAGGAAAGTGAAAAGAGTTAGTCAAAAACTGTTGTAATCATTTGCCTCAGGAGATATTTCATTTGTTTTTTTTTTGTTCCTATTCCAATGTATTATAACATTTTTGAGATGACTTCATAGTTCAAGTGTCACTAAGAAAATGTATGTTTTAATTAGCGTACTGGGTTTCAAACCTGTCAGAGAGCCAGTATTTATCAGAGACACTCAGTTTAATATTTTTATTTTCTACATAGCTTAATCCATACTCTAAAATTGGGAACTCAGTCAGTGGTCCACTCAGTCTGCCTTTATCTGTAACAGCATGTACTGATTCAAACTCCTTGCTGCTAGATGTAAGGCAGAACTGAAGAGTCTTTTTAAACTACTGTTGTGTTGTGGGTCTGCAGTGTATATATTGTTGGACATGACCAAATTCAATTTTTGGTACTGTTTTTAGTCCTATTTTGGGACTTCCACTCTGGAAAGTGAAGAGTCTACAAGTGGTTTTAATATGCATTATTAAGAAAAAAATAGAAGCTATTTGATGTGTTTCATTACTTGAATCGGGTGCATTCTATTTCTTTGCTCAGATACAAAAATAATAACAGCACTTCCTTTAAAATCTACTGTGATTTTGAAATGAGTCATTTTTAGGGACAGCAATACCTTCTAATATTGAATTCAAAACCAGTCTGAGTTGTCTTCATCTTGGTTTTCATTTGGTGTTCCATTTCTTGGTTTAAACTTACCTTAAAAATGTCAGAAAAGATCAAGTCAGAACAGTTCCAAGACTTCCAAGGCTGTGGTCTTTTTACCCAACTGGGCTGCTAAACTCCACCACAACTGCCCTCTCACTCCCCCACCTCAAAGAAAAAGGGGGAGAAATACAATGGAAAAGGGCTCAAGGACTGAGATAAGGACAGGGAGACAAATTATATGGGCAAAAAAGACTCAGCAGAAGGAGATTAATATAATTTATTACTTACGAGTAGTGGACTAGCACTGAGAAAAACTTTTCTTTAAAAAAAAAAAAAGAAAAAAAAAAGAAAAAAAAAAAAAAAAAAAAGAAGAAGAAGAAGAAGAACACCACCTTTTCCCCCATTCAACCTCTTTTATGTCCCCCCTGGAGCACCACAGGGAAACAGGGTATGGGGGCTGCGGTCAGTCCCTGACGCTTTGTCCCTGCTACTCTTTCTTGGTCACTCCCTGCCCCTGCTCCACGTGGGGTCCCTCCCACGGGATGCCGTCCTTCCCAAACTGAGCCTGCGGGGGCTGCCCACAGGCAGCAGCTCTTCAAGAACTGCTCCCACACGGCTCCGTACCGTGGGGTCCATCCCCCAGGAGCAAACTGCTCCAGCACGGGTCCCCCACGGGCGGCAGCTCCCCCCAGACCCCCTGCTCCTGCGTGGGCTCCTCTCCATGGGCTGCAGCTCCAACCCGGGGCCTGCTCCTGCGGGGGCTCTCCATGGGCCGCAGCCTCCTCCAGGCCACATCCACCTGCTCCACCGGGGGCTCCTCCACGGGCTGCAGCGTGGAGATGTGCTCCATGTGGGACCTATGGGCTGCAGGGGAACAGCCTGCTCCACCAGGGCCCTCTCCACAGCTTCAGGGGAACTGCTGCTGTCTGCCTGGAGCACCTCCTGCTCTCCTGCTGCACTGACCTTGGGGTCTGCAGGGCTGCTTCTCGCTCCTCTCTCTCAGCTGCTGTTGTTCAGCAGGTGTTTTTGTTGTTGTTGTTTTGTTTTGTTTTTGTTTTTTCCTGATCTTAACAACATCGCTTATTGGCTCATCTCTGGCCAGTGGTGGCTCTCCTTGGAGCCATCAGACTCGGGCCCTTATCTAACATGGGGCAGCTGCTGGGCTCTTCTCACAGAGGCCACCACTGCAGCTCCCTGCTACCAAAACTTTGCCACATAAACCCATTATGAAAGTGACCGGATGGAAAATCTCACCAAAATGCCTGCCCAATGCCCAAGCAAATTTGTGGATTAACTCTTGCCATTACTTATCCAAACCCAGCTGAACTTCCATCTGAAGTCTCTTTCCATTAGTTTATGGAAAACTAATTTAAAAGAGCGGCTTGTTAATCACTCATTAACTCACAAGCCACTACTTAAAGTCTTATATTGTCATTTGGTTGAACTGCCAATAGAGCTGTTTCCACTTTCCTTGAAGTTAGTGTTTTGACATTTCGGATTCTCAGAACCCAGCAGCAAGATCTAAATATAATTATTTTTTTTTTTCCTTTCCCTCCCCCCCCCCCCCCCCAGTGAAACAGCCACGTATTTTTTCCTTAACTGAATTCACAATGTTCAGACTTAAAACACTCTGCTTTTAGCAACTGCGTGTAAGAGCTATCTTTGATTGTGCAATGGTAGAACAGCAAGGGCTTTTAGGAGATGGACACCACACAGAAGCAAGGGAAGCAAAGCTGTTATGGAATTTCATTGCCACGATCCAACCCTTTCATTGATATTTTCATTTAGTGTCAGGCTGCCCAAAGAACAGAGAAAGCCATCGTTATGGAAAGCCATAAGTTTCTGTTTTGTTTTTAATAGATGTTACCTGATACCACTCAAATATAAGAGTCAAGGGCAGGAAAAGAGGGTACAAGGGTGAGTCATCAGACAAACTTGCCAGCCTTCCCTCCGATCATAAGAAATCCTCTGAGGTCAGCCACACAAACCCTCCATCTGTATCAACAGCTACAGAGAGCCAACAGCACACACAAAGGGCACAGGAAGGACTGCAAATTGCACATGATTCTTTCCGAAATCTGTCAATACCTTCTTAGACAAAACACCACTTCGATTCTGAAGAAGACAGAAACTTAGAGTCTGCAGCTCTAAGTAGTTGTTAGAGGCAGTGTCTTTCATATGAAACAGTGAAGAGAACAGGAATGCTGAGCAGATGTGATGGTGGTTTTCAAAACATGGGAAGTTATAGAAGAAGCATGTGCACTCTTATATTTAGCCTTTTTCATAATACAGGAAAGATGGAGGTCCAATGAAATTGAAAGGCAGCAGATGTGAAACAAATGGAAATATTCTCAGAGTTACCGATTAACTTGAGGAACGCACTGTCACTAGACATCATTGAAGTCAACAGCTTAAGCCCAGGCCAATAAGAAAAAAATGTTAAACTCTTATACTTTCACCTCTGGCT
The DNA here is from genome assembly GCA_011076525.1 of Nettapus auritus. NCBI lineage: Eukaryota > Metazoa > Chordata > Aves > Anseriformes > Anatidae > Nettapus > Nettapus auritus. The sequence continues at coordinate 60,208,550 of CM021767.1, forward strand.
CCAGGGGGTCCCCATCCTGCAGAGTGCCTCTGCTCCCTTTAGAATTTGAACAGCAAATAGGTTAAGATATTCCTCATAAATACAAGTAAGCAAGGTCATGCCTGCTGAATGTGATCTTCAAATAGAATTAAAACCACACTTTAGAAATTGTTATAAAAAAAGAAAAAATTATCTGTGACAACTGTTTTCAGCACTTTGCTATCAAACATTCATTGGAAATAGCTATTGGAAACATTACTCTGATTTCCTAGGACAGCCTTTGTCTTCTTATACTATTGGATTTCAGGTAGAAGAAGAATGTTTCTGCTGCCCATTGCATGAGTCTAGAAGATTAAAAGGCTGGGAACTGCACAGACATTTACAAAATCTTAAGAAAAACAAGAGCTGAAATCAAAGTTTAATGTTCCAGCTGTCTGCAGATTGAAGAATAAAGTAAAAATGTAAATGAGCTCACCAAAAATAATGAAGTCTGGCTGAAAACCATCTGGGCAAGAACAGAGTTTAAAATCTGGAGTTACTCTGAGTACTGAATCTGATTCCAGTAAAGCTTCGGTATGATTCCAGCAAAAATCTAATTTCCCTGCAGTTGTTTTCTCTGGGAACTACTTTTTAAAACTAGTTGTACCCATGCCACCCCTTCCAGAAAACAGTTTGAATTGGCTATAAATAAGGATTAGATTTTAACCATTATTCTCCCTTTTGAATGTACTGATGATTGGTGTATGTTTAATGAACATAAGAACCTGTGTCCCCCACCCACACCCCCCCCCCCCCCCAAAAAAAATCAAAATCTCCTATCAAAAGAAAATAAAATAAATACTAGTGTGTAAATACACCAGCTTGCAAAACTGAACTACTTTGGGTTGCTTTTCAGTGAAGTCTGGGCCTCCACAACACAAGTGAGTAGACACTTCCCTAAGACACTGTTTACTGCTGAAGCTTCCTACTGGAGGATCTTGCTCCATCAGAAAGGACTTTTATTAGTATGTTGACGCTGTAGATGAGCCATTAAAAATGACAAAGAGCCTATAAAAGTGGCAAAGATGGAAGCAAGTAAAACTGAATGATGCTAGAACCAATGCAGAATGAGCACAGGTGATGACTTACCTGAAATATATTTTACCTGTAAATGTGGCAGAATAACCTAACTGGGACAAAGCTGAATGCCAAAGCCACAGTGTCCTGAAAAATTTCAGATACATCAGAGGTACTTAAAAACATACTGCAAGTAAAAACATAGATTTATGTGTGCAGAAGAGAAAGTACTTTGTAAGGCAAGTTGATGTGATGGAAACTTCTGTCAACTGGATCCCTTAACTACAGCTGAGCAACATATTGGTTTCAAGAAAGTCCTATTAACACAATAAAGAACTCATTTTTGGTGTCCACAATGCCAGAAATTGCTAGAAAGTACCTCTCAATAATTGCAAATCAATATAGTATTCAATAAAGATTACAGGATGATAAGAAGTTTTCCAATAAGTTGTGAAAATTTTAGTAGATATAAAAGGACATTAAACAGAAAAGGTAGAAAACAAAAGTCTTTATAATTTTAAGATTTCATAGCCAGAGTAGTAGTATAATAAATTCTTCATTCATAACAGTCAATAAACATTTTATAGAAAATCATTTGACACGTTGTAGGTCAAATGACAAAGTCTGCCAACACAAAGTACAGGAAAAGAAACACTTGCCTTGTAAAAATAGGAGAATGTTGTTACACTTTCTTAAAGTCAGATTAGCAGGAGCAAATAAGGGGTGGAATAAAATTACCACACTGGAAAGGAAGAAAACCTTATACAAGTAAATGGCTTTGAAATATGGAATTATTGTGACTGTCACCAAGTTGAAGAAAAGGTGAAATTGAATAGTTGCACAGAGCAACTGTGGAATTTGTCATTAGGAAAGCATGCTCAGATAGGAGCTGACTAGAGAATGAACTCATTTTGTTCCAAACTAAATGAATGGCTAGTATAACGAAAAAAAAGACTATGAAAATGAAGCATTTTTGATAAATCACCAGTGCATGTTGTTGATAGATTAGACCATATGCTCACTCAAAGGAAAAACATTGCCCAGAAGTATTTAAATTGCTACCATTACATCAGCCCCAAGTTATAAAAAGAGCGTAGTACTTTTTACAGATAAAGTCATTTTTAATTCAGCAGAAGGAAATAAATTGCACAAAAACATTATTGCAACACAAAACTGGCTTTTATTGCCCCCCCAAGGTCTTGGGATTTTAGCAAGGATTTACTGAATACAATCACAGAACAAAAATGTGAGCAATATCTTTGCCAAGAAGTATCCCATTGACATTGCTACCAAATTTGGAGATGGCCTTGGAGCAAGAGCTGGAAATTTGAAAATAAATAAATATATAAACAGGAAATGTCACTATTAAAAATAAAATGCATGAAAATATGCACCTGATAAGAGCCATTGAAAATACTTAGAACATCACAAAAATTCACTAAACATCAGAAAGTGAAAGTTGCTTCTGAACCATATACTTTTACATTTTAAAGGAAGAGATGCTGTTTTAGAGAAAGAGGTGGTAAAAAAATTAAACTAATTATGCTACATGTGAATACAATATAGAGAGATTTTTCAACCTGAATTTTGGCACATTTTCAACAAAGAAGTGAAAATTTCAGCTTCATTAAAACGAAGATCTACAGAAATTTTATTATTGTCTGTGGGAAAGATGAGAAGGACTAGAAGTCTTGTCAAGTTCCTTGGCTGTACTGATAAGCTCCATGGGCTGTGGGCTACACAACCAGGAATGAAAACAGTCAATCAATGGCTCATTTCCCCAAATACATTTTACATTTCTTTTTTTCATGAAATAGCCAATGATGTTTTCAATGTTATTCATATTTTCCTTCAAAAATTTTCAGAATTCAGTTTGCATCTGGAAAAAGTCATTTTTGGCAGAAAGAAATGTAAAAGAATTTTGGAGATAATTTCAGGAGCTATGTAGACAAATATTTCATACAATGTTATGGGGAAGTAAAATGGGTCATTTAAGTCCTAGGAAATTGGGAACAACTTTAAAACTGTTGTTTTCCATTAAATACTCAAGGAGCACTAGCAGGCATTCAGGAGGTACATTCTGTTCCCAAAGTTTCAGCAAGTCAAATCACTGCTCTGTGATTATTTCTTCTCCCATCTCTTGCCTGCTTTTTCAATAAGGATCACATGCCTTAAGACAAGACTTGGTTGTGGTGAATTTACACATCTGTCCCAGAAAAAAAAAATATATATATATATATGTTTATATATAAAATACAATCTAAGAATAACAGAACAATAGAGTGATAAAGTGACTTAAAGAGAATAGAGTGACTTTTAATAGTTCTTCCACATGCTAAATGTCAGGTGTTCAGTTCCAAAGATAAAAACAATACATTTCCATTGGCTATTATTGTAGTGCAGTTGTCCTCATCACACATTTCTGAGATCCCTGTACAGGGAGAATCATGGAGCTATATGCAGAAAATACCCTGTGTTTTAGTAAATAACGCATTGTAAACTGCTTTATTTGTGAAAAGCAGATGTGTTTTTCACAACCTGCACTGGGGAAGATACCTAGGCAGGAGGTGGAATTTCTTCAGGATTTATCAACCCACTTATCTGTTTGTTCCACAGGTGCTACTCAGTGTACCCATGTCTCATCAGAAAAATACATGGGAAAAAAAAAAAAAAAAAAAAAAAAAAAAAAAAAAAGGGAAACAGAATGAAGAAAAATAATAATTTTTTTTTTTTTCCCTCTCAGTAGGAGATTTTCTGTGAGGCCAGCCAGGTAAGTGGGACTTTTTGTTTTTCCCACAGTATTGTGTTTTGCTTCCCTTTAACAGGAAATGTTGACTTCTGTATTAGGAATATAACTTGCTTTGGAAATTGTAATGTAACTAGTGTCTTGAATCGGATTTTGTTTGAATTAATGTAAATCTAAAACAATAACAGAAGTAAAAGTCTGGCAAAAAATACAGAAAATAACAATGTTTTCTACAGTTTGGAAGTCTCTCCATCACTTGTTATTTACTTGTGGTATTTATGCCATGTGTAATAACCTGAGGTATAAATCAATAGCAGATACTACTTTTTAAAACTACGCATAGGGACTTAGTTTAGTAATCTCAGTAGAGTGTCTCTAAAACATTCATCATCTCCATAAACTAAATGTGTGCTTAAAATACAGGATCTACAAATATCAACAAGTAATTGTGTTCAAATAAAAGTAACAAAATACTAGCACTAGATTTACCAGGACTTAATAAAGCATTTGTAGCATAGAAAGCTGATGTTTTTTCCATGGTCAGACAGCTACAGTGTGTACTGGTTGTCTGTCTAACCAGCACTATTTCTAAGAGAGGATATAGTCTCACCTTAAAACTTTTCAGTGGGAATGTATCAAGAAAATTTCTCAGGTGTTCCAGCCACACAGTGCTCTGAGAATATCTTTCTTGGCAGTCTGGAAACACAAACAAGAAAGTATTTATGAGATAACAGGATAGCTGCTCTTGTTTTTTAAATTCTCTCTACTACATATGACCAGTTTCCGATGTGTGAAGACAGCAGCAGACACTATAGGAATAACTGTACTCTACAGAAACACAAAGGAAAGATCCCAGGTGCTAAAGTTCCCAGCAGCTATTATTTTTTAGCATGATGTCTCTGTTTTCATGTGACAGTTATTCTCCACTCTGCTTGTGTATGCAGTGGGCACACCACAGGTGAATTTACACTCGTAACAGTTCCTGAAGTACATGGGGCTTAATTAGTTCCCTGTTTGAAACCCCCAAGAGGACAGAACACATTAATGAATCATCTCAAGGTGTCCAGTGCACCTATCCTCTACTTAAGGCTGGACAAATCCTGTGTGTGAAGCAATTCTGAAATAGAAAGACAGCAAGGCAAGCTCACACAGCCCTCTAGGAATGTATGGCCACGGTCAACCATTTCCTTGGGATTTAAGGAAAACTTTTCTCCTCTTTATGTATTGTTCTGAAAAATCAGATAACTTTATGAGTTGTTGCTTTTTGTTTTTTGTTTTTTGTTTTTTTTTTTTTGTTTTTTTTTTTTTTTTTTTTTGGGGGGAGACTAATCTCCAGAGAGAATTTAATATAATGTTTTCAGTATTTTATTAATGAAAACAAAATACTGAAGCAGTCCTTTCTCTGTTCTTTCTCAGTGACAGTTTTTTTTATACTTATACACCAAGGTTAATGTGTCTGAGATCAGCCTATTTTTTGTTGTTGTTGTCATTAGTTGGCTATCACTTCCTTTTGTCTATTGCCTCTATCCAATTTGCCTTTTCCCAAGCTGTGCTCACTGATCAGATGTTCACTGTTAGTGGAATTTTTTCAGCCAACTCAAGCAGAGGTGTTCAGGGTCACATTTAACATGCTTGCTCTGGTCCACTTCTCTTTACCCAGGAAAATAAGTTCAGATGACCAATCTGTGACACATCCTAAAATACAGAAGCTTCATGTTCAAAAAAATGGTTCAGCTCATGAATTTATTTTAGCATGTTAGATATATTGTGCTGACGTACATTCATGGAGGATGTGTTAAGTTGCCTCCAGAGTATCAAGGTGAAAGTTATATAAAGCTCATATTTCTAGATACATTTTCTCTTTCACACACACACAATGTATTTAATGTAATTACCAAAAAGAGAAAGAGTAAAAACCACACCTCTGGACAGAATTTAGTTCAGTTAGACTAGACGTGAATTTGGACCTGATTTCTCTGGGGAAAACTGGTGATCAGCAAACAAAGTGTGCTCCGTGGATGATTTCTGTGATGTTTCACTACACAGGCAGGCTATACAGCTCAGAATGAAATTCCTGTTTAAAGACTAACATCAAATTCTATTATATTCTCTGAAAAAGGTGATGTTTTCTGCAAAATATTCTTAAAATATAGAAAGTTTATTAGAAAACATGATACTAAAAAAAATCCCATTTTTATTAAGCAATTTAAGCATTTGTGTAAGTCATGCATATGCAATATGTATACCAAATTCATAATGAATATATTCTGATAGAGGCAGATAGTGCTTTGTGCTTTAAAATAATTTGTCTGACATTTCTGAAATACCAGAATGTTAAAAAGTGTTGCTACTATCTGATGAGCCACGGAAAATAGTAAATAGATGTAATGCCCTTCTCCTAACTGTTGATCACATTTATTTTGTGCACAAGGTAGAAAGAAACCCGTTTTCAAAATATGATAACAGTTTTGGAATGGAGTTCCACTGCTAGCTGTGCTTACTGTGTGGAAAGGGTTTTCAGTCCATTTGATGTAACTATAATAGTCAAAGGTAGGAAACCATTTTTCTCTCTCCTAAATATGTCTTAGCACCAGCATGATTTTAACAAGACAGCTCTTCGTTTTTATTTCTTTCACTCATTCCTTGGGTTTGTTGCCAAGAGCAACACAAAGAATGCACCAGGGTGTCATAATAATCCTCCATTAAATCCCTAGTATTTAAATTTTAATGCTATAATTCAACAGCTGACAAAAGCCCATTGAGCAGGTCTAAGGAGAGAAAAAGAGCTGGTCCCATTTTCTCAGGGAGTGATGCTATAGCAACATGGAATGAATTTGGGGTCAGGGAACAAGCTGTCTCCAAGCTTTGTTTGCATTTCCTGGCTAAAAGTAGAATCTGGTGTTATAAATTTTACCAAAATAAGTGGTTATTTGGAGCTACATGAAGATAGTTCACTCTGTAAAAACCTTTGCCTTGTAAAAAAAAAAAAAAAAAAAAAAAAAAAAAGAGTGGAGACAACAAAACCAGCAGCCAGAAAGACAACAAACTAACAGACTATTTTAGAAAGTGCCAGCCTAATAATTATTTCAGAGTTCTTCCTCCTCTGGTTTCCCTACCTTCCAGTGTGAATCCTACACCAGAACTTGAAATGATGCAACACACTAATACATTTTAAAGGATAACACAAAGATGGCAAAGTCAATAACTGTGGCACAGAGACCTTTTACAATCATCAAAGACCCAGGGAAAGTCTGGTATGTCATTTGTTATGCTTAGCTGTCCCTACACTGAAGGCTTTTGTGCTCTGTGGAATGTTTTTCTGTGGAGACAAATGAATACACCTGGAAGACAACTGTTCATTGTGTGCAGCGCTGCTCATCGGGCACAGCACAGCCCCCGATGCTTCCCCGCTCCCTTCTCAAAACCCCCAGCTTTACAGAGGGCTGAAGTCTTGGGGTGACAGCTCTCAACTTGGGTTTTGGTGGGGGTTAAAGCTCAGGGTGTACGTAACACAGTATACTGACAATTTCTATTTGTTTTTCACTGTACTGTGAAGTGTATTTTAAAGAAGAGTGTTGATGCATTAAAAAAAAAAAAAAAGCAAACAGATTCATTAAATAATAGTGATATAGAGGTATAAAAGGTCAGATATAATTATATGCAGTTCTCTGGGTGTGAAAACAGATTTTGACACTGAAAAAACTATAAATGCTTTATTGCATTTGAAATCACTTAGCTTTTTTCTCTGTATCTCCACAAGGAAATCCATTACCGATCTGCTGCTGGAGCTTGCTGCAAGGAGCTCTCCTGGCTGGCACTTTTGCTCAGGCTCTGAGATCAGGGACACAACAACACAGGAAATATGGGTGTTAACAGCCTGATGTAAGGTGGGTGGAGAGTGTTTTGTAGGTGAAATGATGCAGATGGGATGGATGAAGGAGGAACTGATGTGACAATAGGGTGGAGAAGTGAGATGGATGTTTTGGTGCCTTTAAGAGGTATGCATACAGGAAAAAGGCAGGATGAGTAGGAGCTGGCAGAGTAGCACTTCCTCTTGCAGCTGCTACATCTGATAGCTGTTTGCTTCCACAGGTGTTGGTGATGGATTACCAAGACACCTGGAGGAGGGTGGAAGCTGACTTGGACTGCAGTGCCTGCACATCTCACTGAAAGGGTGACATTTTCTGTCTTTTTTATGGATCCACCTGATCCATAGGTTTTGGTGCACAGTCAGTGCAACGTAGAAGCCTTCCTTCTTCCACCCTCATTGTCCAGAGCTCAGTAACAAAGGTTCTACAAGAAAAACAAAGCTACATAACGTCTTCCTCTGTGATTCCCAGCCCTTACTCTTGCATGCTTCCGAGTGGAGGAAGCCACTGAGAAGGCAGTAAACCACTTCTTTTCAGTGTATTGCTGTGACAAACCGGAATGTCCTCTGCTCTGTCAATTAAATCAGTATAACAAATAATTGTGGGTCTGTGCTTTTTTTTTCTTCTTTACAGACTTGCATAAGCTTATATAGGCCACACTTGTATTAGAGATGCCACATGTAATGTATGTGCCTGTTGCTAGGCTCATTTGAAATAGTACATCCATTTCTGATCTGCATAGCGTATGCATCCATTTTCTGCTCACTATTATTATTAAGCTGTGGTATTATTATTAAGCGGTATTATTAAGCTGCTCATTCACAGCCCTTTAAGAACAGAGCACCTCATGCCTGCATTTTCTTTCCCATGTGTCTGAATTGCTTTCTAGTTTAGATTTGCTGTATCTGTGATGAACTGATTTTATAAAAATTCCATTCTTTCACCCTATAAGGAGCTGGTTTTCAATAGAAAAGCTGTGAGCACTGGAGTCTCACTCCAAAAGAGTTCAGCTCACTTGACTTTGGGGTCTTTAGAGCAGGAATGATTCCTGTCACCCTGCTAGAACTAAAAGGGAAACAGTTCATGTGCAAACAGATTTCCATCATTACTCTGTGAAGAATCCCACTGGGAGAATAAAGAGTAGCCATAGGAGAAAATTTTTGCAGTAATGGCATGTCATTCCCTTGACCCTCTGCTGATGTGTTCACTTCTGTTATAGCCGAGGCAAGAAATATGACATTTTATTGTCTGAGATTTCCAGGCAAGCATTCCTGAATGGGGTGCAGTTTTCATTGGGTAATAATCTCCAGGACCATCCAAGAGAAAACACGAAACTTCACTGTCATAACTTTAAAGACTGGCAAACTATAAACTGTGAAGATCCTTTGTTAGCTTTTTATTATTATTATTATTATTTGATGTCCTCTGTGTGACTGAACTTATTTACATATTGAGCTTATTGGATTTATATATTATCCACACAGATTCTGGTGCTTTCAAGCAATGATGATTAGAGGCAGAATTTTGGAAGGTTTGCCAATGCTTTGGAAGACCATTTCCTTTCTGGAATTGTGGATTCTATGGATAAAATAAAAATCTGACAGCCTGAATTAGGAGTTCCTGATCTTTCACAGCAGTCAACTCTTGTTCTGAAAAAAAAAAAAAAAAAAAAAAAAAAAAAAAAAAAAAAAGCTTTTATTTCTTTCCGTTGCTGCGTCTTGCATCCCATATGTTATTGTTTCTAAAACAATCCTGTCCTGCTATAAATGCTGCCACAATGTGACTGAAAAGACATTGTCCTCTGGCAGCAAAGTTTACAGGTATGCAGGAATGGCACTGTCTGGGATTTGCTCTGAGGCAATTCTTCATTGAACAGCATTTCACTGTTTAGGTGCAGATGCTGTTCTGCTAGTCTTGGTTCACACCAAGGTGTTTGGAGGAGCAGTGTGCTCACGCCTCCAGCATGCCAAACATATATATGCAAACATACACTGAAAATGCCAGCCATCAAGCCTATGAAAAGCACTGTTGGAAGACTTCCTTATTTTACAGCACTGCGGTTGGCAATAGGCCTTAGAATCAGCAAAATAAATGGCTTAAATATAAACTGGATGTACATGTGTTGTAGAAGGAGAGTCAAAGGCAAACCAGAATGGACCAAGCTGAATTGACACTGAAAGCAGGGCTTACTGCTTTTATGACACTGGGTCTGCGTATGGCTGTTTTGCACACTAATTTGTTATGGCCAGACATGCATCAGCCTCAGTCTAAACATACCTGTTTTCTGAAGCACACTGGTAGTGTGCTGCAGCTGCAGAGATGAGCTCTGAAACTGCAATGGCTATATTTCTATTACCTCCACTTCCAGTCTGTGCAGGGTAAAAATATCCTTTCATGCTAAAGATACATCTGCTCCTCACTGTCTGTAGAAGTCCCTTTCCCATCCCCTGTTTGACTGATATAAATCCACTGGATTACTGTCAATACTGTTTAAGAATCTGCTTAAGTGTTTTACTCTCTTATACTTTTTGAAAGACACCAAGCGATGCTTGAGGCAGCATGTTCAGCTAGGAAATCAAAGTGGCCATATTTGTAAAAAAAAATGTTATGTCTTTGCCTAGGAAATTTAATCAAGTAATTCACAGTAAGATTTTAAAAGAGAAATTAAAAAATAAAAAAAAAAAAAAAATAGAACAAATAAAAAAAATAATTAATAATTTTAGTGCAATATAACACTTGGGTAGGTAGATAAGTATCACTAATAACACATTAAAAATGGAGAAGTAGAGGAGACAGTTCCTGGCCTGATAACCCATCATATAGAAGGGAGGCATCAAAACTCAAGCTCACTGTGAGTGCAACACTGCTGATTTCTGCAGACGACAATGTTCAAGTGTTAAAAAGTCTGGAACTGTTCTCCTAGAACCCAAGGAAAAAAATCGCATTGTTCTTTAATCATTTTCTTCAGTGCTTGCAGAGGGCTCCAGAAGAATATGATGCATTTCTGAAGCATTTCCAAAATGCCTGTTACAAATCCACAATATCAGGCTTTTGGCAGCCCCTTTGATGTGTTAGCTCTGGGTCTAACTTTTCCCAAAGGTATTCCTGTCAAAATAACTGGTTTCCCTTTTGAAAGACCCAGTCTCTTTACAATAAAGTAAGCCTCAGGGAAGATAGTGGATAGTATACATATGAAGAATATAATGCACAGAATGAAGTCAGGGTTGGAATTTGCAGTGAAGGGCAACTCAGAAGTCACCTAAACAACTTCCTCCAAGTTTCATGTACAGTATTTTCTATGGTCCATACATGTGCTTAACAGAGAGGAATCCTCTTGCTAACAAATTCCAACTGCAATCAAGTCTGTGATCACAAATAGATCCTTGTGCTTCCTCCTCTTTATTTCATATTTTTGTGACAGGCTAACTTGCTTCTTTGGGCAGACAAGTGTGAAAATCTTGTTGGGAGGCAAAAAGAAATCTTCACACTGAAGGTGTTGCTGAAGCACAGTGGATGTTCCTAATGAAAGACGGTTCTCCTAGCAAATTCCAATGGGAATAGCTCTGTGCCCTGATACTCCTCAGATTCCCACGAGGAAATCTGACATAGTCTAACCCATGATGGTCAGAAAGTGTCAATAATGCATTTTGAAATTAGTCAAAGGAAGGAAGCTGGTAAAATCAAGGGCAGAACACATAGCTAGTAGCATATAGACAATAAATCTGTGGTGCCACCTTGCTCTTTAGATATATTGGATTCATGTGACAAGGGTTTGGTAGTGGGGGGCTGCAGGGGTGGGATTAGAGGCTAGAAGCTGTCCCATGTTAGATAAGGGCATTTTCAGCCGGCTCCAAAGGGACCTGCTGCTGGACAGAGCAGAGCCAATAAGTGATGTTGCTTGTGCCTCAGGGAGAGCAGACTGAAGAAAGGGAAAAGAAAACTGCTGCACAACAGCAGCTGAGAGAGCAAAAATGTGAGAGAAGAAGCCCCGCAGACCCCAAGGTTAGTGCAGCAGGAGGGCAGGAGGTGCTCCAGGCAGGCAGCAGCAGTTCCCCTGCGGCTGTGGAGGGGCCCTTGTTGGAGCAGGCTGTCCCCCTGCAGCCCATGGGTCCCACATGGAGCACATCTCCACGCTGCAGCCCATGGAGGAGCCCCCGGTGGAGCAGGTGGATGTGGCCTGGAGGAGGCTGCGGCCCATGGAGAGCCCCCGCAGGAGCAGGCCCCGGGCCGGAGCTGCAGCCCATGGAGAGGAGCCCACGCAGGAGCAGGGGGCCTGGGGGGAGCTGCCGCCCATGGGGGACCTGTGCTGGAGCAGTTTGCTCCTGGGGCATGAACCCTGCTGTATGGAGCCATGTGGGAGCAGTTCTTGAAGAGCTGCTGCCTGTGGACAGCCCCTGCAGGCTCAGTTTGGGAAGAACGGCATCCCGTGGGAGGGACCCCACGTGGAGCAGGGGCAGGGAGTGACCATGAAGGAGCGTTGGAGATGAAGCATCAGCGGCTGACCTCAGCCCCTGTTCCCTGTTACCCTGCACCACTCAGGGAGAGGAGGTGGAAGAAGGTGGATACAACAAAGTTGTTTTTAGTTTTTCTTTGTTTCTCACTTCCCTACCTTGTTAGTAATAGGTAATAAATTTCTCTAATATCCCTGCTCTGAGTCTGTTTTGCCCATGATGATAGCTGTTGAATGATCACCCCATCCTTATGTCAACCCCTGAGCCCTTTTGCATCGGATTTTCTCCCCCTTTCTCTTTGAGAAAGGGGAGTGAGAGAGCAGTTGTGGAGTTCTGCTGACCAGCTGGGTAAAACCACCACATTAGCACATGGACCAAGGAAAGTCCAGAGTAAGAGTTATTTGTGGTCTTCTAAAAATGTTATATGTAAAAATACGTGGAATATTCTTACAATAAGTGTAGTGAGAGACTGAGACAATTTATCTGGGAATTTTGGGAAATCTCCATTAGTGGAGGTCATAGAGAACATAAATGTCCCACTCCTGAGACCGCAGTTTGGACAAGGTGACTTCCTATGATTGTGGACTTGTGTTTTATTTTTTAGCTTCAGCACTGACTATGGTCTACACTGTTTAATGGCAGGCATGTAGCTCAGAATACTTCATGCTGTCATTTAAACAGCAGAGCCTTTCTCTGATCATTTTCCCATCAGAACTACTCTTCTGTCTTAACTGAGTTCCTCCTGTTTAAGGATGGAAAGAACATTACTGTACTTTCAGTATCTTAGAGGTTACATAAATTCTTGTGTTTCAGAAATGAATCTAAGACCTCCCCATAGCCTCTGGATGTAAAACACATAATCTTGATCCACTTCCTAAGCCATCAGAAACCATTTTTCAGGAGAAATATGTACACAGCTACAGATGAATAATGGTAAAGGAATAGGGTACAGGATAGTTCAAAGAGAGGAATAAATATACTAACTTTTTTGCAGTGTTGAAGTTATGCAATGTGTTTGGATGAGCACATGCAGACATTAATGAAAGCAAATTTGGTTCCTTGTTGGTGTACTGAGAAGGGCAAGCATGGACTCAGGTCACTTCTAATAGTAATTACTTCAATGTGGGTACAGCAAGGACTCCCATATTTCCATCTGGGAAATCCTGGACTGGAATATATGTATGTATGCAATGCACAGATGGCTAACACATGTAATCAGAAACATTTTTGGGTGCATCAGACTAGATGCAAAGACTGACTACTGAGCGTATGTGCAGTGAGCACAGGGTATCTGTAGAGTCAGTTCACAATAGTGCTCTTGTCACTGGTCCAAGATCTCTGGACATGCAGGAATGTATCAAGAGCTACTGCTGTTGCCTGGTCTGGAAGCAGAACATCCCCTAGACTTTCTGGACATGGGCCACATCCCATTTGCCCAATCAAATTACTTTTTGAGCTGGGTTAAAAGAGGGGACATGTCAGAAAACAGGGTGGCTAGTCGCCATAGACAAAGGGAAAAGAAAAGGCTGAATTTATGCTTAGCTCCATTTGTTTCAACCTACACAGTTAACTGTCATGTGATTCAGGTTGAAAAAAAGGTCCTCTGTTCACGATTGCACAAATGTCTACACAAACCATGTATTCCTTGGTTTTCTTTGGAGCACCATTTTAAAGACCAATTAGCTGTTTTTTAAAGAGAATTAGTCAGAATAAATGTTCCTATTATAAGTGGTATGTCTTTGCGAATATAGATCTTAAACTAGCAAGGAATAATATAGGTGAAAAAGACAGGCTTAATTTGTAACAGTACATCCCGTTCTCACCACCTTGTCTAGAGGTAGTAAAAGAACTGGGGCCTCATCTCCACTTGTAGAAGTACTGTAGGAACATTGCATGCATCCTACTTAAGCTCAGTAGTAAAAGTAATATTTGTTGCTCTGTGTTGAGAAAGTCATTGTGACAGTATGAACAAGCCAGTGAACCTGCCAGAAATCTAAGAGAGTCTATTCCTGTGATGTTGCCATCTTTAAAGCCAAGTGATATATTTTCCTTCAGTTTGGTCAGTCCAAATATCAGATTTTAGGAAGTGTTTAGATTGTAATTTTTCAGCTGCTGTCCAACCTTTGTATGCTTACCCTTATGTAGAGACAGTTGAACCAAGCATCTTCTGAAATGAAATTATGAAAGGAATAGTCATGCCAAGTCAGATTCCAGGGTTTAAGGTTTCAGGGTGGTTTTTTTTTTATTATTATTATTTTTTTTTTATTTTTTTTTTAATTATTTTCACACACAAGAAAAGATGAGCCACACACAAGAGCTGTACTCTGCAGCTGGATCTGCTTCCAAGTCTGAATCTGAAGGTGGGTATAGACTTTGGATATTTTTAGCCACAAAATATGTGAACCGCGGAAGTATGTAAACTACACACATATATTTGTCTGTTCCTTTGAAAGGAATTCTCTTCACTGCATTAAAAAAAAATATTGCCCACAGAAAGTTGGCAGAGCTGTAGCCCATGTCCCAGCAGATGCCTATGGAATGTTCATGACTGCTTTGCATGCTAAAATGTGCAGCTTTATAAATAGTGTTAAAATATTCAACTCTATTTAAAATAAAATAAAATAAAATAACATGAATATATTCCCCCAAAGCACATGTAGTATGGACAATAAACAATGTGCTAATAAACTATCCATTCCCTAAATGCTTTTCTCATCTGCTGTTTTAAAAATGCAACAGTTTGGCAGCTTTTGGCTATGAAAGGTACTTTCTAGCACTGAATAAATTGTGACCATCATGCCCATGCATTCTGAAACTACTCATAACTAGTTTTTCACCAGAATGGGCCCAATTAGGTCAAACAGGACTGTTTGATAATTAGAGTAATACTTGAGGAGAGTGTGACTGATGCAGTTCATAACTTATTCATCACCAATATTTATCTAATTATGACCATAGGTCTAGATTCAGGTAAGCACTTAGCTGAAAACCTACACCAGTTTCTCTTCAATGTATATTGAAGATAAACAGCATATAAACATATGCTGTATTTTAGCTAAGTCTCCATGCCTGTTTTCTCCTATTAGCTAATTCTAATTGCTACTTTCCTTAACATGTAATTTAAGCTCTTTGAGTGATTCTTTAAAGCACACTTAGTTCTCCTAGACATGGAGACATAAGCAGAATTTGGGCTGTTAGAGTATAACCCAGAATAATCAACTTTAAGTAAGTACAGTAATCAAACGTCAAATGGAAACTTAGGATGTACTTAATTGTGTTATTACGTATCTTTCTGAATATACAATTATTGCTTCATTAAAATAATTATATATATAACTAACATAGTTTTTCATTCTTTAGGTAACTTTCATCTGAAAATCTAAAAACATGACCTCGTGTTGTGTGAATTAAGCTACTAAATATTCCTCTGGCATGGATAACTATTAGCCCTGAATGAATAATTCTTTGCAGGGGCATCATTACATTCACCTTCTCTTTGAGTAGTAATTGAATCTGCATTTTCCCAAATTAGTTATTTGAAACAATTCTACACTTGATCTGAAGTGTGTTAATCTTTTCCAAATCACCCAGTAGTCAAGATCCTAAATTAATCTGCTTCCTAAATTAAATGATTTGCTGGTGTCATGTGGTATTTCTGTACCTCAGTGGAATGCATGTCTGTCATAAGCAATTGTCAGCTGTGAGTACTCCTCCTCTTTCAAAGGTTCTTGTTGCTCACCTCTCTATCCCCTCTATTCACCATTTGTATGTCACTATTTGTACAGATTTACCTATTAACTCTGAGCTGATGTGTCTGCTTCAGAAAATATCTTTCTTTCACCTTCTTCCCTTCTTTATCTTCTTTCAGATGGGTGTTTCTCTCTCTCTCTCTCTATTTTTTTTCTCCAGACTTTGCATCCTGAACGGCTCAAGGCTAACTCAAGCATAGTCTAACCAAAACCAATCCTTTTTATCTTACCTGCAAAACCCTTTCCACTTCCATTTTCTATGGCTGTGAAGAACACCATTCTTCTTCACATCCAAAGACACAGCCTTTGATTCTTCTTTTGACTTCTCTCCTCTGACAGGAAACAGCTACTCAGACATTATTTTGTTCATCTTTGCACAGGGTCCAAATCTTTTCTTGAAATTCAAAACTTCCTGCGTAGCTCTGTCCTGTGTATATTTTGAAGGCATCTCCTTTAGTCTTGTGCTTAGTTTAGTAACCCACTTTTCAATAAAATTCCTCATAAAAATATATTTTTGTGTCACTTTTAAGAAGTGATTTTACTACAAAAAAATTAGTAAAAGTGTAGCGATTGTAATAATGATACCAATAAAGATGGAATCAATATATAGAAATTCCAAACCGATCTTCATAATTCCTATTATTAATATTATTATCATCATCATTAATATTATAAGTTATTTAAATAAAGATTGTTAAAGTTTAGGGTCAGGTACATTCTCCTTTTAGTTCAGCAAAGTTCACGTGTGAATACAGGGAAATATGAAAACGTTTGGCAGCTAGGCTTCAGGAGTTCATACCTTTCTTTTGAGAAGATTGCATGCCAAGGGAATATATCTATCCAGCTTTGTTGACTCCATAATGCTTCTTTGTTTTGAGAGGAAAAAGCAACAACTTTGAACTGGCTTTAAAAAAAAAAAAAAAAAAAAAAAAAGATTTGTGAATGAAATAGGTTATAGGTTTTTTATTATTATATTGAACAGGTCAAAAGGTGAAACTGCAACACTCTCAGGCTCTGATTGATAGACTTTGCTGTAGACTATCTGCCTGCATGATTGTCCAAGGCTGCTCAGCTGAAAAAGTGTTGAGTGATCAAACCTGCTCTTGGTGGCAGGAATAAGAAGAGGTGTCAGGGGATAGATGGTAGCTCACTGAACTTTTATTTGTAATAATTCATTGTTGTAATTTTTTTTTTTTTTTAAATGCCCATTCCCTAAGAGGAAAAAAACAGACAGCTCAATCTGGACCTAACCCTTCTTGAAATTAAATGCAGGCTAAATTTCATGATACTTTTTAAGTATACCCTTTCTATCCAAAGATATGCAAGCAAAGTCAATAGAAGATATTTCTGCTTCTCCTGTAGTGGAAGTCATTCTAGACTGAATATGTGATTTGACCACTATTAAAGCTTCAGTGTCCACTCTTTTGCAGTCCCAGCCACACACAGGAAAGAAACCTTGACTGAGAAGTGAAGTTTCTGACACCAAATAAGATACAAATCTCACTGATGTTTCTTTTAGAAACAAGGCTTTTATCAGATCTCTTTTGTGTGTATTATCTGGTGTTTAGCTCACAACAGCCTCCCCACAGTAAGAATACTAAAAGCAGTCATCTCTCTCTTCCACCTGTGTGATATCTCTTTTCAGACAATCCATCTGCTGAGTTTGGTTGAAATTGACTGATGGGTTTAAATATTATTGGACTGAAAGGTTCTTCCGTTTTTCTGCACTATGTAAATACTGAAGGAAAAAATGAAAGACTTAAAACATAGACCTGTCATAAACATTTAACCAGCCAGGTGAAAATTATTCTGAAAGCAGGTTTCCTCAAAGAGATTTCAGATTTAGTTAGTCCAGGTTGCATAAACTGCAGAAAAATAAGTTTGCATTTCCATAGTTTACTGGGTTTTAAGTATATTCTCATGTTGTAATTTTGCAAATAAATGTGTAAATTATCAAGGTCAAAGTTAAGCATGATGTTTTGACCTTTTGATAGCTCAATTTATTGGTGTGTTACCCCTTCTACTTGAAAGCATTAATTTCCCTGATCTTTGTGTTGATGTTAACACCTTATTGCAAAAATAGTCACTGTGCTTTATGTGTTGCCAATTCATTATGAGCTGTTCACTGACTCTTGAATTTTGGTGTCCCAAGAAGCAAAAGCAAAAGCAAACAATTATGCTAGACACAGTTTATTCCACCTGGTACTCTATAAGCTTAATTTCACCATTACTCTGCTTTATATTATTCCATGCAGATGTCTTGGCTGTATAGGTTGTAATCTGTGTATGTATCCACATGAGCAAGTATTACAGACTGGTGAAATATTTGTAAACATGCCGTATACACATGTTCATACTCAAAATGCAAAAGAATGATAAGTTTGGGAAATGCTTACACCTTTCAGAAAATGTGCTTTAGTTCTTTATAGAACTGAACTTCAAACTAGTTTCTCTCTGGTATATCCCTTTCCATCATTCTATCAAAACACAAACACCTTTAGAAAACTTTTTTTTTTTTTTTTTTTTTCCCCTTGGCAGCATTTTTCCATGCCATCTCTGTCACTTTATTCAAGAATAGCATTTGTCCACATGCCACATGCATGGATCTTAAATACAAATCAACCTGAAAAAGAACAGGCAATATATATCAGAGGGATCTTGGCATTTCCACTGAAATCAGGACTATAAAGTGCTGGGCATTCTGTGCATGGATCTGTGCAAGTATCTATGTCTTCAAGAGCCATGGACGGTGCAGGTGAATCCTGGACATTGTTCCCATTCTGCTGAAGTGGGAAATGGAGGCACTGAGCAGAGAATTGTTTAAGGCAGTGCAGGAAGTCTATATATAGCAGAAGGGAACTGATGCTTGAAATGTGCCATGGTTTGGCTTTTTTTTTTTTTTTTTTTCCTAACCTCTGTTATTATCACAGGCTTAAATGGTTATACTGGGCACATGGTATGGAAGCCAGGCCTTGTGGAATGACAAGCAGAGCAGTCTAATGTGGATAGGATATGAACCTTAGATTTTAGGAGAGCATTCTGATGATATATAAACACTTCTAAAGTCATGTGTTTTGTGAAGGTTTTGAGCTTCTACTTTCAGTCTTTTTTTTCTTACAGTGATTTTGGGAATGTGTCTTGCATGGAATCTATAGAAAGAAGGAGACCCAGGACCTGCCACTTTCAGCGTCATGAAAATGCACAGTACTAATGGAAAGATATTTGGACCAGAACGAGCTGAAGTGATGAATGTGGCTTCCAAGTTGGGCATGCCTCATCTTTCCAAACAACATTCTTGTACAGATTAGAGGATAATCTGACAGGCAGGCCCAGCCAATTAAAACAGTAATTGAAATAGCTGAGAGTGTTTTATTTGGCAAAAGCTGATCGTTCTGCTTCATTTTTAATGAATAAACAAGCAAGCTCAGTCATAATAGTTTGATTAATTTAAGAAGTCATTTTACTGCTAAGATAATTTCCTGTCTTCTGTTTCTGAAAAACAAAACAAAACACAACCAACAAACCAAAAAAATAAGCAAAAAAAAAAAAAAATACAACCAACCCCCCCCCCCCCCCCCCCCCCCCAAAAAAAAAAAAGCACCAGAAAAGACAGACAGAAAGAAAAGATTCTTTTTGACCTTTGATGGGAGACTATAAACATCAGTCAATGAATAAAATCCTGAAATGGTGGTGAAACTTCAGAAACCAAGACAGTTCCCCTTTTGACTAGAGGTAGGTAAAGGTATTTCAGATGCAGGGAAGGGGGAAACCTCAGGAAGCCCACATTCATTAAAGGATTGAGGTTCATTTTCTTCAGTCTCAGGAACATTCAGGAAAAAAATATATTAAAAGGCAAACTAAAACTTCCCCTGAAACTTCTATAACCTTATTGAAGCTCTCACAAAGAGCTAGGACATTCTTTCATTCTATCCGCTTTATACAACCTTATACTATAAAGAGAAAAAAAAATCAAGAAAGAAGAGCCTAGACCAAAAGCAAAATTTCAGTTAGGAAAGTAAATGTAAGGCAAGTTTCAAGCAACCGTCACACATTACTAATTAGCAGTTGCTTAGTGATTTACAGGAGACAGTTTGTTAGCTTTGGTACAGAGCCAAGTTGTACCCACATCACTGAAACCATCTCAGCCGGTGTTTGGGCATGGATATCAAACTCTCCTTCCTACTGTCCCAGTTTTGGAAAGCGTTGCTATTCATCAAAGTACTTAGGCCACACGCTTAATTTTAAGCATGTGCTTTCCTCAAAAGGGATGTATTTAAACATGCTAGGGATTTAAACATGTGCTAGAGTTATTTATGGAATTGCTCCTTCCAGGAACAGCATACACATGAAGGCAATATGGGAAGCATAGACTGCCAAGGCAAAGACTCTGTAGTTGTGGGTCAGCTATGGATTTGAGTCCTCAGGCCAGCTAATTTGGCACCTTACAGAAGCAATTTAAAAATGTGAACTGGTTCCTGAAGATAGCATTCATGAATAACAAGACCTTGTGTTCAGTCAAATAGTTGGAATCATGCTTGCAGTAATTTTGATAATGAATACAAACATTGATCCATGTGATTAAGTCTGAAGTGAGGATTGCTGTGGGGACCAAAATATATGCTGGATGAAGCAATTTGTACTTCTAAATATTGTCATCCCTGTTGAGAATGTGTTAGTTTTGCCAGTAAGACATGAAGGCAGAAGAGGTAAGTTGAGCTTTTCAGGGATGCCACTCTTAAATATTGGAAATAGCATTCCATACCTTACATTGCAGATAGACATTAAAGCATATATTCTGGGAACTGATCTTCCAATTCTGTGAAAAGCCATGCAGGCTATTTTCATTGCTCCTGTCTGTGATTGCTTGATAGCAAGAGTGAAAAATGTATTTAAGCGCAAGTAGCAAAACTCCTTCTCCTTTGCAGTCCCACTGTTTTAAACTTTTTTTCCTTTTTTTTTTTTTTTTTTTTTTTTCTTTTCCAACTTAGCTGTAAGAAGAATTAATCAGAGTAGTACCAAAAATTTTCTGAGGCACTGTTTTTTTTTTTTTTAACTTGTCAGTGACCTGGAAAGGCTGGCCTGGGACAGGGTACATGGAATAAAATGAAGACACATGTCTGGCCGGCAATGAACCCTCACCTTCTTCTTCCTCCTTAGATATAGAGTAAAGCATCCCCTTACCTGACTTTTGGGCTATAGTTCAGCTGCACCAGCTGCCCACCTTCCAAAGTGAGTGGCTCCCCTCAGTTAAGAATATTGTTCAGATAAGGTCTGGGATTCTGGTGTGCCCTGCTGGAGAATACTTTGTTATGAATTGCCCTACATATATGTGTAGCCATCCTCCTCAGTCTTGCCCTCATAAGGACTTCCCCTAACTCCCTGAACAACAGCACTCTATCGCCTACAGAACATCTGTAGGCGCTCATAGAAAACAAACCCAGCACATTGCTTCGCTTCTTACCTTGGCCTGTCTCATGTGCCCTCCCTAATAGGCAGGCAAGACAGTCAGGTTGTTGAGCTCTCTCCCACACATCTTAGTCTAAGTGACACCAGAAAATATCTCATGGCAGCATTTGCCAAAGTCTGCATTAAAAGTAGCAGCCCATCTGTTCTACTTCGGGCAGTAATGCAGTGCTCTGACCTGCTCTCATTTATGGTGAAGTTTGCAGGGCACTCAGCTATTTTCAATTGTTTTTTTTTTTAGCTGGCTGATTCAATACAATACAAAGTACAATCTCTAAAATGCATTTTGACTCCAAGTTTCAGCTTCCAAAACATCTGCCACTGGTTCCCATGGAGTCAGCCCATGCTGCAGCCTGGCTTTATCAACTTTTTCTTATTTAAACTTAAAATAGCATCAAAGATGAAAAATTCTAAGAAGAGAAAGTACTAAAGTGCTTTAAAAAGCTACCATGATATTTATTAAGTAAAAAGAAAAAAAAAAAAAAAAAAAAAGAAAAAAGAAAAAAAGAAAAGAAAAGAAA
>CM021767.1:60236727-60343910 GCA_011076525.1 Nettapus auritus
AAGAAAAGAAAAGAAAAGAAAAGAAAAGAAAAGAAAAGAAAAGAAAAGAAAAGAAGGAATGATGAACCAGTGTGGCCAAGGATATACATATTTTACAATCTGTGAATATGAGAAAAATCTGAAGAAGTGTGATCCTAATTTGCCTGCTCTAAACATAATTTTAGGTATTATTTTCCTTATTGAATGACCACAAGCAACTTGGGAAAATAGTTTGAATAATTTTTTACAACCAAAAGGAAAAGACAAATTCTGCATTGTACCACCATGATCATGTGCTCTTGCAATAATTTAAAAGTACACAGACAATTGGGTTTCTAGCAGCACTCTATAGCACATGGCAGCATCATTCCAGTGGCAACAGTTTTTTCATCCAAAATTTTGGGGATTAGTTTCCTCATCTCTGAAGCAGAAACTGTGTATGGAAGGATGTTCTACTGCTTGTGGAGTATAACAGTTTAACAAGTATAACTACATGGACCTGGGAGCGCAAATTCTGTAAGATGCCTCTGTGGTCTATAATCTACTTCTGTATGTACAATAATGCTGCTACTGCATATTCCCCCAATGTTTGTTTGTTTGTTTGTTTCATATAATAAACAGACTGCAAAACAATTAAAAAAACATTTCAGTCTACTGTGTTTCCTCTTGCCCAATACCCTTCTCAAGGCTAGCAGCCAATTAACCATGAATTGATGCTGCAGTATTTGGCTTGTGGGTAACATCTGATAAGAACAGAATAACGTTCTTAGAATCTTAACCTTTTTCTGACAGGACAGTGAGTCCCCAGATATCATTGTTATACAAACATGGGAGACTTCTTTAGGTTTGATAGAAATTTCATGAAAAATATTCATTCATTTTTATAACAAATGAAGTCAATCTGACCACTGAGCAAGTTATGACAGTCCTAGTGACTACGGGATACTGAAGAATCAAACAGAAATGCTGCTTGGCCACTTCTAAGTTTGCTCCTTGTCACTTTAACCAGGGAGCCAGCAATGTTTTTTTCATTGCTCTGCATATTTGGATGTGTGATACATATTTTCAGGTGTGTGGCACTCTGTCTAGCCAAAGACAGGCTTTGGACAACCCTGATGAAATGCCACATACTGTCCTTTAGCAGACAACACACCGGAGTCACATGAGTTTCCTACAGAAACTCAATAATTTTAATGTGAGATGATGAACCCAGTTTGAATTTCACAGCTACATATGACAATGGAGTTCAGACAGAAGGAAGAACCCTCCTCATCTGAGTTAAAGAAATCAACTCAGGAAGACAAGAATCAGCTCAAGGTCTGCAACATGTTCTACAAATTTCCCCAAATTTAATTTTGTGAAGGGCACAATTCACAGTAGTACCATACCCATGCAACTGCTGCTGGCACAGCTTGCTTTCACAGAATGGCTGCCTTCTGTGTAATTACAGACTACAGGAGAATTTTCAGTCTTACATTTACTTGCTTTTATGCATGTGTGTGGCATTGCCCATCTTCTGAAGTCATCATCATGTCCCATCATGAAGAGACCATCTGTGTTTATAAACAGCATATTTGATGGGAGCTATTTCTGTCACCTTGCACAAGGAAGGTGCCATGGCTCAGGTTCCTGGAGTCCATCTGTCTCTCCCAGGAGAACATAATAACTTCAATAGTTACTTGCCTTTTAAAAACAGGTGCAGCATAGTAAAGGAAACAAACTGAAGGAAGGGGAAAATTGAATGACAAATGAAATGAAGCAGATTTGTACTTCTCTAGGGAGTGGGAGCCAGAGATGAGGAGACAGCAGGGAAGGGACAGAGGTTGTCTTTGTCTGATAAAAGTCAGAAAGGTCAGTTCATTCCTGTTTTTGTGCCCTCTGCTGCCAAACTATGGAATAAACGTGTAAAGCTTTCAAAACTTCCTCATTCGAGTAAACAAATACCAGATGAGAGAATCTCTTGTATTTGGTTTATAGAAGCTGTCTGGTGTCCTCAGAGTATCTTAACTATCTGAAGACTACCTGCATTCTTCAAGCAGCCCGCCAGACTCACATGTTATTGAGCTACAGAGATATAGCATCAGTCATAAAAAATTTTGTTTTGACCTTGGTGGATTATTTTTAAGAATATTTTTCAGTACAAATATTTGTTTGTTTTGTTTTGTTTTTAAACACATAATTCAATAATTTAACCTATTTTCCAGTGACTTGGAAAGTCCATGTTAGGATACAACATTTAATAAGGAGCTCTACTTACATCTGTGTACATTATTGTCAAATTCAGGTAAACCAAAGGCACCAGTGCCTTTTGAGAGCTCAAGATAGGTCTCCAGACAGCACCATTTCCTATTCCCTACAGGTATTTCATGCTTTTCATACTGTAGCTTTTCATGTGTGTTGTAAATTTGATTATTTGTTTCAAACTGACTGTTGCTCTCATTGACACTGTGCATATCCAGATAGATTCTGGCTCCATCTGCTTTCCATTAATCTTTTAACTAGTTGTAGACCTCAGTCAGACACTCCTGAACCTGTCTTCTTTAGAATGAACAATGTGTTTCCCTTAGTTTCTCCTTGCACATTCTTTGATCCAATCCCTGACCAGCTTGGTGGACCTACAGTGAACTTGCTCTAGCAAGTTCATGTCTTTCTTGCAATGGAGGGAGCCCAAAACTGGTACCAGCACTACAGGTACAGCCTCACAAGTGACATGTAGAGGGAAATAATCAGTTCTCCCAACCTGCTGCTAAAACCTGAGAGTGACACCAAAAGAGCAGGTCCTTCCTGTTCCTCACCTTTGCTTTTCGTGTGACCTTCTCATATGTTGGTGTTGTATATGAGCCAGACCACATCCTATACGCACAGAAGTTTACAATCTATACTCACCAACATGTGTTGAGTGTTTTTCACCCCTGTAAACGCTGAATGATCCCCATGCCTTCAGTGAACCAGATTGTCTGAAACACAGTATGCAGTAGAATAGACCCTGGACTGCAGAGTAGGAGAATATAAGTGTAACATAAAGGCAAAAAAAAAAAAAAAAAAAAAAAAAAAGAGAGAGAGAGGTATCAATACTTATTCCCAACAAACGATTTTTCTTTTATAGAAGTAACATTGTTTGTGGGACATTTAACTGCATAGAAAAATCTGGGCTGGACTGGCCTTCTTACCTCAGAAAGAAAGGAGAATTTTGTCTCTGACTTCAACAGTAGTAGGTCCACAGATCCTTTGCCAAACCATACAGTGAATGGGAGGAGGAGGTGTCACAGCCACTTCTGTGTAACTAGCAGCCACGGTGAGTGGGGCATAGCTACCATTAGCATCCCCTAGTGTCATAGTTATAGATAGCCTTATTTACAGATAAAAAGGCATTTTACAACTGAAGGGTGGAGAAGTGAGAAAATACCATACATTTTGCTTGCCTTATAAAATGAAATTAATGAGGGTAAAAAAAATAAGAAAGGATTTAAGCCCAGCCATCAGCTGACAGATTTTTGGAACAAGCTGGGACTTTTAGCTGCTCCCCAAACTTTACAATCTGTGCTGGAGAAAGGAATTTGCCAAGCAAGAAAGAAGAGGCAATGCCACACTGCCTGTCCCTAGCAAGGAGGGCTGGATGGGCCGCAAAATATTTTCAGTGTCAGGGAATAATTATTTTGTAGCGAGACAGAAATTATCTCACTTAAATAACATTTTTCCTACAGTACTTTCTCAAAGCCCAAGGGCAGCTCTTCCAAAAAATGAGATTTTTGGCAGCCCCATAGCTTTTCTCGTATTTCTGTCTGTTCTACTCATACTATAAACAGTATTCTTACAAAATAATTTCTAGACTACAGTTTCTTCATCAGCTC
This sequence comes from Nettapus auritus, assembly GCA_011076525.1. Lineage (NCBI taxonomy): Eukaryota > Metazoa > Chordata > Aves > Anseriformes > Anatidae > Nettapus > Nettapus auritus. The sequence goes on from CM021767.1 coordinate 60,240,558, forward strand.
ACTGGAAGAAGAAGGAAAAAAACTATGTTTTATGTAACTTCGCAGCTGCAGACAGTTACTTGGTTGTTCTGTAGAAGTCTAAAATTTGCAAGCAAATCCAATCCTATGGTCTGCATTATATGGGGGGCAGACTACATGTTTGAATATCCATTTTTGGCATTAAAAGTTGCATTCAATTTACATCTCAGAGACAAATGACCAAGTCTTGAAAAAATAAGTGAAGGACCGTTATGTTCAAATATTCACTGGTAGGCCATTTCAGAGTTTTGAATCCTATTTGAAATGAGAAAGAAAAGTTATTACTTTCATAAATCATGTGAGAAGAAACAGAATTGTGATAGGTAATACTGAAAAAAATATTAGGGATATTGAAAGTATCTTCTTTATCTGTACATTTGTGAATAGCTGAAGTACAATCTTTTTCCTGCTGAAACTGGTCAGTGACTTTGGATGAATTTGTGAGTTGGTTTGGAAATAACTAAAACAATGTTTTTAATGATAAATTTACAACTTGTGAACATTTTTGCCCTGTATAGGTTTCCAGGGGTATCTTGGATGTGTAATGAAGGAACAGAAAGTAATTTGCACCTCTTTCTGGCTAGGGATAATGTCTGTTAATTTAGAAGTTCTATGATGCTCTAAAATATCTGGGGGAGAAGGGACTCCCTGGGAAACCCAGAAACTCATCTCCATCACTCCACCTCCTGCCCTGAGAACAACTGTGACAGAATAATGAGTCAGAGACATCCTCCCAATATCCTAAACTCCACAGTACCCTTGCATTCAACTGTTATCAAAACAAAACAGAAGGAGACCAACAAAGCTCTTTCGGACTTTCTGGAAATGAAGAAAAATGACCAGGCAAGCATCTAGGTGAAGCAGTTCGGGGGAACTGCAGATAACTCCACCAAGCACATGATTAGATGAACAGACTGTTTCCACACATATATTTTAAATAATATTTTTTGTATTTTATATGTTTTATAAACAATTTTAAATGTAGTGGAATTACTGGGGATGAAGGGAAATGTAAGAAGTGAGCAGGGTGGGAGTACAGGATGAGGGAGGATATGAAAGACGAGCCGTCTGAAATATAAAGATCTTAAGTACTGGCATGTCTGGTTATTTGAGTGTCCGTAGCAGTCAAATAATGAACCTTCTTCATGTTTTGCCTTTCTGGACTTGGCTTATTTAGACAAATTTGTAGGCATTAGGGTCTGTCTGGAATTAGTTCCAAGAGTTTTTTAATGTTTTTCTTCAATTTTTTTTCCTTAACATTTTGCAGCTGAGGCAGCCTAGTGAAAAAAGCTTTGAAGAGAAACATTACCAAATATGTCTTTTCTCCTGCCCATATCTCCAGTTTCCACAGGAAAAGGACGCAGACACAAGCAGACCAATGAAAGCAGAGGAGAAGCCATCATCACTGGAGGAGAGAGAAAAGCCCTGCCCGAAGCCCAGTCAGCAGAGAGGAAGCAGCTGAAGGTAACAGTGTTCGTCAGAGGCAGGGATGCTGTCCCCTTGGCATTTCTGCTGGATCCGCAGAGATTTTATTCAGCATTTCCTCCCCCTCCAGCCACCCTTGTCCACTGCTGGCCGACCACCTCGGAAGATTATTTTGCTTCCCTCGGCTGCTCTCTGCAAACTGCAGACAGCAGAGCCTGCCTATTTTTGTCAGAGGACACCATTCACACGAGCAGAATCACGGAGCCCTGTGCCATTAGTGCTTCCTGCCAGAACCTCAGATGCAAATACTGCTGCATAGCCTGCTCCTTCCACTGTGTTTCCAAAGACCTTAGGTAATCATAGCATGAGAGTGGAGCAAGAGTAACCTGCTCTTTTCTACTACTATTCGTTTTCTGATATAAAATGAGATTACTAATAAGAGAGGCATGTAAAAGCCCTGAATAAGAACAGTCTGCACTGTGCTAGGGTTCATAAAATAAAACCAGTTCTTACCCTTGGTTTGCAGTCCTGATCAATGCTGCCCACTCCTAAAAATTTTCATGAATTTTTTAAGTCACAGCCTCTGATGTCACAGTTACCTAACAATCATGATTTACACCTACTGAAACTCCTCTACCTTCCCCCAAAAAGTTATTGTGAGCTTTAAAATAAATGAAACCAAACTTCCTAAGTTTAACCATCTCCTTTATCCCTTCACCATTCTTCCCTGCCAATCTCCATTCCCCCTTTTCTGTATCCTATAATAGCTATATCAGACTCGACACAGTATGGACTTCGTGTCATCTAGAAACACAAAAGTGCTGATTTCTTGTCTGGACCCTGTTCTGACCAAATCTGCAGCTGCTGCCAGGCAAAACCTCCTATGGCTGAGCTCTGCCTCCCTCTGCTCCTGCAAAGAACTCATTTGGCTTCCTCACTTCTAAACAATTTTCACAGACTTGAGAATTTAACCTTTGTGACAAGTCAGGTTGAAATCAGTGAATGCATTCAAAAGATATTAGAAGTGATAAAACGGGCCAGGTCAGTAATAAATATAGTTTTCCTTAGGAAACCAGACAAAAATAATTTAAGCCTTCCTGGTAGATAGGGAAAAAATCTTGAAACTGCAGCTCTGCTATTTCAGAATAGGAACAAATCTGGATTATTTGTATGGCAGACTTCTCCTAAGTGTTCCTTCTGCAAATTCCATTTTGAATAGAGATGTTTTTGCTGTCTGTACTGCCTTTTTGTTCCATTGTATTGAAATATAATTCAGATCAAGTGAGACTTGTGAAATCTTGACCTCCACAAAGAGCTGGAGCGACATCACACTTTGACAGCTCAAAAAGCTATGCTGGGACAGTGCTTGAGCTTGGTTGATAGGCAACTTTTTGTTGGAGCTAGTGGATGAACCTGCACATAGGATTAGGAATAATACAGATAAAAGAGTTAGAAATACAGTTATGTCCAACAACATCCTGGGACTGGGGTTTGGAACCACTAGGTTGTCTGTATCTGGAGTATGTGCCTGTGTGAAAGCTTTATGATGTGTTTTGTTTGGTGATTGTGGGCTAACAAAGGGATAAACTGTAGGTGACCTACTCGTACACCATTCAGAGCTTAGGTTATGAGGTATGAGGTCTTAGGTATGAGATCTGAGTTTAGATGTAAGGCAGTTTGAAGCTGGTAGAGCACATCATATGATAGTTTTGGATAATTTCAGTAAATACCTATTGCCCATGGTTATGTTAGATAAGAACTAGAAGGAAGCAGAGGTCTGAGGGTAGGTTTGAAGCTCATGAAATAGCTGGGTAAGTCCTAAACAGTCACAGAGTGGGTGTAGGATTTGGGCTAGTGGATAGCCCAAATGGTATGGGACTGGGGATCAATCCAAAACACAACATATTTATTGTCAGGGTTTGGTAAATTAGGCACCACTGTGCTACAAGAGTGCTTGAGATTAATTAGTGTGGGTGAGACAGGGAAGTAACCTGGCACTGGCATGAGAGAAGAGATGGTTAAGAAGTCTCGCACTAGTAAGAAGTTTGGAGACAACAGAGCATATCTGATTTTAATTACATGTAGCTGGCACGGTTGAAAGCAAGGCCTCTGAGTGAACCCAGCCAAACATCAGGACTCAAGCCAACAGGTGACTTCAGGCTAATGAAAGCCAAGTAGGATTATAGTACTATGGTTACAAGATGAAATACATGACTTCAGGCAAGGTTATGGTGGGGCTGGCAGGCAGACCCAGTCTGTAGCCAGCAGAGCTGGCAGAGGACACCCCAGGGTGGCTTAGCTCAGTGCCAGGACTATGGCTGGAGGTTGTGTGTGCCTGACACCAGGGGCAGCACAGATGGGCAGAGGTCTCCAGTTTGGTGTTAACTATTGGCTTCAATCCTAGCCCAACTCACAAGTGTCTGCCTAAGAGCTACTAGAAGGTACTCTCCTGCTTCTTTCTTAGTTGCTGTCTGACGCTCAGTAAATTGCTAAGGTCCCCATGGGTATGTTTCACCCCAGACAGTTTGAAACCAATATCATAATAATTAAAAAATAAAATAATAATAATAATTAAAAACAAACAAACAAACAAACAAAAACACAGAAGATATATTTTGCAACTGAACACCTGCAATCATTTTATTAAATTTCTGTGGCTCTGTAATATTCTTCAATACAGCAGAAAAAAGCTGAGGCACTCACAGTTTTGCACCAGCCTATACAAGGTCTGAGCTGCCACACAGTTGTTTTCAAGATCTGCCCTGGAGGTCTCCTGATCTCACCAGGACAGAGATCACGTCTGCACTGCAGGAAACATTGTGATTGTGGCTTCTCCTGAGCAACACCTCATGAAATGTCATAAGCTTTTGAGTGCATCTCTGATGTTTTCACTTGGAGCAGTAAATGAAAGTACTTAAACAGCAGAAAATAGAATGAGTAGTGAAAAGGAAAGAGATGTTCCTTTTCAACAAAACCATGCAGACAACAAAAACTAAGGCCTTTGCATTTCCAGGTACAATATTCCCTCTGACCCTTCAGCTGGACTTACTGGCTTTCTACTAACTGGAATCAGTAAATAATTAGTATTCATCTCTAACCAATATTTTTCCGCTTGGAAAACAAACAAACAAACAAACAAATAATGTATGATATTCCCTGTTTACTTCCAGAGGAGATGGTTAACAACTGACTCCTGTTATGACTGTGCACAGATCCAACTCCTCCCGCAAGTCCCCTGTGTCACTCAACCCCTCTTCCTGCAAAGCCCTTGTGCTTGCATGGGTAATTACAACCATTCTGAATTTTTGATCTCTCAGATTTTTGGGTGGTTGGTGTTTTTCTTCTTTCCTGCTTCCATTCCTCTCTCCAGCCTTGTAATACTCTGCAGACTCTGAACAATGGATTAGCTGTTCCCTCCAGTTAAGTTTTCCAGAAATAGTCTTTAGAGTTTTGCCATATGTTTATCTTTCTTAATACTCCAGTGAGCAGCCCCTCATGACTCACAGGCAAACAAAGGTCTTGAATGGTTTGTTTATTCTTCTGAGCTAGATGGCGCTGCCTGGGGCTCACCATGTGGGCAGTGCAGAGGAGCTTTGAGGAGGTGCACACTGGCGTACCTATTTAGTTAAAATAACATTATATTTACCCTGACCCAAACTGCTATGAATCAGAATTGAGGTTGGAAAATCTAGCCACAGGTAACCCCACTCTGACATTGTTCCTGGAAAGGGTTGCTCCCATGTGCCGGTGTGCTCCTATGCCTACATCCATTCTCATGTGGAAACACTGCTGGGAGAAGCAGAGTGGAAGGAGGAGGGAGGAAGTCACCCAAATAACTCGTCTTCTGACTTTCTGCCACTAAGCTCTCTTCCACTCCTGGCACAAGGTCAATGAATGACCCTTGTCTCTAAGGCGTAATGTATATTTTGACTCACAAAGAACAAAGGCAACCAATGGTACTGGAGTCTAAGTATTCACTATTAAATAAACAACTTTGTCACACATGACAAAGAGAACACCTACTTTACCCCAACAACCAGTCACAGAATGAGATTCCCAGTAAAAATAAAGGTCCATGGAAGACCTATGAGAGATGACCTGAGATGTGGGGCTAATTACTCTTCAGAGCCGAGTATGCAAAGTCATGCAAACTGTTCAGATAGAAAACCTCAAAGTCATCTTAGGGATTGGAGAAGAAAAGATGCAGGATACCCAGATATCCACACCCTTAAGGGAAGGGATTAAGGTGAAAGAATTCAAATGTGTGCCAACTGGGTACCTAAACTACAGGTTTTCATGCACTTTTAAATTCTCTGTTGCCTTTAAGTGGACTGTGTTGGGCTGGCAGCTCTGACTGGGAATATCTGGGAGATCTCACTCTTCTAGAGAAAGTGGTGAAAATGCCCTACCTGGTATCCAGCTCATTCAGAATAACATGGTTCTCCTCATATAGATCTGTGCTATGTCTCAGGTACCACTGAACCTCTAAAATGGCACAGGTGACTTCTTCAGGCATATGGGTAGGTTTCTAAGTGCCTGTCACCTGTATGAGAGACTGAACAGTCAGCCCAAGTAAATAATAATGTCTGACCTTTCTGGAGTACAGTCAGCTGATGAAAACTCAGCACATACAGGATGACTAAATTTCCTTACCTGCTAGTCAAAGTCAAATCTTCTTCATTTTTTAAAATTATTATTATTATTATTATTTATTTTTTAAACCAAGGTGGGCTACCCATGGAAGACCACTTTGGGGGCCAAGGACACCAGTGAGTTCCAGAAGGCTGCTGTAGTAGTGAGCACCTTTCCCTTAGAGACAGGGACCTTCTGTTCAAAAGACTGTACTGTTGACAGCTGTGTGAACAGGGGGAGAAGGAAATCCTTTTTCTGTAGGGATGATTTATGTTTTCATAGGTCAAGCTTGATCTGAAATCCAGGAAAAGACCAGACCACATAGTGAAGCATGAATGTAACATATACACTTCAAGAGATAGTACTTAGAACACAAGGTCTTTGCTAGATTAAGATTAAGAAGGAATTGATGATATCTGAGTATTCAATGTAACTTGGAAATATTTCCAGATTTCTAAGTTATCAACATCAACAGCAAATGAAAGATGAGCTTCTTTTCTTAAGGATAGAAGGGAGGTGAGGGAAGAGAGATATAATGTTGGAAAACATTGTGTTGCTCTCTCTGAGCCACTCTAATCATCACAAGTCAAAATATTTTGCAAGAGGAAGGAACAGATAAGTTGTACACTGAGGTCTTTATAAGAAAGGAAGTTCAGTCAAAGTGTGTATTTCCTCAGCATCAGAGAAACAAATACTTTCAGCATAAAAAAATGGAAAAACAGAACTGGTTTTCCAGGCACAGCTCACCTCTTCTTACAAGGCAGGTAGAAATCCTGCTGGAAGAGAATGAGATGCAGGTTTGGATGCTGAAGAGGTAACACAAATTCATATGCTGGAGAGCTAGCAGCTTCATTCTGTACTAAAACGTGGCAACATCTACAAATATTCAGAATCTAGGGGATAAGTTCTGAGGCTTTCTGTTGTCAAGCTTCCATGCATGTATTTCTTTCCTTTTATTTATGTATTTATTCTCAACAATATACTACCATCATACACCTCATTGTTTATACTTACATGAACTGAGATTTTTTGCACTATCTTGGGAGCACATTAGCTGGAACAGTGAAAAAGGAACAGGTCAACAGGTCTCTGTGTGTGCATTTGTAGCAAAAGCTGCAGTTTACAGCTGGAGCAATAGGTTTGCAAAACATTATGGGCTGGAAGACAGAAGCATATTTTTTCCTGTCTAAAAGTTTTGCACATATACAGATAAAGTATTTTTTGCACAACTATATAACAGAACTTTTACGGCTGTAAAGGCAAGTGCTCTATCTGAAAGTATCACTTTGAGGCTGTATAATACGGATATTATACATTGTGATTTAGAGACAAAGAGACAAAGAGCCTGTTGCATTGTTGGTTTTTTTTTTTTTTTTTTTTTTTTTTTTCCCAGCTCTGCTACATAAAAAGGAGTCAAAATGTTATTTTATAGATACCATCTTGTATACTATTTCAGTTATCCATGTCATTCACAGATGATAGTTTATGATGTCTTTTAGAAGAACTTATGATGAAACTAAATTTAATTGTCAATAGTACATTTGAAATGTCTGTAAAATCTTAATTATATCACTGAAAATCAAGGTGCTAAGAATGCTTTTTGGTTCATCAAATCTTGGTCCACTGGTCTATGTGCTGTGAGCCAGCAACTATGTTGTGCTCTGTTTTGTACAGATCTACCAGGCTGTTACTTTGTAGAACTATTCACTGCTTTTTGTCCAGGCCTGTTTTTGTATTTCATAGTTACAGTTCACAATGACTTCTGTGTCTATTTAAGATGATTTGTACATCAGAAATAACTGTAGTTTTATTTGATTTCTTAAATTATAATTAAGGAATGTAAAGTTAGTTTTCTGTGTGACTACCATAATTTAACCCAATCAAAAGCCAACAGAAAGGAAAATCTTTGAACAGATCTTAAAGTCTACAGCTCCATGCATTGTAGTTGCAAAGCTGTAACCCCATAAATATGTCTTAATTCTTGAAAGCATTGATGCTTTATTTGTCAGAAGGAAACAATTTCATTATAGAAATGTTATTGGACAAAAATGGAGAATGTACATTTATAAGATGGAGTTTTCTTTAAGATTTCTTGATGAAATATTGTATCACAGAACAATAGCAAGTGATGGAGAAGAAAGGAGAATAAGTCAGACTTATGTTCATGTATTTACTGATGTTTTCAGACAGGATGGTTCAATTTTAAAAAACAACTTGAATCCTGTATAGATATCATTAGATGAGATAGAACTGTCTTCCAACAAATGGAAGTAACCTTAGCAATTAATTTGCTTCTTTTTTTACTAGTAATAAAATATTTTATTTTATTGGTAATAACCTTTATCTTGATCTCATACAAGTAGAAATAAAGGTTTTGTGAAGGCTATATGGGGGTTCATCTGTGATGTATTTCTGGTTATTCCATTACCAGCTGCCAAATCCAGCTGACTCTTAACCATTGAGAAAGTTCTTTGGGTTAAGCAGATGCCTGCATTTCAACTTCAGGATTGAACTGGTCACAAACTAGAGAAGATTCACTATTCTTTCAGTGATTGATTATATTTCTGTTGAAACAGGTGTTAATGTCTATCATTTCCCATCAGACCCTTTGTCCTTTACGTAAATCAGTTTATTTTCCTTTATATGAGACAAATTGATAATTACAGGACCAATAAACTAGCAGCATAGTTCCCTATTATGTGCATCAGAGAAGCACGATGTGGGATAAATGTAATCACAACTTGGTACCCTCCTTATTATTTTCATCTTTTCTAAGTGCTGATTTTGATTTACTATCTTGCTTTCATATTCAGGTGTTTAACGACTTTTAGTAGTTCAAGAGGACCAGCTCGCTCCACTGCACAGCTGTTAGTTGCTAATTACTTTCAGCAAGTGCTCTTTGAACAGTATGTCACACCTGTCTTGATGTCAGAATAGCATCATGATCACCTGAATTCAGTTCCTAACATCAGGTCAGAAAGTGTGACGTGGAGATTTCTCTATTAGGCTCCTAACTTCACTACAGAAGGCTGATATCCTTCAAAATTGCCTTTCAAATAAGAGATCTCATTCTACTCAAAGAATGCTGGTGTTCTTACTAACATTTTATTCTTATATATAATGTAAATTAGTCATATTGTACTATATTAATACTGCATTACATAAAATACATTATCTGTTTTATTTTAATTGTTATATATTTTGTAATGTTGTTTATTATAATACGTTATACCGTGCATATAATAATAATATTGTTGTCTTAATGTGCTTATTACTACACTAATTATACACGTTAATTTTATATAGATTATTTATATGTATACTTATGTATGTATATGTATATAGACAGGTTTTCTCAGTGATTAATTTTTTAGTGTAAAAAATATGCATTATTTTTCCTAGATGGAATTTATTTAGCCTTAACTTATAACCACTGACTCGTACCATAATTATTTTTTTTTCTTCTAGATCAAAGTGCAACATACTAAGATGAATCTTTCTTCCAGCCAGATGGTTGCAGCCTAAAACAAATTCAGCAGTAAGCTGCAGAGATACAGGTATTGATCTTAAATATTTTAACAACCAGCATGGTGTTAATACAATAACATGCCTCATAGCCATTACTGTGAGTTTATTTTAATCTGTATTTGTTAGTTGTGCTAGTTACCATGCAACAAGGGAACACTGAAGAAGTGGTGGCTTGTTATTGTTCTGAGTGATTTCCCATGGCACCAGTCCAAGTGTGACACGTCTCAGAGTCTGCTTCACCTTCAAGCTCACACCAGCAGCAAAGCACTACAAACAGCCCCAGAGCGTGGATGCAGGGTGCTGCTGGAGAAGCAGGAAAGGCGAGGAGGCTGGTGAGCATGCTAGCAGCTTCCCCTCATTTTAGACCAATGGCCATCTGGTGTTAGTGTCTGGGGTTTTGTTGCCCAACCCCAGTATTCTGGGGACAAACTGCTCACCCACCCCGAGGCTGTGGGGGTCAGTACCTCATCTTCACGTTGCTTTGGGACTTTTCCCTTGCCAGAGCACTCTCTGAGATTTTGTCTTTCCCCTGCTTTCCTTGGTATCAGAGCCTTACTCAAGACTCCAGGGCAACATGTCCTTGTATTTTCATTTCTGAGTATCTTTCAGCAGACATGGAGGTGTGACATGTTTTCAGTTTTCAAGGCCACATCCATGTGATGATGGCAGCAGACTGGATTCCTGCCCTAGATTTGGCCTTATATGCCAACAATACAAGTGTCTTCAGGAGCAGCCTGCAAGACAGCAAGCAGAAGACGAGTAGCTGATTAGCATTTGAACCCCAATATCAAGACTTGCTCCCTTTCACCAAGGCATTCATATCTCCCATCCTATAAGGAAATAGATTTCAAATTGCCACTTTCTTGGAATTTTCATCTGATGTATTTCAACTCAGCAATTTAGATCCTCAGGATCCCAAATACCGGAGAGATACCTGTAGTGTGAATGGAATATAGTTTAAAAGCTGTGTGTCAAATTCCTCAATCAGTGAAGATTTGTCTGGTAAGAAAAATATTACAGTCTCTTACTTTCCTCAAGGGGAGGAAGAAACAAACAAACAAACAAAAAAAAAACAAACAAACAAACAAACAAAAACCTCTATGTAAACTGTGAAGGAAAAAGTAAAATATCTAGTGAAGGACATTGCTATTTTCTGCAGGAAAAAGCATGCTTCAGTGTGCTTCTCCATAAGCACAAGTAGTCGGATGTCTATTATGCAATGAACTAGGCCTCCACTAACATATTTTTAAGGCAGCTGTATGGCTTCACAGAGTTGTAAGTCATGGACAGATTAAATGATCTAAGACGGTACTCATTTTTCCATTGCTCTCCTAGTAAAATATTATTCTCTGAGCTATGTTTTTCCAGTGCTTTTTCTCAGCTCTGTTTAAAGGAATCAGACAACAGGGTCTCCCATTGTTTTCTCAGGAGATTATTCCAGAGCCAAAATTTCTCCTTAGATGTAATCAGTAGGAAATTTTTCATAATATTATTGTGTTTTCTTGTAGCTCTTGTTGTTAATTTCACTTATGCTCAAATCATACCTCTGAGATGTTATACCCTCAAAAATGTTATATGCTTGCTGTAAAATATGTATGTATTCCCCCTGTTATATTTTTGGTCTTAAATTAGATCTAGATGACTGGATTCATGTGCTTGCCTACAGCTCTCCTGGATTTAATAAAATAAAATCTATTGTAAAAGAGAGATCCACTAATAGGGATCCATCAGAAATCAATTTTTCCTTGCTTAGTTGTTTTTTGTTGTTGTTTGTTTGTTTGTTTTTTCCTGATCTTTGAATTCCTTCCAAATTGCTTAATTTTTCTGCATTTTCTTTAAATCCAATTACATTTTGCTGGTTAAAAATAAATATTTTTTGTTTTGTAACAAATGTTAATGTACGAGCTTCTCCCAGTGAGGAGAAGGTTCTCAGGTACTTTGAGCTAAGAATACACAGAATAACATTTTCTTATCTCACAGATAAGCACTGTACTTTTCAAAGTGTTCCAACATACAGTCATTTGAATTTTAGCTTGTAGGAAGTCACAGGCAAAATATGGAAAACTTACTCATGTTCATGCGAAAACTAAGATAACTTCTGGTTTCCATCCATCTTCAGAGGTAGTGTTTACTATGATCAGCAAGCTGCAAAAGCTGTGCAGATGGTATACACTCAGTTTGCAATACAAAACAAATGCCTTTTAGTTAAACAATTAGACTGTAAGAAAACAATCCTGTGAAAGCTCATTTTTGCAAAACTAAGTTGCTGTAGAGAATATTCCTCAGTTCTTAAATAGATGTCTTTAAAAAATATCTACTGAAACTTCATTGAGTCAAAATGCACTATAGCTTCTTTCAGAGCACTGTGCAAAAGAGTTTTTAGACTGCAGCACTTAGAGGTGCTGGACATTGCAAGTACCTAATGAGTGTGGTATGCTAAAAGCCCCTCAGTTCCATTACATATTAGATAGTACTTGCTCCATCTGGCTGGCCCTCAAGCATCTGCTGTTGTCCCCTTTTGAACTACTGCTAAACAAAAAGAAGGAAAAGACTCTTTTCCACATTACATTCCACATTTCCCAGCTCAGATTTTTTCTTTCAAGATGCGTATAATTCATTAGTCTGGAAGGTAAAACAAATGATATAAAAGAGGAAGCTTTTCAAGATGATGTAACTTGGGTTGTGGAGTAGGTCAGGACGGAGAGTCCCAGCCAGTGTGCAGAAAAACTTGGGTGGTTGTCCTGTGCAAGGGCTATGAGGAAGAAGCTATGAACCTTTACAGTACAGATATCTCAGCATAGGCGCTATTTTTGGGAATCAAATAACATCACGTAATATGTGACTGGTATTGCATGTTATCCCCTCTATAGAGAGAAAATCCTACAGAGAAAAAAAGGCCTAGCCTTTTCTAGCACTTCTTTGCTCCAGCCTTGTGACACCTCTTGCTTTCAACACACTTTGAGTCCATAGTTGGAAAACAAACTTTTGCCTTTCCCGGTTATAATGTTCTCAACGTATCTTGAGGTTGAGCTAAGAAAAAACATTGCTTATTGGGATGTCCTGGAAAAGGAACCAATGGAAAGAAGTATCTGCTGAATAATGGGACTGTGTCAGGAGCTTGTAAATTTGAAGCTTCCTTCATGAGTTTGTTAATAGGGATGTCACCAAAAAAACACAAAGATTTTCCATTCACAGAACTGAAATATGTAAAGAAATAGTAGTGTAAATTTAAGCTAATAACCCCATCTGCCCATTACAGCAATTGGGAAGAAATCACCATTTCTAAAAGTAACTCCTCTCATCTCCTCTACAGCCATCTAACAGGAGATGACTTGCCCTTTTAAGAGGTGTCTATGCCTCTCTATTTATTTGTAAATGGAAGGTATTTACACAGTCTTTCCTCATGCTTTTATCAACACAGTTCCCTAGGCAAACAGATATAAATAACATAGGGCACTAGAAGGGGAGGGAGAGAGAATAGTTAGTTGGCAGTCCGAATATCTGCTTTCTTTTCTCTCCCTGATGAGGATGCACAGCTTTCAGTATAAATGCGTAGATATAGCCAAATTTAACCAGAGCCACTTTACTATGCTTATCTGCTTATCTAATTTTTGGCAAACCACCTGACTAAACAGTAGAGCTTATTTAAAATATAATTGTCTGAAATAGTTTTCTAAAAAGATTCTAAATGTCTTTTTCAGTAACTGTGCCTTCCTAAGCAGGTACGGCTGTTCGTATATGAACGGTTTCTTAGTCTTCAAACAAAAATATTGCATGATCCACAGTGCCATGCAGAAGGTGTATTTTGTTATTTTGAGGGGGCAAGTATTTTTCAGTATTGCAAAAGGTTAGCATTTTGATCTGAGCCATGTGACAGGACTTCAGACATACTATGAATGATGTTTATGTGGGCATCATAAATTCCTTTGGATTTTGTAAACTCCCTCATCTGCCAGCCAGTTTTTACATGCATAGGTGTAAATCTTGCCTGCTCCTCCATAGAAGTAAAATGCCTTCATTTGTTGTCAGAAGTTACCACCATGCTATTGATCAGAAGAAAAGCACGAATAGCATTCAGAGGTGAAATATGTCTCCCATGAGGTTTCCAGGACAGTTTTCTTCATGGAATCTCTGTGATGAGAGTAGGGAGAAGATAAAGCAATGTGGTTCCAACATACAAAGATGCAACATTAGCCTGATATATTTTACAATTTTGTTTTGCATGGGAATGACTTTTAGGAAATAGTTGTTTTTAATAAAGAATAGGGAAAGAGGAATGATTTCTCCCCAAAAGCTCTAATCTAGTAACCTTGAAGTCAGCAGTCATTTATGCCTAGATAAGATTCTAGCATCAAAACTGCAAGGCTACCTCAAACCCCAGGGATCTTCACATGCCAGATGAATCACGTCTCCACTTATCAAAAAGGAATGGAATGCCAGTGATTACTACATTCAAGCAGTAAATACAAAATAAGTGTTCCAGGTTTCTTCACCCTGAGTAATGCCAGTGAGGCCAGACAGGATATTTGGACTTCCAAGTTTTGCATGTGTGTGTGTGTGCATGTGTGTGCTGTCATACTCTTCCATTTTAAGTAGCAGGCTTCCACCATTGTCTTGTATGCAAATCCAGAGCTAAATGAGCTGAGGAGAACCATAGACCAAGTTATTTCCACAGTACCCACAGTCTGCTTACTGAGGGGTAGTGGTTTTAAAATGCTCTGGTAAGGAGCACACTGTGTTCTCTGCTTTCTAAACGTGGTGGAAAGCACACTGCGTGTGTTGTCCTACCAGGTTTTGGTGATGTGAGCTCCATGCCACTCTGCTGCAGGTGGATAACTTATAACTTAAGGCTCTCTTAGTACAGTAAAGGCATGCAGTGGAAATGACTCACTTGAAAACCTGGAGCAAGTAGGGATGCAGAAAAGCAGGAGTTATGGTGAAGTTATACTAATGAGGCAAAAATGGTGTAGTTTCATTACCTGCACAGACACACAGAAATTTACTCTTGAAATCCTGCTAACAGGGTTTACAAGAGAAATACTTTAAAATACTTTGATATTCCATGGAAAATTATATAATTCCACAGGAGTATAAATTGATTGCATTTCAATATCTTGGTATGATGTACCAAGAGGAAAATTTAGAACAAAGCCTGATCTGTTCTGGGATCCACAAAAAAGGAATTGGAATTTTGCCATTAAGTTCAAAAAAAAGACATCTTATTTGAACCTGAAATCCTTCTAATCACAGTACCTCCTTTACTAGGTAGTAAGTTATGGAGCTTGTGAGTGAAATGCATTGTGTTCTGTTACTAAAGCAACTTGCAACTTCATACAGTTGCCTGTTTTAATGTGTTAAGTAATTGTCAAAAATGTTTAGTGTAGAAGATTTTTTTTTTTTTTTTTTTTTAACAATTCAATTTCATATAGAGTCCTGAATCAGCACAGTTTACCCATGTTGTTTTCAAAAGGACCAAACTCACAAATAGCAGTTGTGGTATTGGGAGCTGCAGGATGAGTGTCAAGAGTGGGTCTCTTTAATTAGTAAACCCCTTCATCACGGGATGGAGGGACCTCCCATATTCATGAACAGCACTGAGAGAGATTTTCTACAAAAACATCAGGAAGTAGAATGAAGTCAGAGGAAGAGCTATGACAAAAGCAAGGTCAGCAAGGATATTACTCACCAATCCAGTCAACACGTGGATGAAAAAATGTAAATAAAAACTTCAGGTAAGGAATCCTTCCCCAGATGTCTTCGGTCAACGCTTGAGCTCAATCCAAACTTCCTTGGAGGTCCAAGAGAATTATTGCATTCTTCTCAGGCTTCTTCCTGTTTGTCTGCCACTGTCCTCCTGAGTGTTAGCCTGAATAGAGCCACTCAGAAATCATAGTGCCATTATGGTGTTCTGTAATTTATGCTATCTCTCTTCTAGGGTACTACCTAATTTTCCAAACCCCAAAGGGTCCAAAAGCAACTTCAGCCAGCCAAGGGCCATTCAAACAGGATCAGTTCTGATCCTAATGCACAGGTTCCCAAGAAGTCAAGCTGTCACTAAGAGCAAATCAAAGGAGAAATGACGCTTTGACTTGCTGCTAGTCAAAGGCATAGGGTCCCTGCTTGCAGCTGACACTGATAAAAGGAGGCTCTTGTTCTCATGGGGGACTTCAACTTCCCAGACATATCCTGGACATGCAATAGAGCTCAGAGGAAGCAGTCTAGGAGGTTTCTGGAGAGTGTGGAAGACAGTTTCCTGATGCAGCTGGTTAGTGAGCCTACCAGGGGAGGTGCCCTGCTGGACCTTCTGTTCACAAACACAGAAGGACTGGAGGGAGATGTAGTGGTCAGGAGCTGTCTTGGGCAGAGTGACCACAAAATGGTAGAGTTGATGGAGAAATCTTCCAACCTAGATGATTCTGTGCAACTCAATAAAGATGAGTTCTGGATTCAAACGTACCCCCTCCAAGATGAACAACTACCTTTACTTTGTGGGGCTCATATCCTGCATAAGAGATTTGTAGCTTCAAATTTCATAATGTCTCCTCTCAATGAAGGGGGGAGGTTGCAGATATATAAAAGGTCAATACAACTTCCATAAATACATTGCATTGCCATAAAACTACTTGAATGTATCCATGCCAGTGCAAAAAGTCCTTTGCAAACTACCACAGAGGAGACGTGAGGGCGAAAAAGTGTGGAGAGCATTGTTAGACATTTTTCAGCGTACTTACAACTTCAAGAGCCAGTCAAGCTGAGATGACAGCTTGAGATCCAAAAGTATCTTAGGATAAGCTGTGCAACATGGAACTTGGCTCCATAAGATGCATTGTTTAGGAATTACGTCATTCGTGGCGACCTGACTTTTAAAGTTCCTCCAAAACACTCCCCGTGGTGTGTGTTAAGTCACAGGGATGAGATCTGGGGACCAGATCTAGGGACCAAGCACTGCCTACTCGAAGTTGGAGCACCAAATTTCCCAGAGAAACCCTTTCTCCCATTTTTATTTTTCCTTGCAACTCACATCCAAGTGCATCTAGTGTCCTGGTAGATTTTTGATCCCTTTTCCTCCACTCCTCTCCAGGTTGTTTGGTTGCATGACTGACAACATGACTTTAGAATTTTGAACGGTTTGTATAAAAGCAAAATACAGAAGAGTACACTATCCCCAAAGGAAACATAGAAACTACCTGTTGCTTCTCAGGTTTAAAAGTTAAAAGGTGTAAGCATCTGTTAAGGTATAATCAGCTGTTTGAGTACAATTCTTAGGTATACGTGAACATTTTCCTCTCCCATTTCCAACTTGGAGTGCAACATTTTGCATCATACTCTTAGATTAGGATTCTGATTCTAACAATGGTTCCTAGTGCAAATTTCCTGAGAAGAGAGAAGCAAACAAGTCCTGACTGCTTTGAAGGAGGTGGAGATAGCAAACAAGTGTAAATGAAGAAAATAAACCTGTAGGAATGTTTTCAAATAATTATCATTGTTCAGAAGCTTTAAATTGGTTGAATCCTTGAAAGTTAATTAATGTAAACTCAGGTTGCATCATTTAATTTGAAGTATTAAAATAAACTTGCACCATTTCAGAGCCTCAGTCACAGTTTAAATGGACACTGCCTCTAACTTGACAAGAACAAAAGAGAAAAGCACATCTTTCTACCTTGTCAGCTACTGGCAGACCTAGAGAAAGAAAAAACAAAAGTTGTTAAAATTAAAAAGTAATATATTTTTAGGACGTTTCACCTAATATGTAACATTGAGTAGTAATCAGACAACAACTGAAAGGGAAGATGAAACAGTAGAAGGTACTTGCATGGCCTTAATTTACATGGCAATTGACAACAACCACAGTCTGCAATGACTTATGAGTGCTTTACACCATAAACCCTTGAGACAGAAAAATGGGATTCCATTATTAGGTAGGGGGAATGCAATCTGTAACAAAATACGAGAGTCTAGGGTACACAACTAAGTACTGCAAATCTTACTACTAGGCAGAACCAAGGTCAAATGAGAAGTGAGGATGTGTCTCTCTGGATGTTCATGTACCAGAAAGGAAACTCAAATATTAACCCTAAGCAACAATTTTAGAGACAGACTGGGAACTGGTTCTTTCCAAGCCAGGTACTCAAGTGAGTGCTATACTCAAAGCTAAAGAAAGAGTTGATTGCAATGTCAGATAACAGGACCAGATCTTGGGATCTGCTTTTTATATAGCAAAATTCAAATGATCCACACCTGGAAGATTTCACTGAAACAGCGGGAAGCCAAGAGGCCTTGTGGAATAGATTCATCCACCTGGCTTCAATGCTTTAAGCTCAATTGCTCCTTATCACTAATAGAAATCACCTGACAAGGGGCCTAGTGCTTAGATTGGACCTAATGAATTAACCACAAAAGGTGCATAGTGGTCATACTTCTGTTAGTCATTCTGTGAGGAAAAGTAGTGCAGAGCCTGTTAAAAATAATAAAAAATAAAAAGAAATAAAAGAAATAATTAAAGAAAAAAGAAATTACCTTAAAGGCAAAATTGCTGTCACAGATTTTCATCTGTCTAGTCATGACAGATAAAGGATATGGCAATCAGAATTACTATTTTGATATTAATGTTTTTTAAATTTGCTTTTCTGAGATCTCTTCTTTATGCAGGACTTTTCAAAATCTAGCCCCATGATCTCTGACTACAGTTTACTTTGGCTGCGTATAAACTATCATGTATAAATGCCAGGATCCGGATCCTCACTCATCATTCAGGTCAAGGACTGGGCTGAAAGTTTTGGCTTTAATTTGGTTACATGACTACATTGCTGCTATTGTGGTTTAACCCAGCTGGCAGCTAAGCACCACAGAGCCGTTTGCTCCCTCTCCCCCCTCCCTCTCTGGGATGGGGGAGAGAAATAGGAAAACGAAGCCTGTGGGTTGAGGCAGAGACAGTTTATTAAAACAGGAAAAATAATGATGATAATAGTACTAGTACTACTAATGTGTACGAAACAAGTGATGCACAATGCAATTGCTGAGCGATGCCCAGCCTATCCCTGAGCAGACGGCTCCCTCATCCCAGCTTGCCACCCCTACCTATTGTTTAGCATGATGTCAGATGGTATGGAATAGCCCTTTGGCCAGTTTGGGTCAGCTGTCTTGGGTCTGTCCCCTCCCAGCTCCTGCTACACCCTTAGCCTGCCCGCTGGCAAAATAGAGCGAGAAGCTGAAAAGTCCTTGGCTTAGTGTAAGCACTGCTGTGCAACAATTGAAACATCAGTGTGTTATCAACACTCTTTTCCTCCTAATCCAAAACATAGCACACTACCAGCTATGAGGAAGAAAATTAACTCTATACTAGCTGAAACCAGGACAGCTCTTTTTTGGCAGGTCGTGGGAAAAAGATTGGCTGGCTTGGGAGAGCTTATGTACATGTGGCTTTTAGGCTGCAGCCAAAGTGTTCCTCTAGATCTGGATGTTTGAAGATGGTTGGAAAACCATCTGAGTTGTCTGAGTTGTTAGAAAGTTGCCTGGGAGAAAAGAACCTGGGAGTATTTGTGGATAGTTGGCTGAATATGAGCCAGCAGTGTGCTCAGGTGGCCAAGAAGGCTTCCATATGGAACAGCGTGACCAGCAGGACTAGGGAAGTGATTGTCCCCCTGTACTTGGCTCTGGTGAGGCTACACTTGGAGTACTGTGTTCAGTTTTGGGCCCCTTGCTACAAGGACATCGAGGTGCTCGAGTGAGTCCAGAGAAGGGCAATGAAGCTGGTGAGGGGTCTGGAGAACAAGTCTTATGAGGGAGCTGGGGTTGTTCAGCCTAGAGAAGAGGAGGCTCAGGGGCAACATTTTCACACTCTACAGGTACCTGAAAGGAGGCTGTAGCGAGGTGGGGGTTGGTCTATTCTCCCATGTGCCTGGTGACAGGATGAGGGGGAATGGGCTAAAGTTGCACCAGGGGAAGTTTAGGTTGGATATTAGGAAAAACTTCTTTACTGAAAGGGTTGTTAGGCATTGGAATAGGCTGCCCAGGGAAGTGGTTGAGTCACCATCCCTGGAGGTCTTTAAAAGATATTAAGATTTAGAGCTTAGTGTGATATATGGAGTAATAATTAGTGTCAAGAAGATGGCTGATGTTAATAAAGAAGGGGGAAATGTGGGAGTGTGGCCATGGGGGTCGACAAGCCCCATGGTTGGTGATAACATCAGACTCTTAACGATGAGACCATCAGGAATGTAAAGAGTTTAGAGGGAACAAAGATGGGTGATTAAGGAGATGCCTTGCTGTTTCAGGTTGCTTGTTGTCCCACCGTTAAAGCATGGAAGTTGCTGAGGGTTTGCTGGTTGAAACTGTTAAAAATTGTTGTTTGATGTTATATGATAATCATATTATTAGTGTGATTTCAAGGGTTAAAAAAACGCGGGAAAAAACGGCCTCGCACGGTTTGGTGTCAATCACATTTTGTTGCTTTTGGGAACCCACAGGGTCTGCCCAGGAACAAAAGGTTGCTAGCGGTGATGGGGGGGAACCATGACCCTTCAACCCCACGACACCCAGCAACCACCACCAAGAGACACTGCACTGGTGCCAAAAGGAGGAGTTTGTGAAAATACTAATTATAATATGAAGCAGGAATAGGTCATACATATGTATAGGCATACTCAGGTTTCTTATGAATATGTAAAAGCAATGTTCTATGTATTTAGAAAGTTCAATGGTTGTGTGTGTGTTGGTAGAGCGTAGACTCCCCACGCACCCAGCACTGTTTACTTGCCTTTTATAAATATTACTAAATTCAGATTGAGTTGTATGCTCATTTATAACATAGTGATATGGTTTAGTGGAGGACTTGTTAGTGTTAGGTCAGAGGTTGGACTCGGTGATCTCGGAGGTCTCTTCCCACCTAGATGATTCTGTGATTCTATGAGGCATTTGTGGCAAGGGGAGAGTAGATGGAGGCATAGGCTGGGAAATTAACTTAGAAAAGTCTCTGTTTCTGATGGTAGTAAAGGTTCACTCTTTCCAGAATGGTCCTGCTTCTGGTCATGCCTTGCCATGAGGATGCTCTGTGCTTGGACACACCACTCAGCCAGCTGGCCTAGCCCAAAGGAAGAAGTGCAGAGCACCTTGCATTTAATGTTGTTTCCCATAACCAAGTTTAGAAAGTCTTGGATATAAAAGCTTCACTTGCCTCAAAAGGCTGGCCCAGGAACATCTACAACTGACACCTGTTTCAAGCACAGGAAACCTTACAGCAGCCCTGTTAGAGCCTCTGAATCTTTGTGACTATCTAACTCATGTTCCATGGGGATTTCAGTGGTTTGTGGGGTTGATCTTGAATCCTCATGTTTTAGAGAGGCCTAAGGAAACTGGATTTACAAGGAGTTGTAAGTATTCCCCTCAACCTGCTTTTATTCAAAGAAATTTCAGCAACGCTTATAACAACTGCTCAGTGTTTTCAAAAATCCTTCTCCTTCTATCCTGTTGTTGCGATGACGGGATATGGTACTTTCCTTTCCAAACTTGTATTTTCCCACACTGTTTTGTGAATAGTGAACAATATTAAGAGACTTTCTTACTTCAAAATCTCAGGATGATTTTAAACTCATTACTTAAAATAAATTATTTATATCTGTTTTTCCTTTCTGAGAGGATTAAGAAACAAACAAACAAACACTTTAAGATGCCATGATAAACACAAGAGAATGAAAAGTCCAGGTTTATACTCAGTCCTGAAGGATAGCACTTCAATATAATTTTATTCCTTTAATGAACTCATTTTTTCAATTACTTCTCTTATCTGATATTCCTGGAGGGCCCTTGACATTCCTCACATTTTTTCCCATTTACTTTCAGCTGCTTCATGGTCCCCTTCCTACTTCAATCTTTCACTGAGATGGGAAGCTGAGTGACAGACTTTAATGAGGTGACATTTGTTGCTAAGGAGACATGCTTATTTAAACTAAATAAGAGGAAGTTACTTTAAAAATCCAAATACACTCTAAATGGTAGCTTTATGATTGGGAGGGGGTAGTAGGTTTATCAGAGTGGCCATTAGCATATTTCTCATGTGCTATGTTGGAAAGAAACCTACAATAACATTCTTTTTTTTTTTTTTTTTCTTTTTTTTTTTCTTCCCAACATAGCTCCAGTCTTGCCAGTCTGCCATGCTAATTAAATCTTTTTAACAATTCTGCAGTTGAAGTTGGCAGTGCCTTGCAAGCACTTTGATTTAAATCCTCTTGGAGTCAATGTTGAGTTGTTATAGGACCTATGCGTCTACCATGCTTATTTTGGCATTTTGCAGTCCTAATTCTAGTAATGATAATAACAACTTAAAAGAAAAAAGAAAGAAAGAAAGAAAGAAAAGTAAATGGTTCATTTTCTGGATGAAGACCTAACCAGCGTGGTTAGGTCTTGTCTAAATTCCCCCTCTAGTGAAAGGATGAACAGATGAAGAACATGCATGTTTTAACATCCATGGGCACACATATGTGTTTCAGTTTAAGCCATTAAGAACCTTCATAAATTTAAAAATTTAAGTGCTTGACATGGTGAAATGTAGAGGGCAAAGACTGGTATAACATATATTGAAAAAAAGTTTACAAAATAATGTAGGCAATCAATATGTAGCTTTACAGTTACAGAAATCTTCTGCAGACTAATATACCAAATTCCAGAGAGTTTTGAACCCTCCCACAGCTTTTGTTCCTGATGGGGAACCTTATTCATTTTAGAACAGTTGTCTAATACAATCTTGGTTCAATTTCTGTAGATGAAAGTCCTATAAATCCTTGAAGACTTTTCCATAAGAACGAGGTCAGAAAAGATTGTTTTGAAGTTAGTGAAAATTAAATTTTCACTTAGATAAGAGTAAAATTACTTACTATCTCACATAAGCATTATCAGGAATGGAAAAAAAAAAAATGTTTTTTTGTAGTAATAGTGATAAAGGAGATCATTACTACCGCCTTGTACTACAGTTGTTTGTCTTTGACCTTGCCTTTTCCTTGGACAACAACACTGATTGCAACAAGAGAGGAGGGAAAATGAAACTTTTCCACCCGGAGTAACAAGAAATAGCTTTGGCCCCTGAAGTGTTTTTAATGCCTTTGAACTTATCCTGCAAAGCATTTTATGTTAGATGCACATTTAGGATAGCTAAATTTATGTGACATATACTGAAAATAATATATATATATATATTGCTATCATAACTACATCTGTAACTATTATCTCATTATTTGATACAAAATTTAAAAAATAAAGTATCTGTTCAGAAGCATGGAGCATACAGAAGCCAGAATATACTTAGTAATAAACATAAATCCATAAGTGCCTTCCTGATCCAGATAAGAATCTAATCTCAAACATGCTTTTCTACCTGGCTTCAGTAGGACTAAACCCATCTGCAAGGATTACTTGAGAGCACAAGGAGTCTGAAGAGCAGACATTTTACATTTATAATATATATATATTTTTTTCCCCATGGAATCAGACCTTATAGGAAAAAGTAATTCTGAAATAGTGGTCATATTTTGTAATCTTTGTAGGTATTTTTTTCAAAATCATGTACCAGTAATCTTACACATTCTCCCTTGGTTGTTCTTAGTCTTTAGTTGTCTGTTCCGTGATCAGCCACAGACATGAGACTACAGTAGAGAAAGCTGCAGACTGTAGATATTAGGCCCATCAATTTATCTACTGAGATAATGCCTACTAAAAGAGCACGTTCCTAGGACAATGTATTTCCTACAAAAGTGCAGACGTTTCCTGTGCGGGTGTATAGCTACTAGACTCCCAGAGGTTTAGGTCTGGGTTTGCCAAAAACTGCAGCCAACATAAACCAGGGATAACAAATGCTCTGTATGTTTGGTTGGGTGTGGGCTTGTAGGCCTGCTCCTGCCTTTCCAGTTGGCAGTGTCGCTCGTGGATGCCCCACTTTGGCACTGCGGGGGTGAGACATGGGCAAGAGGGGTGTCTCACCTTGGCAGCTGGATCCCAGAGCTGGTACCTGGGTCTGCCTCTGTCACAGTCCGTGCTTGCTCTAGCAATTAGTCTTTATTGATTTGTTTCAGGAAAACAGGATGTCATCCAAGAGAAAAATAGAGTGTCCCTTCCTTTAGCTAAGCATTACAGCAACCATTTAGCATCAGGATTTTTAAAGCTGAAAGCTAGGAAATGGGAGTGAAGTTTTCTTCAAGAAGCTGAGGGAAATGAAGCAGGTTTCCCACACCCTGACAAGTGCCTGAGGGAACTACTCACTCAGTGAAAGGGAGGGGTAAGGAGTTCATCTACAGTTATAGGAAATTGTGCACATTTTTCTAACCAAATTTCAATAACTGTTTTGTAGTAAATATGAAATGGAACTGAGCTCTAGTGAAATGATCATTGATAGAGAAAAAGGATTTTACTTTCATCACTTCAAACTAAAGGCAGCTCTAGGAAAAAATATCCTGATAAAACAGTTACCTGAGTCTGCAATTCCTCTCAGACATTGCATTCCATACTTCTTAGTTTGAAAAAAATTGCAGATTTTTTTTACACTGTTCACCCAAATATAACATAAATGAAGTCAAGTGACTTGGGCAAACTAATAATAAAGAACAGAGTACAGGACTCTTAAAAAAAGATTCATTAGATCAGCTAGGTTCTTGCTGTGAGACAAAAAGGGACAGTGTTTGCACAGCATCAAAGAAAATTAGCTCTAATTGATAGCTGATGCTTCAAATATATCAGTAAGTCATTTAGGCACATTTTAATGTTTTCCTGAATCACAGAATCACAGAATTGAAGGGGTTGGAAGGGACCTTGAAAGATCATCAGGTCCAACCCCCTTGCCAAAGCAGGTTCCTCAGAGCAGGCTGCCCAGGTAGACGTCCAGACAGGCCTTGAATATCTCTACAGAAAGAGATTCCACAACTGCCACAACTGGGCAGCCTGTTCCAGTGCTCCGTCACCCTCACTATGAAGAAGTTCTTTTGCACGTTGGTGCGGAACTTCCTGTGTTCTATCTTGTGGCCATTACCCCTTGTCCTGTCCCCACAAACTACTGAAAAGAGGTTGCCCAAAACCCTCTGTCTCCAACACTTCAGGTATTTATACACATTGATAAGATCCCCTCTCAGTCTTCTCTTCTCCAGGCTGAACAGACCCAGGTCTCTCAGCCTTTCTTCATAGGGAAGGTGCTCTAGGCCCTGTATCATCTTTATAGCCCTCCACTGGATTCTTTCCAGGAGATCCCTGTCTTTTTTGTACTGGGGAGCCCAGAACTGGACACAGTACTCCAGGTGAGGCCTGACCAAGGCAGAGTAGAGGGGGAGGATCACCTCCCTTGACCTGCTGGCCACGCTCCATTTAATGCACGCCAGGATCCCATTGGCCCTCTTGGCCACGAGGGCACACTGCTGGCTCATGGTCAACCTGTCTTCCACCAGGACCCCCAAGTCCTTCTCCTCAGCAGGTCGTCCCCCAGCCTGTACTGGTATGTCTGGTTGCTCCTTCCCAGATGCAGGACTCTACACTTGCTCTTGTTAAACCTCATTTGGTTTCTTCCTGCCCAGCTCTCCAACCTGTCTAGGTCTTGCTGAAGACTCAGAATATTTGGACTACAAATGTCGAATCAAATTAAACCATGTCCACAATTAATACTTACTTCCTTTAAAAAACAGTCACTGTGGATATCTTGCTGCTAAAAGGCATTAAATGCCAGTAATGGCAGGGTTCTGCTCTGGTAAAGCTCCTGAAGGCAGCCTGGTTAATGTAAGGTTTGGTTCCTTGTTAGCATGTTAACAGTACATGGATGTGAGTACTCCTGAATTATACATATTCTGTGAGGTGGTGTGAATAGAGAGAGACTGGAACACGATAATAGGTTCTCCTTGGGATAATATTTTGCTTGGATAGGATAAAAACTCAAGAAGAACGCTTGCTGGGGACCACCACTTTGCTCAGAAGGTGGTGGTGTATTTAGCTACATGCTGTTATGCATTTTGAAGTTGTCCTGGAAAAGTGTGGCCAGTTACATTGGAATGATACTTTTGGAGGATATCCCTCTGCATATTCTGTACTACTACAGTGCAAAATTTGGTGGATACATAAACATTCCTCTATGCAATTCTGATTAAATAATGTGTTATTTAGACTAAAGACTATTTTAGCCTATAATAATAGTACCTGTCAGATCAAACACATGAATATCAAAGGAGTGCCATATACCGAAGGCATAAGTTTAATTCCAGCTTTTTGTGTAAGTGGTCTGATTTTACAGGGTGTTTTGGGGGAATCTTTAACTTTCTTTACCTAAGTCAAGCAAAATACTTACCAGATATGACTGGACTGATATGCTGATATACCTGGTTTCTGTGCTTTTAGAATTCTTCATATCTGCTGTCTGTCAAATACCTGTCTCTGACTTCAAGATTTTCCACGCTTTTGAAAGCAGTTACCACTTATGTAGTCTTCTGAACTTTAAAATATTTAATAAGTGGACATTTGCAGTAATAGAACAAAGAACTAGAGTTAGCATCCTACAAGTTAATGAGATAGTTCATGTTAGAGAATTGCTATTTGATTCTACATTTGTGGTCCAAATATTTCTGTGCATTTGCAAACACAAAGACACCTGCGTAATGAGAGGTCTGAAAAGACAACATCATGCAAAACAAGAACAGTAAAAGCTATATGCCATTAAGATAACAAGAAGACGACAATATTTGCTTCTTAGGCATTGGAAAACAGAAAATAAATAAATAAATAAATAAATAAAAATAAATAAATAAAAATAAATAAATAATAAAAAAAAAAGCTTTTACCTTTGAAAGCGCATTGAAAGTTTTTGTAATCAGTCCTGGTTCCTGTGTTCTCATCCCTGGAAGCTTGGGGATAGGCAGCAATATTCCCACCAAAGTCTTACCATGCAGGCACATGGCTACACAAAAATGCCTGGCACATTTAAGAGTAAGTTAAAAAAAAAAAAAACACAACTGTGGAAACTTATAACTTTTTTGCATGTTCAGGTTTGTCCAAGGTTTGTAGTTACTTCTGCTGTCATTGCATATCGCCAGCATAACAAAATGACAAGGAAAGATTACAGTGAGGTTTCTAAAATTCTGATGATGATGGACCCCTATATCCCTAAACCGAGAGACCACTAAGGGACAAAGTAAATCTTCATGCTGATTTGGGTTATTAGAAACTAGAATCATGGTCCTGGAAAGCTCAGAGTAGCTACCATCTAACCCTGATATAGACTAAATTCTGTATGTGCATCTTCTGACAAAGTTTTCCATGTATCTAAATTTGTTTCATCATATGCCTGAAATCTGTTCCAACCTGAGTTACCCTGTGATCCTATGAACTTGATGCCTGACTTACACGTAGGTAAAACAAGGAACAGACCTTTCTTCACCCTGACCAAGGGGACATACAAAGAATATACCTAATACAGTACAGTATTGACAAAAACAAACGACCACTACCATCATCAACAAAAAACAGTGAGAATAAACATTTTCTTCCAGAAAATTGCCACAGCACGCAGCAGGTCCCTTCTGGCAACCTTCTGGCTGTTTACTGATAATGCTGACTAAGGCACTCCCTGCATGGGATGGTGTTTGTCCTTGACACTGAGTGACAACTGCCATGGAATTCACGGGGATCTGGATGTTTAAAAGTTAGGCATTACAATGCTCACTGTTGTAGTCTACAAATGACTTTTTTTTTTTTTTTTTTTTTTTTTTTTAATTTGTCCTTCAATTTGTTTGCTTTAAATGAAAGCTGAGACCCTGAAGATAAGCAGGAGCCTGTTTTATGCCGTTCCTGAAATGGCTTTCCTAGGCGCAGGAAAACACTGTCCTACTGGAAGTGCAAAGTAAATTCTAAACATTACTGTATAACCTGCCCAGATCCCTAAAGCAAAAGTACAACAGAGGAATGGCAAGTATAAACTCTCCAGACCATAGAACCCCTACTTCCTTGCCTAGTCCTGACATCTTGAATTTTAAAAATAGATAAACATTAAAAACAGTAAAATAATCAAGTAATTGAATATAAGCCTGATGGACAAAGGTAGCCAGATCTAGTTCCTCTCCTTGTCAAAAACAATAGAAAATCCACTTCAGACATGAAAATAAATTTCTGCCGAAGTTTGATTTGAAGCCAGAATGAAATACTGTTTTTTTACAGAGGTTTGTGTTTGTCTAGTTGCCATTCAGTCAAGGTCACCTAAGCAGGGGAAAAAAAAAAAAAAAAAAAAAAAAAAAAAAAAAAAAAAAAATAAGAGTGCTGAAATACAAAATAATTCATCCAGGTGAGGAAAATATTTTTTCCTGATACTAATATTTGGAAATGGAGTAGAGTTTCATTACCTTTGCTTGCTTGACAGCCACTTTTTTTTTTTTTTTTTTTTTTTTTTTTCCCTGTATTCCTGTGCCAAACCAAAGCTCTGATTTGGCAATATGAAAAGCCTGTGGCAATACTGATCTAGGCTGCTGCCTTCCACAGACAAAGTAACAACCATAAAGGTGTAGCTTGGGATTTCATAGCTACTCATGACAGCCACAAGGTTTTAGAGATATAAGTCATATTCAAAGGTAAAGGTGAGGAAAAGATGAATTGATCAAAACTTATATTTCTTTGTAAATGAAACCCTTAAAGAATCTCTGGCTTTTCTGAAAGATCCCCTATTATTCCTAAATTTTGCTTTGTAAAGGATTGTTACACAGACAGAGGGTAACTGTGTATTCTACTGATCCTAGACATAAAAGGATAATCTGTCCATTTCATCAAGAATGGTAGTTAAAAAGCCTTATAAAAATAATCAAGATAGAAAAACATGTATCTGACAACTTCTCACTGAGAAACCAGCCCACAATCAAACACAAAGCCACAAAGAGATTTCTTGCCCATATAATGCAGTCTTCTTTGACTACTGTACTATTCACAGTACTTCTTCAATTAGTGCACTACAGTTTTCTCACATTTTATTATTATTATTATTCATAATATTCCAATTTCCTTTAGTGAACAATGTTAGCAGAAGTTATTTCATAAGAAGAAACAAACTTTCTTTGGAAAAAAATAAAATATGGTCAGAAAGACTGCATTCACTTTGACAGGTAGCAAAAAATTCTCATAAAGATGTACTATGGAGGAAAAATAGACTGAATTATAAAAAATAAAATTAGTGAGTTTAAAAGAAAATGGCTGCCTCTTCTGTTACATACTTAGAACAAGTTTGTTAAAAATATTCCAAAATTAAGTTTAAGAGTGCTACCCTGAAGATTTACTGTAGTCTGGAAAAGCACCCAAAGAACGAGGAATATAGACTGCACCCTATGTGTTAGCACAGCTATATAATTTCTTAAAGCTGATTTTATTGTGCAGTAAAAGCATATTCTTTCTTTGGAAGGACCATGGAAAAATAATTAATTGTCTTATATGCTCAGTGTTAATTTTCTTACTCAGTGAAATAAAATTCAATCTATGTCCAAAGACTGTCATCTTTTTGGGACACACTCATCTTGTCATCACTTCCATCCATAATAGCAAGTGAGCTGGCTTCAACAATCCATAAGCCGACAGATTATTTATAGGGTGAAACAGTTATTTAAAATACCTATTTTTGCATTTACCTCTACATTAATCAATTTTATACCAGCTTTCTGCATCATTTCACCTTTCATAAGAAGTCCACACTGGAAAATTATAGCCTCACTCATGGACATTACAGAAATTTAAGTAACCAGAAAGGAGTAGGAAGAAGAGTAATTCTCTCCCACAGAGAACTTTGCCATTCGAAATCTGAGTATGGTCTGGTTAAAAATTCTTTATGAAACTGCATTATCAGCAGAAGATGCACAGAAAGCCAAGCAAGCAGGGGAGCAGGCAGGAGGTAAAGGCAGCCTGGTTGTCTTCTACCAGAACATTTTCCAAACAGCTGAAGTCCCATGGCATTTCTCCATTCTGACTGATGAACAGACTCACAGGAACAGATGTTTCACTCGGTGTTTCTGTGCCCAGCTCTAATCATAACAGCAATTAGTCTCCCTAGACTGCAAAAAATATTAGTCAGTTTTAAATGCAGGATGCTGGTCTGAGCAGTCACTTTGCCCTTTTAAAGAAGTGTCTTTTTTTTTATAGAAGAACACTGAACATGTGCCTATTTCCCATTTTCATCAAAAAAGAACAATTAAGCACCAAAAAGTTAAGCACCTATTTAGACTAGAAACATGCTTGGCTTTTTACTAGGTAACAATAGGTATAAATGCAATCCCTGTCTAAGTTTTCCGAGCCAGTACTGTCACATGTCAGCTCTGAACTGGAACACCTCTAGAAAGCTAGAAAGGAAGATCTGAGCAGAAACTGCCTATCACCAGTTCTGTCTGTCCATGGGGTAGTAAAAATGAGACTTAAGACTGTGATGTTTTCCTTAATTGATCTGAGGTCAAAAATTGAGCTCGACTGGCAGAGCCTCACGACTACATCCACTGACTGGATAATTCTGCCGCTGAAGACCTGCATTAGTAATACAGCTATAAATGAAAAAATAATAATAATAATAATAAAATGCTACTTACACAACCAAGCATAGTGTTTCAGCTCCTTTTGTATTCCTATGGTGAATTAGTACAGGACAAGACTAAGAAGAGGTGATATCCTGTCCCCATGAAGACTATATTCATGAAGGAATTTTTAATTATTTCCTCCTGTGGTTCAACTATGATGAAATTAGTGGTTTTACTTGCCTTAAACAGAATAACTGACGGTTGCCACCAAGTTTTTAAGACTGGGAATACCTATTACTGGAGTCCATCTCAATAGGAGTCCACTTCTGGGCCTTCAAAGCCAGGTCAAGGGAAATCTAATTGACATGCAACTTCACTGTGAAATGATTGCAACCTCCCAATACTTTTCTTTTTTCTTTTTTTTTTCTTTTTTTTTTTTTTTTCCCTAGAATCAATGGTGTATTAAAACTTGTAGGGGCTGAGATGCACAGTTTTTGCTATTGCCCATATTCATACAAGCAGGCATAGGGTGTGATTTAAGGATGCAATTGTAAATATTTTGGCCTGCACTGGCAATAGCATTTATTTTTTCACATGTACTTTGAAAAATGAATAAAGCTCAGCTTGAGAAGGGGCTTTCTGTGATGTTTGCAGTTAGAGGGTGGTACTTTTAGAGAAAAAAATCATTGTCCTTACAGATGTTTTCAAAGTGCCAGATGGTTGAAGGCTGTCCAGTTTCACAATTTGTAAGAACACTCGATTATATTTTTATTTAAATATGTGCTTTTCAAATTGTGGTGACATCAGTTATTATCTGCTACAACCTGTCCTGTTTTGTTAATGTAAGTGTAGAAAAGAAAATTCCACCCACTGAATTAGGCAAGGAAAATGGTTTTCTCCCGCAGGCCACCTCAGAGTATTTTTGAAAATCCCACCCATGGAGCGCTTGTAAGAATTGGTAGCAGTCAGTACTTCAGTTAAGTCCTTCCTTAAGTCCTGGTTCAAAATATCTAAATTGATGGATTCAGTATGGGGAAAAGAAAATCAAAAGTCAGGGAGGATTGTGAGGTTTGTGTTTTCTAAATATTTTTGTTCTGGACAGTTTGTTCACAATTATAACATCTCAGGACCAAATTATCTGGTTTGTTTAATTCATCTTGTATTATCCTTCCATGCAGAAGGATTCACTGCTGGGGAATTCCCACAAGCCAGGGTAGCCTCTGGCCACTTTAATCATTGTGGGGAGAGCTCTGCTATCTGCCCCCCATGCCTGTGTCAGCAGCTGTTTTACTGGACACTCATCCCCTCTAGTTAAGGAAACCAGAATGCAAATGAATATTTTTCTCGTGTTTTCCATGCAGAATGATTCAACAGAAGAAGCAGTCTTATTTTATAGGCAGTAAATTAGAGGGGTGGTTCTCTCAGATTAAAGTGCCTCCATTTTTCAGGATCCAGCTGTGTGGGGCACATAGTCTCCAAGGGCAGTTACTTGGTGTGAAGCCTCTCTCACTTCTGCAGGAAAATGCTGTGAAAAGCTGCTCTGTCAAATGGATATGCTGCCCAGCCGTGCCACTTCATTTGTCCATTTCTTTCCTGTGCTTTTTAATTAACAGCGTTACCACCTTCATAGCCATTCAGAAAGTTCCTACAATGATCATTTTCCTTATCCAAATCTACTCTTACCTTACTCTTTACCTTAAGCTGTTCCTTTACTCTTTCATGTCATGCTTTTCTTCATGTCATACTTCATGTCATAGTTCACCTTCAAGATCCTTATTAACTAGTTCTCCTCTCTCCTGCTATTTCACCTATATTGATAGTTGATTTACATCTTTTGCAGTCACATTTCTCCTTACATTTTCAAATATGGTCTCAAAACCCAAGCCATTTATTTTGTTTCCTTTGAATCCCCATTGAAATCTTTTTCTTGACAGGATGCCTACAAAAATCTGGAGGGTTGACACTGCCAAGAGTGCTTAAAGTGCCTGTAACCAGTCTTCTGCTGGTGTCCAGCCTCTGCCATCTTCTTTCAAAGAGACAACAAATTTATGGAAGCATGACCCCTTTTTGATTCTCCACAGTGTGTTGGTAGTCTATGATTATAGCTCCTAGGCACAATGAAGACATTACCTCAAAAAAATATTATTAGTAAAAGTACTTGGGAGGGGTTTTTATAGCTCACATTTCCATTACAGTTGGTTCAGACATTCAAGAAGTTTCACATTTTGTCAGTCACATGTTTAAATCTCCACAGTAGCGTTATTCATAACTCTGCTTAGTTTTCACAATGATAACAAATAAGTGTTATAAAATAATGAATAAATAAATTAAATAAATGCAACAGTAATGTCCCCACATTTTTCTGATTGGAATGTTTGCAGGTGTGTGCAGAGATTGCTTTTTCTAATTAAAGCCTGGGATGAAAATTCTGCGTAGAAAAGAATACAGTTTGACTAACTTTTTAGGGAACTATGAGTTCATTCTACCAAATGCTTTAAAAAGGGTTTCAGTCACTAGTTTGTTCAAAACATTTTAAAGCAATTCCAGTAGAACTGGAATTCGTCTTTAGAATATGTTTGGTTTTATTTAAATTATTATTTTCAATATCTTTACGTAAGAGACATCAGTACTCCAGATGCATCATGAAATGACATCCAAAAACATAACCTGTACAGGTGAAGTGGTGCTTTGCTTTAGTTTATGTTCACTAGTGAAACATATGGATACAGACCTCATGGGAAAACAAATGTTAATGTTCATTGGAAATTCAGCAAATCTGTGTTGACTGTTCCTAATATTCTTTTCCTAATATTCATCTTTCCCCATCTCTCAGAAAATAAATTACCCAGCCATTCCTTGTCTGGTTAGAAAACAGGTACCCTGGATTACCAGGTTGAGAAAAAGTATGTTCGTTGTCAGATCTCACACTGTCATAGCTAAAAAGTACAATAAATGGAAAATTTCTCTGTATAGAGGTTACCACAAACTCCTCTTAGCTGATCAAGATTCAGTTCAGATATTTGAGGTAGTGTATTTCAACTGAAAGTAAAAGAGTAGAGTCACAAAACCAGCAAGGCTGGAAAGTTGCCATCTTCATACCGCAGTGATTAGGGCATTCATAATGGATGTACAAAACAGATCCAAGGTCCTTCCTTCTCTCATCCAGCACAAGGCAATGAACCAAGGAGTAACAAGCTATGACCAAAGTGATTCATTGAATTCTTCCCTGATGAGGTTAGTTTTACCTTCTGCATCATTCTTAACTGATTGGAGGGAGAAGGTGTAACATAAATGACTATATAGTCTGGCAAGTGATTGATCCATGGGATAACTTTGGGAAAGTCACATAATATCTTTTAGATGTCAGGATCACTTTGATCACTTTAAGGGCAGAGCCTGTCTCTCGCCATGTGTTTATACAAAGCCTAACAATGCAGGCCTCACTTTGGATCAGGGCCTTTAAGTACTACCATTCTCAGAGAAACAAAAACCAAATATGAAAACTACAAGGAGATGAAAAGCACACATGGTTTCACGGTGACTCATTTTGTTCAGTCCTGAACACGTTGTTTTATTTTGCTCACAAAGACCAAGTCACGCGTGGTGCCCTCCAAAGTAGAGCAAGGATGCCAAACACAGAGGAGTAATGAACAGCAGAGCTCAGGGCAAGTATTTAGGGACTTTTTTTTTTTTTTTTTTTCCATTTTTCCTTCACTGAGTACTGCATCACTAAGCAAATATATCTCCATGCTTGTTATAAATAGGCTCTAGTACCTTATCATGTTCTCACTCACTGGGAAAGAATGTGGATCAGCTGAAGAATGAGACACCCAGGAAAGCTGCTTGAGCTTCAACAACATTTAAAAAATAATAATAAAAATCGTATCTCCTAGAGTCAGAGGCATACATTCTTTGGGAATTAGTTTCTTGACCTGTTAAATGACACGATGCTTTATATACAAAAATATTAAGAGGAGATTACGTCACTGGTAAAAATGTGCTGAAATGAGGCCTTTCCCTTTTGCATGCCTTTAAAGGAACTTTCCAAGCTTACCAAAACTGTGCAGTCATGCTTCTGATAGACAGCCAAGTTCACACAAGGACCAGTCCAAGGGCACCTTCAAAGGCAGTGTGCTAATTGACCTACCATACAAACTGCAAGACATGTTAGGCAGCACATTTTACTAATGCAGGATCTCAGTAAATGGAGCCCAGAAACAACTACCTTCCTTTATTCTTGTGTCACAAAGTGAGCGTTGTAATATCTGTAAATCATGACTCCAGGGAACATGGAGAAGGTTAAGGAAAAGAAGCTAAAAAGACAAGGCACTGGGGTCAAGAGACGAGTCAAGATGTATGTAGCTACGTAGGCTCCTATCCTCCCATCAATTTCATGGTGAATGCTGGAGCCTAGAAGGAGTTACAGTCTTAAACTCTTGTGTAGATTTTGGCCTTCTGATTTATACCTAGGCTCATTCAACTGACAAATCAATTCACCTTTCTGTGAGGAGTTTGCAGTTCATAACTTGCAAAATATATGCATAACACATGTATCACAAACACATCTTCACAGAATTGAGCTCATGGCAAGAAGAATGACAGAATATCCCCAAGCAAAATGATTGGTCAAATAATTGAACATTAGTTCTGCTTGTCTGTCAGGAGGTACTTAATGTTTCTTAATGTTCTGGGTACTTCCAAAAAAGCAAGGCATGAGATTTCTGTTGCAGTTCAAATGCAGCCAGAAGTGACAGGCCAGAGATCTTTACTTCTGAGCAGAAGGTAAATTAATTTGAATATTGTCTCTTTGGATTTCACCTGTCCTTTCATTTCTCCCTACAACAAGCATCTAACTCAAATTGATCTAGCTTTATTCATATTTCCCAGACAGAAGTTCTACTGATTGAATCCCTATCATCTTTGATCTTCAGACTAGAAGAAAATTAAAGTAATAAATAAAATAAAATAAAATAAAATAAAATAAAAACACTATATAGAAGATAAAAATATGGTCATGATTTGACCTTAAAAGGCAAAAAGATTAATTAAAAAAAAAAATAATAAGAATAATGATCATCCTTTTCATCTTTATGGATTGGTTCTGCAGTAGAATTTTTGTTACATACTCATTGTTTTAAGCTTTAGGAATGCCTTACCTAAAGCATATATAGATTCAAAAGACAGACCTATTTTTAGAGTGATATTTCTCAGCTTGTTTTGGCAAGGTAAATGTCAAAGCATTCAAAAGACTTGCATTCCCTGAGATTATAAACTTTGAGAATACACAGGTCAGTCTCTGTCTTGAGAACTTTCCAGAAGGAAACTCTTGCTTCAATAGCTTATTTGCTATGGGTGTAGTGCCTAGGGCAAAGAAATACTTACTATTGCCCAGGGTTCTATAAAACAGGGTGTTATAGTATTTTCTAGATTACTCCATGGTTTTCAGAGCTTTCTGAAGCCCTTTCTATGAACATCCACTCCCTTCAGACAATTATAAAAAAAAAAGAAAAAAAAAAAAAAAAAAAAAAGTACTATTAGAGATCTACTTAATCAGTAACACTCCAGAAAACTTTATAAAACTCAACAATAACTACAAAAGACTGGTCCAGTGTTCCAAATTAAGCATAATTTCAGAGGAAATAAATAATAAATAAAAAGGAATCCCTTGACCACAGATAACTGTCCAATGTATGAACAAGATAGAAAACTAGAAGACATTTCCTTCCCTGTACAGCTGAAATTTCATTTAGAAGATTGTCTCCTACTTCTGGCAGGAAACATGGAACAGTACAGTAGTGTCAGCATGAAGAATAGAAGCACCCATAATCAGAGGTAACCTAGTACCTCTCCAAGGCACCCAGATTTCATAGCACTTCAAAAAAAAAAAAAAAAAAAAAAAAAAAAAAAAAAAACAGAGTTAATTTCTGTTCAAATAAATGTAACTGCAGACAGGAATCTGGGCTAGGTATGGTAGAATTACACAAGCAGACTGACTTACATCAAACTTAGAGAGCTACTCCTAAAATGTATACACACCCTTTTATGCTTGAAAGTGCTGGACTTTGATCTCTATTTCAATTTAAACCACAGCCAGGGGGTCTAATTTCCCTTTCTACACATTTTTAAGTTCTCAAAGCCAACATCAGCAAGTTCTCATCCTCCCCTGCACCTGGGGAGAAAAAAAAGGCCAAAAAGGCAAGAGAACCAGCCAAAAGGAACAGGGGTGTTCCTGGTTTGCTAACTGGCTTTGCTCTGGGAGGGGAAAAAAAGTTGACATTTGAGGAAAAATTGGGTAGAAGCAAAAACCTTGTTAAGCAGAAGCATCTGCAGCTTTGTCTTTACTGAAACAATTTTTCATAGTAGTCACTGCCCTCCCAAAAATGAGTTACTCAAGTACAGATGCCAATGGAGGCAGTTCCTTAGGATAGGTGACAGCTAAGTGTTTCACAGGGTGCACATCGGAAAGCCACTCAGCCTTTCCCTTTACCTTTTGATTAATCATGCCCATTCTGAGTTCTTCAGCTTGTTATACACCTCATCAAAAACTTTTGGAAATTGTATTAGAAGAAAGACTCATGTCTCTTGTAACTTTTTTTTTTATACATGAGAATTTTTGTTTTGAAAAAAAAAAAAAAAAAAAAAAAAGTTAATGATAGAAAGATTCTATAAAAATAAAATCCTGTCCATATAATTCCTTTATTCTACAGCTCCTGGACTTGAGTTCAGCATAGGAAACTTGCTTTTCTGATATGGGAATCTGTTCTCTTACAAGAACAACTCAGAGTACTTCCTAATCTAATCTGTTTATCCCTCTAGCACAAAATAAAGGAACCTTTTCTGACATGATCCTCTGCTGTCTTGTCTGCACAATGTCAGCCATGCAATCTGTCTACCAGCACAGACAAAAATGGTGTCAGTGCACTGATACTGTCTATGGCTGTGTGATGTAGCCTT
Source organism: Nettapus auritus (assembly GCA_011076525.1). Classification (NCBI taxonomy): domain Eukaryota; kingdom Metazoa; phylum Chordata; class Aves; order Anseriformes; family Anatidae; genus Nettapus; species Nettapus auritus. The sequence goes on from CM021767.1 coordinate 60,277,604, forward strand.
CACAAAAATCTGTCCCAGCTTTCTTTGCAACATTTTCAGAGACTTTTCAAAAGGCAGATGAGAGATGTGATGAGAGCAGTTGGACGTAATTATCTTAGAGGTGTTTTCCAATCTAAATGATTCTTTGCTTCTATAATTTTGCTTTTTCACAGTGAAAACACACAGCAGTTCATGCGCAAAGCATGATAGAAACATACCTACTAGAACTTATCTACAGAGATGGGTGCCGTCATTTGTATGTCTGTTAGAGGGCTCCAAAGTATTCTGTGGTTTAATGTGCCTCCTCCCAGAAATGCACCTCCTCCCCAGCAGTGTCACTCTCCATGTCACCCCCAGCAGATACTGCTCTTAAATACTTATAAGAAGGGCACCAAGGCTCTGCTGACCAGCCAGAGTTTTGACATGCAGTAGGTAACCTGTGAAAACACAACAGCATGGAGTAAGGCCCAGAAAAGAAGGTGAACTAAGAGAGCAAGGGAAAGAGAGAAGATAGAGTCTTTGGAGGTCTATTCATATTTGTGGAAGAAGCTCCTTAATTGGTTTAAAACAAAACAAAACAGAACAAAATAAAATAAAATGCTGACAGACTTGGGCACCAGTGGTTGGACTCAAACCAGGATCTTGACTTCCTAACAGTTCTGGATTTTGGGGGAGTTGAATGTTGTCTGCTCTCTGTTGCATAACTGCATTGCATGAACAACAGATCAGTGTTCCCTACAAAGAATGTGAGTATAAACTGTCCTTCCTTTCTCTAATTTATAAACACAGTTAACTGCATGATGTGAGCAGTAGTATTTGTCACCATTTAACCCCTTTTGTACATATAATCAAGTTTCCACCTTAATAATAATGGGAGGGAGGGGAATAAACTTGTACTTGGAAATCTATGTTAATTTCTCAATGAAAATAACGGATCTTGAAAAGAATATACTGAATTAAAATAGTTACAAACTGATGAAATTCACATTTGTTTCACATGAAATGAGAACATGGGACAGGAAGACACTGCTTAACACTATAAGAATGCTATTACCACTGACTACCCACATTTAAGAGTTGTAAACACTATAGAGTGAGGCAAATTGTGTATAATTACAAGTGATAATATGGCACTGAACAATACAAAATTTGGGCTTCATATCTGGAAAATAGCTCTTTTCATTTGAGACAAATCTGCTGTATAGCACAAATATAATCCCACTTTGGTTTTCTGTAAATGTTCCTGTTTCAGGCTAGGAGTTTTGGAAAAGGTGCCATACACTACTGGCGGAAGGGTAATAAGATTCTCTTCATCTTCAAGAACAATAGCCTCTATACTAGGAACCTCACCCACTTAATGTCCATATCACTGATCCCTGTTTCCTGGTATTGCATGTACCTCCCTATATAATCCCATTCAACAAGTATCTTAAAAAACAGTTATATCCTAAAAACAGTTGAGTTCTCTGTCCCAGACTCACAATACCTCTGCTAGAACTTTGCAGTACTGCCACTGCTTTCAGTTTCTAACTTAAAGCGATTCATAGTCAAATTAAAAAACGTGTTTCTTTTTTCCTGTGCAACACTGTCTTTCAGTTCAGATTGTTCCTTCATGTGTTCTCCACCCATGAACATATGTACGGAGTGCAATCTTGTTCTTTCTCAAGTTATTATTCTAAGCCATACAAACCAGTCCTTCCTAGTCCTTACAAGACAGGATTCTCATCCCATAGCCATTCCAATCATCCTCTCTGCACCTGTTTTGATTCCAACTCAGCTTGCTGGAGAAATTGTACTAAATGCCAGAGGTAAAATCTCCTATGATGCATCAGACTCATCTATGTGCCTATGTTAGAAACATCGTATCTGATAAATTTTAGGATTATGTGTCTTTTTCAGTACTAGTTCAGTCAGTGTTTCCTGGTTATCCTATGACTGAATCTACAGCATTCACTACATCTTGTTTTCCAAGTGAACTCTAAGTTTTCAGTGGAAAAAGTGTAACTTCTGCACCTTGACAATTCAAATAGGACAGGGATCTAAAACACCTACAAGCACAAAACCTGTGCAGTTGCTGTCATTCCCTCTGTCTTGAGAATGTTTCTCTCTTCCCCGAAGAAAAAGAATGACATAAATAGAAATACAATGCATTACATGTTTGCATGACCTCACCCTCATCTTGTCTCTTTGGAAAGTACCCTACACTTGACATGCATTCCAAGTACATTCTACTTCGTAAATGTTTTTTATTCCTTATTCCCAGAGTTTATTTTAAGCTACTAGTCCCTAAACGAGGGTCACGACCTTCACTCTTATTCACAAGCTTGGCAGTATAATTGAAAGTGGGGTCATGACCCCAGAAGTGGGTCTTGACAGACAGATGTTCTGGGATTCAAAACCCCTTCTGACCTCTTTTAACACTGTTAAAGTCTCTAGCAGTGTGAAGCACATCATGAGAAGATGAAGCTCCTCTTACCACCATTTAAGCAATTCTGATGAACCCTGCAACACTCAGCCTGAGTAGGAGTCATGTTGGTTGGTCTCAAGATATAACTCTCATGTGTTTACCAAAAGTACGATCAGCAATACAATTTTCTCTGTGTCAATACAGGGTGTTTTCAAGCAAGTGCAAGTAATATAGTAAAGCTTCTAGTAATATGCAGCAGTTTACGAAGACTGTGAAGTTTATTCTAGGCTTCTGTACTTAAGCTGTGAAATTATTCCGACATGCTGATAAAGTCTTTCCAGGATTCCATAGGAATTCCATATGCATCGTTCCTTTCAGATAGATTGCATTCAGTTATTCCAGTGAGGTTAAATTTTTTGGTTTAGTGCTGTTTATGCCTAAACAGTGATATGGAAAGAATTCAAAGGCAAACATAGCCATTTTCCATAGAAAGGTCACAGAAGTATAATAGACACAGACTGAGCCCTAGTGTCATGATAATTCTTATTTACAATCATATTCTAGTACATTCATAAAATGAGGAAGTGTCTTATCCTTTTAGGGTGGGTGTGAAACAGTGACGAAATGTGTGTCACAGAGCTCTGCTCCCACAGTTGTTTGGATAGTCACCCTTCTCCTGTCTGTGTCTAAGTCTCCTTCTCAGAGCAACAAAGTCATGAGATCATCTTTGTCTCATTTCAGAATGAGTTGGGAGGCAAAGGGACATATATCCAGATCCTGGAACTAAAAAGCTTGCTGGAGTCCATCACTTCAGACAATGAGGCTATGTCTATGCCAGTAAATCAAAGAGTGCCCAGGAGCAGGCCCAAGCAATGGAATGCAATTGTCTATACAGTTCCCCTGTCAGAGTGCTCCCAGGCATGCTTTTGGTCTGTGGCAGCCGGCACTCCCAAACAATTCCTGGACATGTTTTGGGGGGCTGAACATTCCCGGCATCATTCCCAGCAAAGATTTTGCATGCATGTTTTCTGCTTTGCATGCTGAAGGAGTTTGTTAGAATAGACATTGACTATTCCTGACAGTAAGCTGTTCTAAATTATGTTAGTAGGGTGTGAAAGGTTCCATTACCTTTGGTAAAGCTATTTGTGATGTAATGTGTTATTGTGATTAAGGTTTTGGGATCCTCACCGTAAGAGGACAATAAAGAGGCCTTCTGAAACACTCTGAGCAAGAAGCAAGGCCACAAACAGCTTTTAATGGAACTGAGGGAGACAGAAGTATTCACTTTCTTCTTGTATAAGACCTGCTCATAACATCAGCCCTGAATCCACCTACCTTCCCCAGAACATGGAGTGATTAATAGAAGGCATTAGGGCAACAGAGCTAGAAGTGGTGCTTGAGGAAGGTTATACAACAGTAAGGACGAAGGCAAACATAAACTCTAGGGTAGACCCTAATAAGAAAGTCTCCACCACACTGATTAAAAGAGTCTTCACTTTACATGTTATCCCTTCCCTTCATTCTGTCATTTCTTTTATTTCTTTCCTGAAGAAGAACAGTTGACACCCAATCTCATGTTAACACTACCTGATTTTCCCTTTTGGTGGGGACTTTTTTTCTCCTTGTGAATTACTGCCAGCCTTTTTTGTTTTGATGCTATATTCTCCGCTTTTGATTTGGGCCTGTGTATTCTCTCAGCAATCCCCCTGAATTTCAGGTAGTTTTGCCACAGTTCCTTATATACCAAGTTTGTCAAAGGAAATTAACATGCCTCTGCAAGGGTAACACTAACCCTCTTTAAATGACTGTGCTAGTGTCCACATCCGGGACTTAACAAAAATAAACCATCCTCTGCTCTGAGACCATCGGTTCAAGATCTATGGCTCTGAGCCCAAGTGCTGAGCCAAGTACCTGAACCACAAGCTGGCTGGCAGGACTGTGCATCAGCAGCCAGGCAGTCTTGGTCTTCTTTATTTAGACAGCTCTAGACACCTGGCACATTTGTCAGAATATTTCCCAAGGTGCTCTGACATTTATGTTCAGCTGTAGGGTAGCTACTGAACATTCAGAGAGTCTTCCTTGGATCCAATTGCATTTGTATCAGAATACTACTAAAATCTGGATAAAAGTGTGTAGCACACTACTATTTAACACGCTAGGGAAGAGAAGTCACTTCAGTATCTGTCTACTTACTATAAATGCTTATTATGAGAAGAAAAGCATACAGGCTTCTAGCTTTTCAATTCAGATGAGCCAAAAAATTCCTTCTCGGATGAAATATTTTTGCTTTATTTTTTTTTTTTTCCTGAGACAAAACAAAAAATATGGCAATTAATATTCATACCTACTTGAGTACATAGGTCTTGTGCCCACAGCTATGTCTGTAGCCACATGGAGAGCTCAAACAGTGAGCCACAAAGGCAGCACAAACCTTCATGAAGGCCTAAATTGCTATGCAGTAGATATGACGATTGAGTCATATTCCTCTCACCATCAAGTCCAGTTGTTCTGTTTGCTGATCAGTTTGCCTTTTTCATTCTGTATCTCTGGCCATCCTTGTTGCTCTTCCCTGAACTCTTTCTAGTTTTGTTACACCCTTTTTTAGATGACAGGATGGGAATGCATCACTTAAGGCACGGGCAATGCCGTTCCCTGTTTTATTTGAACCTTCTTACTTTCTTGCCTGCTCTGCATTTCCATCTCCCTAGGATGACACTCTGTGTTGCTCACTTCAGACAGCTGAAGACAGTGACATGATGATATATTTTTCTTCCTGTTTAGGCCTGGGATTTCGTCTGTACAAACGTGGTGTTGCTCATTGAGGTAGTTAATTTGCTAATTTCCTTTATGTTAAGTTTTAATTAATTGAAAACACATCTTGAGTGCCATAACAGTTTACTACGTGTTCAGGTATATTCTATCACCATGTATCTTTCTTCCATCGAGGTCCTGGAATACCAGTGCTGATATTTTCATGAAAGACTATGTACTCCAGTTTTCTCATCTTCTTTATTTGACTTGTGCAATTCTCTGGGGGCACGCATATCACTTTTTCAGTTCTTAGCAGTCTAAATGACAGTTTTCCATTTCCATGATACCATCTCCTCTGATCTCCTATTTGGATAGAGAATCCACATGTCATATCCACAACAGAACTGACTAAAACCTTGAGCTATTCCATAATCATCAGCCTGCTTTTATGCTCTTCATTTTAAAAACTCATTAACAATCTTCTTAAGTGCTACAAAAATTTGGTTTCTTTAATGACTGTACAAAGCCTGCATATCTTTTTATGTCTCCAGTATAAGAGAAGGATCCCCTCTTTCTGTGATCCTGAAACCCTGCTCATTTACCATCTTTTCTGCTGGACATTGGAACCCTGCCTTTTGGCTTCTCCCTTCAGCCCTGCTCTGACCACTGTAAACCTTGCAGAGGATACAGCCATAGAAAGAAGTCTTATTCTGTTTTTAAGTTTCTGCTTATGCTTTGCCTCACAAATCTTTGTTCTTGCCTTCTTATGCTTTAAAGTACATACATTGACTAGGGCTCCAAGATACTACTTCATAAATTTAATGAGACAACTCAGATCTCCTAGGAGACTTTTCACCTTTGCAGCCCTCTCCAGCCTGTTCCCAGCAGGTCACACGTGTGTCTCTCAGGCAGAGTGGGCCCTCATCTCTGCCCATCCCTCAGTGTCTGCTCCCCAGCCCAGATCTTTGGGATCCAAAGCTTTACACGAGTCCAAGATGCTGGAGTCAATGTGAGGCAACTCCCTCCTCCCAACTCCAAGCCCCCCCCCCCCCCCCAAAAAAAAAAAAAAAAAATCTTCTCTGTCCGAGGGGAGAAGTTTAGCAATGCTCTCCTCCCCTGTGCAGCCTGGAGCCATGCATGAAGTCTCCCCACTGCCCACAGAGCCCTCTGCATCACTAACAAGGAACAGATAACCAAATGAATCCCTTCTGTTTCAAGAATGGCTCTGAGTCTGAATTAAAGAAACCTTTGTTTCCTGGGGCACTGCAACTACACATCACCCAATCTCAACTGCATTAAAATGAAAAATCATGTCAGGGCACACACCCTTGATCCATGCCAGATGCAAGAAATTGGACCCCATAGGTGTTGGCGCACAGGGAGACCCAAAAGAGATTGCTTCCTTTTAATTGCTTACAGTTACAAATTTGAGTGTAAAAACTCTGCAGGGCTAAACAATATCTTCTCCCATAACTTTTTTATGTTGAATGGCACACAGTCTTGTTTTTTTTTGCCATTCTGCTTCACAGAGCTCTCTCAGAACGGTTAGTGAAAACATCCTTTAAGATGAAAAGCTTTTGGAAGGAGAACAGGACGTTCTGAGCACATAACAAGTACTCTGAGGCAAGAAAAGCTGTCTCATTTTTAAAGTTAAGCTCATTAGAGATTGGGTTCATGCTTTGTAAATGATGTTGCAATGGCAACAAAACTGGATCCTTAATCACTCTAGGTGGAACAGACTCACCTCTTCACATCTGCATATGCCTCCCCCAGCATGGATATTCTGTTCTTCTTACATTCAAGCCCACAGACAAATCTGTGGGTTGTACATCCCCTCTCACTGAGCCCAGGCAAGCAGTGTCTGACTGTTTGTCTTTTGAAAACAGATTTCTTTTACTCTTCCTCTCTGAAAGTACGGTAGTCATCTGCTGGAATAGTGGGGCAGAAAAAAAAAAAAAAAAAAAAAAAAAAAAAAAAAAAGAGCCTCTAGACTGTTTGCAGCTGTGTCCTGTATATCATCTATGGCTGTGCCCATAATAATCTCTGCCTACCACTTTCCAAAATTAGAGAATTCTGGTTCACAGAAAGCAAAACCACTGACAAAAAGTTCTGATCATATTGGTTTTCTTTCTACTGGATTTCCTTATTTCCCTGAAGCATAATAAGAGTCCTTGTTCTTTTCTTCAAGACCGTTTAAAACTCTGTCCCTCCTAATTTGTTTTGCCCCATCCCTGGAGGTGTTCATGACCAGGTTACATGAGGCCCTGATCTAGTGTGTGGTGTCCTTGTCCATGCCAGGGGGTTGGAACTAGGTGATCTTTAAGGTCCCTTCCAACCCAAGACATTCTATGATTCTATGCATCACAAATTACAACTTCAGTCTTTTCACCCTTCAAGTCAATTACTCTCCATTTTCCAAACCACATCTGTTATTCCATAGTCCTCAGCTCACTTAGACTTTTCAGGTTTGCCATTTACATCAAACCCTAAGGAAGAGAGAGGAGATCATAATATATTAAAAGTAAAACAACTTCTTAAATATGTGTAAAGTAGAATTAAATAGTCCTTAGCTCCCTGTGGAGAAAGAGGTACAAGAATCCATTGTGCAAAACAGGCAGTCACTCTGTGGTTCCTCTGACTCATCCCTTGTTTGCTGCTTCTTCTCAAAGCTGCAGTTTTAAGAGTTTATGTGCTCCAACATGTCTGTGTAGATCTTAACACGCAGCGGTACTCTATGTTCAAGGAGAAAGGATAGTACCAAGAAAATGAAAGCTGGAGGCTTTTTTCCAGCAGTAGTACTTTCTGTTAATTATTTTGTTTTGTTCTGCTATTTCCATGTAGAATGACAAAGGTAACACTGTTATTGCCTACGTTATATTTGGACCATTGTTAACCTCTTCCATATTTTCCCGCTGGACAGAACATAGATTTTTTCCTAGTTTTCATTTTACACAAACTCAGTTACTTTTGGTGTTTAAACTTACAAAACGACTGAAGAGTCAATTACTTCTCTAGATCCCAATTTTCAAGGTGTAACATTTCAAAACTTCTCCCCTGTGGCACCATCACACATTTTCAAGACTGTGAAGACAAATGGCAGCAAATATGGCATATATCTGGGGAAAAATGCCTATGGTGAATTCAAAAAAGATAAAGCAATACTGTGATGAGAAAAACATCCTGTGATGTCATGAGAAAAAATAAACTTATATTTAGACAGGAAAAAAAAAAAAAAAAAAAAAAAAAAGATGCCTTGGCTTGAAATAGTGGTCAAAATTCCTTTGCTGGAGCAACTGGCCTTTATCCACATTACTGTTAAGTGCATATATAAGCACATAAAAATGTCACTAGGAGAAAAAAAACAAACAAACAAACAAACAAACAAAAACTTTATTTGGTAGTGAGAAAGTGGAAGCATCATATTATGAGAAGGATTAAAATAGCTTGTAGCAGCTAGATCAAAAAAAAGAATTCAATAACAACTGTTAATTTATTTCCCTCAGCTGGGCATAAGAGAAAGAAAAGAAAAACAAAAGAGCAGAAAAAGCCACAGAAATGATAAAAAGTAAAAAAGAAGCAGAAGGCAGCAAAAATTTGGCACATATTTTATCAGACGGGCATACAGAGAAGTGGGCTAGCATGACAGTATGTTAGGAGTCAGAGAACAAAACCTCAGTGATGTGAACACTTTGCTTTGCTTTGCTGCGGTCACAAGCATTCTGCCTAAGAAAAGACACTGTGTGCAAGTGCCACACCATTTTATGAGCACTTTGACACAAGACATTAATCACTTTTCTTCACTAGAGGCAGCTTGCCAAGTATTGTTCTCTGTTCTGGAGGAGATTTGAATAAGTTTTGCACCTACCTAATAGAGAGTCAAAGCTAGCCCAGAGTTTCATTTTGAAGCCATTTTGCTGGAGCTTTCCTGTCATATTGCATTCATTTCTATAAGATTCAAAATCTTTATCTCCTTAAACAGCTACACGGGGACACAGATATGTGGGGTCACTCCACCGGCCCATGCAGCTCAGCATCCTGCCCCCAACAGCCTCCATTTACCACTGCTCTGGGAAAAGATGTAAACCACCCAGACAACTGCATAAAGCTCTCATGAGGGGAATTGCCTTCCTGGTTCCTGCAGAGAACAGTGTGTGCCCCGAAGCATGAGATTTGATTACCTTACTCCAGAACATTAAACTTCTAATGCTCTTAGAAAGCCTACAAGCTATTAGGCATTTTCTTGAAATACAACTACCATGTCTAGCTTGATGGCCCCCTATAGAACAGGCCATGTGCCTGGTATTTCCTTGTACTAATCACCAATCATTAATATCATCACATGATCTCTGCTCATAGCCAAACATCCTTTTACCAAAGGCCAAGTGCCATGCAGTCTTAGATTCTACCAGAAAAGAAAAAGTCAGTCTTGGATTTAGGGCCAATGAGACAACTTGCTTAGTGATAAGAAAGATCTATTTTACCATTTCTTGCAAGCAGCTGCACACACAACACTCAGGGAACCCAAACCTTCCCTGTGGCAGGGAAGAGAAAAAGTGCATCTGCCTGCTGAGTGAAGTGGGTCAGCAGCCTGACCATTAGCAGTTCACCCAGAGACTTATTCTCAGTCTTGTGGTGCACATGCTCTTTTGCTCCAGGGCTTGAATAGAAAAAAAAATAAAAGCCCTGTGAACTGACAGTGATAACAGTGATTTGGAGAATCTTGAGTCTGAGACATTCTGGGGAGAAAAGAAAGAAAAAGAAAGACAAATGGAGTTATTTCACTGTTGGCTGAGCTGACAGGCAAACTGTTCCTACGGGCAGACACTGTAAAGTCATTTGATCTGCACCATAAGCATAGATTATTCCAAGTGGTCTAGTAAAAGGTAAATTTTTCTCTAACCCCATCCACTGCAGATCATTCAGCTGTGAAGGGTTCTTAACTTTCCCCAGAAGAAATAAGATGCTCTTTTCTCTTCATTGATACCCAGAGATTTGCAGGAAGTAAGGCCACTTACCTGGAGTCCCTTGGTATGCTGTGACCAGATCTGACCAGGTAACATCACTGACAAAATTCCTGCCATTCTAAATGAAACCAGGGTTTAATTCCCTGTGACTGTAAAAGCTTTAGGTTCTGCAGTTCCTCTACAGTAGGATCTGTGGCTCTCAAAGGTGCGCTCTGCACTTACCTTTCAGGCATTTTTCTACCATATGCTAGCAGGCATTAAAGGCAGTATAGTCAGCTAGATTATGCCAGATGTTTCTGTGTCAACTTACTCGGCCCAGGATCCTTTCTGTGAGCAGACTCCTTTCTCCCTCCATACAGATCTTTAACAGAATCAATGGTATGCAAAAGTAATGCAGCATTCTCCTCCTGCAGGTTTAATGGGACATGCATACAGAGATGGGTGTGTGGCTGACATTATCAAAAGATACGAAAATAAAAATAACTACTTCCTAATTGAATAGCTTTGTAGATGACACAGAAGAGATGAGAGAAAACAAACAATGGTTTGTCTTCTATACTGCTGTACTGTATAGTAACAATCTCCTCTTATTAGAGATATAGCTGAGTAGAGAATAGATTTAAAGCCTTGAACTTGCTCAAAAGAATAACTGCATGCTTTCTTTTCCAATTTGTGCTGAAAGGTGACAACACAAAAATATATTAAAAATAATAAATATATGAAGATATAGCTTAAACTTAATATTTCACAATTTAAAAAATATATATATATATATATAAAGAATTGAGACAAAAATGACCGGTACTGTAAATGTAAGAGGGAAAACTTGATATTCTCCATCTCATAAAATAACTGGAATTAGAATTAGGTTAGAATTGCTGTACTGCTTGGTGTCTGTGTCTGCTTGGTTCTTTATGTTATCAAATCTTAATTTGATCTGAGTTTTGTGCTGAATTTAAAAAGCAAGAATAGCAACTTTCATTCAATCTTAAGATGACATTGCTTGTTTTTACAGGGTTCCTAACTGAATACACTTTTCATCCATGACTTAGATAGTGGAGGATGTTACCTGAGCTACAAAATTGAGACCTGGATTTTTAACCTCCATTTGCACTCAAAGTTTAAGAGAATTCTGCCTCCAGTTTTTGGAAAAATTATTCTGAACCCTCTAGTCCTGTGGCAATTGCCATCAGGCTCAGGGCAGAACTATTTATTTTTGAAAATATAGATCTATTCATACGCAATGGCTCTTTGCAAGAATTAAAGAAGTGCGCTTTTTCTTTCAAACATATTTTTATTTCTGACAGATTATTCACTCACATTCATATTAAACTGGGGCAATCTACCAGAAATGAACTTCTGCAGAAAGGATGTCTGACAAAAGCTAAATTAGAAAAATGTCACTTATCTATGTAATAATAATTTCTCTGTGTAATTGGAGAAGACAGCATAGGATAAATACGGAAATGATAGTAGTACTTTAAAGTAGCATTTTACTAACACCCTGTGACTTGAATTCCCTGCTTTACATTTAAAGTGAGCCAACTGATTGTTAAAAGCGTGTTTATTGGGGATTAACATTCATGTAAAGAATGAGTGCTTCCTAAGCCTTGGAATATCTGTTTTTAATGATCAACTGGCATGCAATTAGCCAAGAATATAGCCAAGCAAATAGCCATGAACCCTTAAGATCTACATTAAATGTGTATTGGAGACATGTTTCAAACTGTCACTGAAGTCATTCTTAGCTAATGGCATCAATATTTTTATTCAGAAATATAGAAATAATCACAGGTTCTTATTTTTGTTGCCTCTCACTGTGGAAAGTCTGATTGGAGTAATTAAGTATGTCATCTAGATTAATGCCCTCTGTTTCTTAGAAACTGAAAATAGGTTCCTCCCTACATTTGCATTCATTAAAACTCATAAGCATTGTCTCCGTTTAATGCCAGTATTCTAATGACTTCTTAAAGTTAACAGCTTTAAAGTTTGAGAAGAAAAGCATTAGTTAAAATAACTCTGTTCTCGTAAGTTTTCATACAATAGCAGCTCACTGAAAACTTCACAGCTGACATTGGTGGATAGGAAACAGTTATGACTCTGAAGCTGTCACCACTGCAGAAGAGGTTATTGTGGCTCTGCACTAGCAAAACTGAGCATTTATCTATATATATGTATATATACAGATTTTTAAGACAAGCAACTGAAGAATGACTTGTCCATTTGAATTATGAACTCTTCTGCCAGTAGGCCTCATTCAGGTAAGCTGCCAAGGGCTTCAGTCAGTTCTATTCTGCTGCTCACACGTGATGGTCACTCTAGCACTGGCCTTCAGTTCCTGGATCTCAGGGACTATTTTCCTATGGTTGCAGTGAACTTGCATTATAATGTTGCAAACTGATCCCTACGTTGGTTCATTCAAAAAAAGTCCTGTGATTACAATGCTTGGGGATGTTTGACTTTTTACAAATGCCCACTGTCACAACTCTGCCTAGAAATGATCATTTCCATTTCAACCAGTGTTGATCTAAGATTAGGATTTATGTTTATCAATTTTCTGTTGGTTTGGATAGATACTTGACAAGAAGAAAGTAAAAGAATTATTTGAGTGAAATTAACTTTTTTTTTTTTTTTTTTTAATCTTTCTGTATTTTTAAATTATACCTCATGCCAACAAACTCTAAATCTCAGACAACAATAGCCACAAAACCAGTCAGAAAACTATAACTGGGGAATTCTTTGGGGCAAGAAATACACTTCCAGAGGCATGTCAGGGAGCAAATACTAATAGCTAATTGTTACTGTGTTAGTCTGTTCTAGCTAGTGGGTTTTGGCTTTTTTTTTTTTTTTTTTTTTTTTTTTTAAATGAGGCTGCAGCCTTCTGCTTCCTGAGAAATTATATTGGATTTCTCAACAGGAAACTCTTATTTTTTAGAAGAATTATTATTTCAAGTGTTCTTTTACGCACGTTCTTCTGGAAAACCTAAAAAGGGAGGAGGAGTTTTTCCCAACAAAGTTGCAAGGATCTCTTCCTTACAAAATATTCCTTTTCTGCAGTTTAACTGGACTTGTCCTTGTACTGAGACAGCTCTTCCTCATGATGAGAAAAGACAAATAAGGAAAAACAAGTCATCTTGTTGTGCATCTTAACAACCCCTTTCAGAAATCTTAATTTAAATAGCAATTTTCCCCCATTAACAGCAAATAGATAGCAACTTTGCAGTTGGAATGTGCATAAACTCATGTGAAATCATACTATTCACATTTGGCAGATGTAAAATTGAAGCACAGAAATCAAGGTGAGTGCAGCCTAACATGATTCTGTGGCTAAGTAATTTGTGCAAGATAACGCAGCAGGTCTATGACAGAGATTTTAATTCAGATTTCCTAAATTTTCATCTATCATCCTGACCATCCTCCTGCCTTTTCTCTCTCATCAGTTTTTTTATTTTCTATATTACCAGAGTGATCCTTTCCAAACATCAAGCATGTATTTGGAAAGGAAGTGGGAGGTAGCTGCTAAAGTTAAAAAGAAAGTCTATGTTTTAGAAAGAAAGCAAGCCCCATAAACTCCAGCTAGCACCTACAGTTGGAAAATGAGGTTTTCTTTCTTTCAGGGTGCAATTAAAAATACTGCTTGTTGTTGTCATATGTAAAATATGCACAGAGGAGAATAGGCTGGGGAATAAAATGACTGACTAGCTAGCACCATTGAGTCTCAAATACCCTGAAGATTGCTTTCTCTAGAAAAAAAGACTGAGGAAATGTGAAGACTTTTCCACTGCTGTCAAATCTCTTGTCTTTCTGGGTATAAAAAGGAGGCTTCCCCTTGCCTTTGTCTCCATCTCATGATCTGAGACAGAAACCCTCTTCACATAAGTAGCACTGTGGTTGGCCTTTGGATAGCATTTTCTGCATAAAAAAATAAAATAAAATAAAATAAAAATCCATGCTAATTTCATAATACAATATTGGAAATTGTGCTTATGAAGTAACCTTGAATTCCTGTGCACCTCTGGCACGCCATAACCCTACCCAGCCTGCTGCCTCCAGCAAAACAATGCATTTTTATATAAAAGGCTTCTAGCCATGACTGCAGTTGAGGGCCTGTTGTTTTGTAGTGACCTTATACATAGGCCACATCCATTCACAGGGCAAGGAAAGAAAATACTCTTTTTTATCTACTCCATACAGAAGCAATGGATGAGGGAAGGTAAAACCATACAATTATCACTGACAAGTATACAGTGGAGAAGCAAGTCTGCTGTAAAAGTGATCTTTTCAGTAGTGGAATGAAACTGAAAGATAAGGCTTAGAAAAGTTGTCCTCTAAAACTTATCAGGAAGTGTGTGTTTTTTTTTGTTGTTGTTGTTGTTGTTTTGGTTTTTTGTTTTGTCGCACAGAGAAACCTTGCCAGCACAGTGAGAATCCAAGAGAACTTAGTGTCCCTGTTTGGGCTGAAAATGGTCATGACAAACAACTGGAGGGTGCTGATAGCATATTGCACTACATGCATTCTCCACAATATCCTTGCATTGCTCATTTTAAAAGAAGAAAAACATTTCCTGCCTGGATACATAACAGAGGAGGGCAAATATTCTGGAATGACCTGAGACAAAGGCAGGATTTTGTTTTGTTTTCTTTTGTTTTAATGAGACTCAGAGAAAAATAATGGTTCAGGATACCAGCAAATAGCCCAGTTGGGCTTTTGCCCTCAATTTCAGAAGGAAGAAAAACAACCTTCCCAGACTCCTGACATTTTCCCCTACATCTATCTTACATCTTATCCAGGACGGCCTGCTAGTACTTGGAGAGTGGCATTGCTCATGCTAGAATTTGGTATCAAAAGGCCTTCAAGTCTTAAGATTTCTTCTTATGTTGCCTTTTCTCAAGACATTTCTCCATTGCATAGATGTAGTTTAGTAGCAATTGTAATGACTAGTAGTCAGGCACAGAGCTGACCTCTTCACCAGGACTGAAAAAGTAAAAATAGGCCCTACACTCAGAAACTTTTTTTCTAATACTTCTTAAGTATTTTACATAAGAAACTATTTGGTATTTGAAAATGCAGTATTTATTCAAATAAAATATTTTAAAATATCTTGAATAACATGTTAACTCATTAAAATCAGAACCAGAGAAAGCCAAGATTTGAAGAATCTTTTTGCTGGATTTTTCTGTCAAAAGCAAGGCCTGGTTTTGAATTTTCATTAGCGTGTAATTATTTTTGCTCAGCTGGCTTGCAAAGAACTCTTAACACCACTGTCAAATGCAATAGGATCCAGGGACAATGTTTTGATTGCATTTAAAAAGACTTCCTTGTGTAACAGCAGAATATATACATGGGCATCCAACTCCTGATTCCAAGACTAAGCTTTCATAGCATATAATATCACCAGTCACAAGAAGTTTCCACTTTCCTCAGCTGTTAGTTCTGAAGAGAAGTAAAAGCAAGATGGATGTTTCTGCTTTCACACCACTGAAAGTCAGGACTAATTCCAGAAAGATCAACTGAACTATACTAGCATAATCTTAGCATAAGTGAGAACACAAGCAATATGTAATACCATTGTACTTGTTGCCCTCTTGTGTATTTTTTCTTGTAATTATGACTGTCTGCCTAGTATATTTCACATGCTGAATTTCATAACTATATTAGCCCCTGTTTATTTCTTTTTGTCTGGTGACACCCATTCTCAGACTTTTTTTTGGGTTCTCCTAATAAGGTTAGGAAATCTTAGTAGATCATGAAATTTGAACTATGTCGTAACACTGAATGAAGATTAACATTTTCTTTTGCAGATTTTGCTGTAATTTTCTGGATGATTTTATTTTAAAAGTCTTCATAAACAAATTTGAACCACTATTAATAATTCTTATATTTTTCTGTTTAATTTCCCACTTTAATTTTTATAAATCTTCACACTTTCTATAGCCTGAAGAGAACTTTATTGCTAATATATTGTGCACCACCAATAGCTTCAAGTATACTTGCTATAGTCATCTCGTAGGTGATGTTCGGTACCGTACCTTCCTTCAAATCTTTTTTGCACCATCTCATCTGTAATGCTCAAGTACTGTTCAAGTACTGTTCAGATCCAGAGCAGGACTCATCTCACATAACTATCCCAAAGTTATGGCATCTGGTCAAGTACTTTACCTGTTTTTGTTTGTTTGTTTGTTTTTGTTTGTTTGTTTTTGTTTTTGTTTTGTTTTGTTTTTGTTTTCTGTAGTTAAAAGAGATAAACCATTTTGTCAAGATACAAATATTTTCTTCATAAGGTCATTGAAATGAATTGTTTTACATCAATTAGATCTTTACCCTAGACAGCTAGCACAGACTAGGTTTCATCTTTCCTATGGCAAAGGTTAAATGAGATTAATCTAAATTCTTGTGACAGAAGTTGGGAACCCCAGGCACACAGTGAATGGGAAAATAATAATAATAATAATAATAATAATAATAATAACATTGGAAATGGAAGTTTCATGCAGGTAGACAAGAAACTTCATCAAAAATTCTTATTTTACTATTTGAAAATATCTCCACGGCTAATGTGATAAGGCTAAGTAAAGTAAATAAATAAATAAGTAAATAACTACCTAAATAAATAAAGCCTGTTCTTGCAATGTGCACAGGTTGGAGTACATCTGGTTTATTTTGCAAAAGTACAGCCACTTAATTTTATATAGTCTCCTACATTCAAATGTGATGAAGTAAAAGAAGACTTAGAAAATCAGGAGTGCAGAAAATATTACCTAGACAGTCATGGTCTGTTTGGTTTGGCAAGACAATGCCAAAGTATTTTTCAGTTGTTGTTTTTTACAGATAAAATGCAGGAAAGAGAAAACACAACAGTGAAAAAAACAGCACTGGCAGAAGACTGTGTGGAAACTAAGGGACCAAAACCACACTTAGGTCAGTTTTCAGAACTGTTTCTGCCTGTAGGAACCAGGCAGCAGTATGGCTTTGTAGGCATGTCATTAACTTTCATTTTCATGTGTGAACACAGAACAGAGGCTGAGAGTCCTCAATACAACAGAGAGTGAGTTGAAACAGAGTGCTAGGTCTTTTGAAAGAAGTGCCAAGGACACATCTATTTACATGATACTCAAGCCCCTGACTGATACTGACACAACACATATAACTGCTAAAACCAATTTTCTTACAATGGTTAAACAGGTAAAAAAGTCCAACACATCCCTTATCCATCCTGTCTGCTCTTCCTTCTTTTCAGAGTAAGTGAGGCTTTTGCTAATTGCTGCCACATGCAGTTTTAATGCATGAACAAGTGTCTCAGAAAAACATACAACAAACATCAACAGCTACTGTAGTTTGTGATTTAGATCCCATGTCACCCTTCCAAGACAGGAAAAATAACAAAAAACAAAACAAAACAAAAAACAACAACAACCACAAAAACGCAAAACCATCACTTACATGATAATCTTCTCCAAGAGCTGGTAGGACATCATAATCCCTTGGAAAAAAAAAAAAAAAAAAAAAGTATCAAACTGGAAATACTGATAAGCATTTCACTAGAAGAGCCCAACTGCTGCTGGAAGGAAATGGAAAGAATGAAATTTAAGAATTCAGCTATCAATTTGTTGAAGAGCTTAATTTTTCCATGTAATGCTTTTATCATATTACTAAATCTGTAAATCTTTAAAAAAAAAAGTTTTTTGACTCCCTAAATGTGTGCCAGGTTATGCAATCAAAAAAAAAAAAAAAAAAAAAAAAAAAAAAAAAAAAGATTAAAGAACCATCACTTTAAATAGAAGTTGCTGTTGCAAGTAAACACTTTTTGTATGTCATGTTTTGTAGAATCTGACCCTGTGCTAATAGGCACTCTGTGGTATGCTCTCTGTTTATAACTTTATGCTCAATTTAGAATAAGCAGTACTAATGAAGAATGGTTTGAAGTAGAGGATGCCATGCAGAAGTGTTTATTCTGTGCCAACGCCCTGTTAACAGAACTCTTTCCATTTGGTCCTCTTAGACATTTCAGCCTGCAAGTGGCCACATGAGGGGAAAAGACATTAGAGAGGACTACAGATTATCTTCTCTTATTTTTGCCCCAAAAGTAAAATGTGTTTTGATACAGACCTCAACCCAGCCAGAAAAAAATTGTGTGTTAAAGGTCATGGGTCAAAATGAAAATAATCCATTTGGGGAGCTGGCATGGCAGGGCTGGGTATAAGAGGAATAGATGCAGGTGCAGACTGACACACAGGACACTTGCAATTTGTATGTTTCATACTGGTTATTAAATTCAGAAGTAGAACTAAATTCCCAAAGGATAGGTATTGCAACATTTAATTTTTAGCGTTCTGTCCAAAACATTAGATCTCCACTTTCCTTTGTACCACACCAGATAAGAGCTGAAGTTTGAATATTAAACCATCAGCACTACAACACTTGCAGCTGCCTACAGGTGGGACAGACTAAGCCTTGGTACCCAGGTTTTCAGTCGATGCCCAAAGCAGGGTGAATATGGTTCATGAAAACATTGGATGCAGACATGGAAACAGCCTTGTAACCTGCTATCCCTTAAGTCTCATACTCACTCTCCCTGTCTTCCTGGCCCAGTGAGTGTTGGATTCCTCATTGCACAAGGTTTTCTCTTTAACAGAAGCTGTGGAAAACAAGTTTTCCAAAAGCCAGATGATTAAGAAATTCTTCAAGGACATCAGAATCAAGATATGCCACAGCCTGGGCAACTATACTTAGATTAACTAACTTCTTGAGGACTAAGGCAGGATAAATCCCACCCCACATGACCACCAAATTATAAGACATTGCTTAAAAACAGAAGTGGACCCTGCACCCCTGATTCAGAATTAGCTGGCATCCAGACTCCTAAAGCTCAGAGATGCCTAGACTTAAAAGGTTTTTAATTAGTTCTTTGTTTATTCACCTGTTTATATAAACAGTGATCTCTACTCAGAGGTCCACAAAGTAACAGCACAGCACGTTAAGCCCATTCACGCCCATTCACCACAGGAACAGATCAATATTTATTTCTTTTTATAACACACTTTTTATATCATGTCTTTTTGCATCTGGAGCCCAGTAAGAGGGAAACTATTTCAGGCTGCAGAGTATGTATTCACTTTGAGTAGCTTGCATGTCCTTAGAAAGGCCAAAAGCAAGCAAGCAGCAGCAAGAGGGGTCATAACTTCACTGCCTGCCCACCACACCTGACTTCTTCTGGCAATGAGGACTAGTATTGACAAAATACAAGAGCTTTATGCTAAATGCACCTAGGGGGAAGAAGGGGAGGGGGGAATGGGGAAGGGTCAGATCCACGTGCTTCCCCCTTGCCTTTGGCAGCCCTGGCTGTCAGCAGTGGTGTGAGGCTCAGCCTTCCCCAGCCACCATGTGCTTGGGGGCAACCTGGCTGCAGCCTGACTGGCAGGGCCTCAACAGGATCAGCATTATCAGCTCAAACAACAGGAAGATGTAACGTTGTGTGCCATAAGGAGCCCCAGGAATTTGCTTAGGAAAAAAAAAGCTGAGGATACATATTTAAAATAATAATAATAATAATCCTTTGTTTTAGTCTTCAAGTATCATAACAGATTAATTATGACTTGCAATATTTACTTTCACTTTTTTTCTTTTTTTTTTTCTTTTGTGAGGCTTTTTTGTATATAGTCATTTAGATTCTGCCCTTTGTCCCCCACTTAACCAGTCTCCTTCCTATTAAAATGCATTAAAAATTTATCCTGTTCTGAGCTGTTGTTTCATCTCAAGGTAAGGCACTTCAGTGATTTGGAAAGTATTACATCCCACTGGTTTTATGGCAGTATCTGGCTCTCATGGAAATGTGGTTCCTACTCACCCAGCTTTCTTTGAGTTACTACATGCAACTAAAGCTCATTATTACAGGAAAAATGAAACATCCTGATCAAACTGCAGCTTGGGCTTAAAAATTCCTGAGGAGAGTCACAGCCTAACACTGTTCCCATAGCTCACAATGTCTCAGATGCATATCAAGGTTTCTGAGATTGAGTTCTATTGTTACCCCTATCCTGCATTAAACAAACAGAAAAACATCTAGACCTGCATCGAGAAGTGGGGCTGAAGAGAATTAAAGGTAGCAAAGGCTATCCGCAGAAAATTTGGTAACAAATTAACAGCAAATATTAAATTATTAGCAAAAATTAAAATTTTAACTAGGCCTCAATGGAAAGTGAAATGGTATCACAATGCCTTAAGCACATTATAATTGGTTTTATGCTCTTATTTCCCTCTTTAGACATAGGTTTCCAGTTAAACCATGATTTCAGGACATACCACAGCCTCCTCATTTGGAGAAGAGGTCTGGTTCACTGTTGGACCTGGAGGGCAACAAAGGACTGTGCCCTTCTATCAGAAAAATTGAATGCAAAGATTCAGCTCTACTGCTCTGCCCAAAACAAATTTATTTTGACTCTTGGCATTCTGCTTTTCCATTGCTAACAGTAGATATATTGACAGACAGAGACAGATAGAATATATACCAAAGACAAATATATTTCTCATGTATTGCTGTTTTTGAAAAGACTGTTTTCAAACACCTCTAAAAAGACTGATTATCATAGAATAAGCAAAATCTGAATTTAGCAGCAATTAAAAGTCAAATTACAATGCACAGATTCATAACCCACCTAGAGCTCTGTGGTTCTGGCCACATCTGGCTGTTCGTGCTCAAATTAGAAAACGTGCTCTAAGCCTGAGACACAGTAAGAGGAAGCTTAATGCTGTTTGCCATAGGGTAGCAAACGTGCCTGAGTTCATAGCTCTCAAGGTGCATTTGAAGTCTTGCTGTGGAAATATTTCTCTGGCCTACAGCCAACAACAGAATGAATGGTGAAGCACATGCCCTTCTCCTTGGACAACTGTATTAATAATGGGGTCTTCTTGTGACCTTTCCACAAGACATGTTTGAACACCATACCCTGTTATTAGGTCTGTACAACTTTCAGATCAGAACTGGCTGGCCAGCCTGGAGGACAGAAAACATTATACCAAAGTCTATTCTGTACCCATTTAGAAAAAGATGCTTGTGTAAGATTCATCATCATGTTCCTGGATATTTTATGCAGACAACATGTGAAGTGATATATAATCAAATATGTGGAAAGAAGAAGGACTCGTTCCCTTAACATAAACACTCATTCTCTAGACCAGTTTGAATTAGTCCTTCTTCTCATGTCTCTTTCTTTTTTTTTTTTTTTTAAATGTAATTATTGTCTGGGAAATCTGACTCCAGCTAGCCACCTGCCAAGTACTGACTCACATCTGTGTACAAGATGTTCCCAGCTCTTCTGCATGCATCTGTATCTATTTGCAGAACATATTGGATCAGCTGCTTTTTGCATGCACAGAAAGAAAGAAGAGCCTCCAGCATAACCACAAGGACAGGACCTGTGGTTTCTTTCCCTGGCTCCTAATTGCTCTATGCTTATCTCTCCATTCCCCCTGACTGGTTACAGAATTGATCACTGTGGCTCAGAAGCATTGCCCTGGACTCCCAGGTAAACTATATCAAGTGGCAAATCTCCAATCCTTGGTTTGGATATGTTGTAGTCTACTATGACTACATAGTGTCTTGATAACAAGCTGGCTAAAATGGCTAAGTTCCCATTCCTCAATTATCAGCTTAGAGCATTTCTCTAGTGATAGCAGTGTTCAAATATAACAGCATTCATAGCATTGACCTTGCATTGATGCTGCCTTCCAGCACACTCAGTGACATGTGGACACTCCTGAAATTAATTTGGACTCTTTCATGGGGGGAGAGCGGCATGTACACATGTGCATCACTTATAAATGATAGTTTAGATTGGCCTTGTCCCCCAAATTTGGTTCAATCTTCTGTCAGGGACATGAGTGCACCTGAAGGATACTGTAGGGGGAAGAGAAAGACTGCAGAGAATCACTGCCCTGAGTAAGGCAGTCACTGCAGCCAGAGCCCTAACATCTACCACTGGATAAGAGTCAGGTAACCTATTTTATACATTAAGCCACCCCATCCATAAGCTATGCAGACTAAGGAAGAAATTCCTCTGGCAATTTGCTTCCTGTCAGTACATTGCTGGTCTACCTGTTGGCTATTCTTGCAGTATAGTACTCTAAAGGAAATCTGAAGTTACACTTTTCTGACTCAAAGCCATTTAATCTGGAGAGCTGCAGAAGACCCTGGAATTTTCTGGAAGCTAGATATAGCTGGAAATAGCATTCTGTAAGCCTTCTTCTAAGAGCAATTGAGAGTTCATCTTGTGTTGCATCTGAGGAGGTTATTTTCACCAGTAAGAAAACCTATCATATCTGGTCTCCAACAATTTTTTTTAATTATCAGTCTACAGAAACAAGATATTTAAATGAAAAGAAAATGGCCAAAGAAAAGCACTTGGGCTCCTTTATATAGCTTTCTGCCAAATAATATATATATTTTTTTTTTTCCAGAAGAAAAAACTTCAATTCATTGCAACAAAAGAAAATACAGCACAAACTCCTTTACGAGTTAAGTGAAAAGCTATGTACAGTATTTAGCCATATTTTTATTCTTTGTGTCAGAGCAGATCCTACCTGTATATTATGTATGTGACACATGATTAAGTGTTCATAGTTTAATGTGTGTTCATAGTTTGTTAACACTCTTCAATATCTCACTTTGAGAAGCAAAAATGCAAGAGGTTATGCTCCTGCAGCCTTGTGGAAATAACGGTTCTGGCAGGGAACAGAAGCACTGCCAAACTGTGTTATCTGATTGTCTAGTCTTCCTTTTACCCACCTTTCTGTGAAGAGGAATGCTCAGACTTGCACTGTACAACCAAAAACCAATCTCTTTCACTTTTCACAGAAATTTATATTTAGACAGTCTGGGACAGGAGCCCATATTCTCTCTGCAGTGTATTGATACCCATCTGGTTGTTCAGCAGATATGAGAGGGGCCATTATGGTTGTGACTGTGTTGAAAAGGCAATTACTATGTAGGTATGTGTCACACTGGCTAAAGCCTGCCTTTCTCAATGTTTTTGAAGTTTGGACTTCTCAGATGACTCAAAGGGTAGAACAGTGAAAGCAGAGAAGAATGGAAAAATGAGAGAAAACAGTCTGATGTCTCCTGAAGAGCAACATGAGCCTCTGGCTGTTACTTCATCCACTGAAGCCATTTGGCAGAGGGTAGTCACATAATGACTCAACAACACATGCGACTGCTTCAGAGCACCTTCACATTGCTTCCATAGTGCTGTGTTTCAACAGAATGCAGTGTATTCCTTGTTTTGTTCTACCATGGTCATCTTCAGATCTTGCTATTTCAATAGGAAAAAAAAAGAAAATGTATTTCCTGACAAGGAATAAAATCTATTCCCATTACGTTAAGAGTAGATGTAGGAACTTTGCTTCAGCAAAACAAACAACACTTAAAACCCATCTCTGAAAGCAACATATGCTAGAAACAAGCAAGCAAAGAGAGTAAAATCTGAAATTCACCCTGGAAAAGGATCTTACAGGTTCAAAGATCCTCTGAGGAGATTTGGGAATCATTATGAAAATGAAAAAGACAAAGTGTAGCAACTGAGCTGATGATGCCTGAAACTAAGCGTCATAATGACATTATGATAGCATTATAATGACAGCTTTATCTTTATTCATGTTTGTTTGGTTTTGTTTGTTTGTTTGTTGGATTGATTGTTTTAATATTCCTGAATATGACCTACGTGACCTCGAGGAAGTATTCCAGGATGTCAGTAATAGTCTCATTACCTGCTGAGACTGCTTGCACTTACCATGCAACTCCTGCAGTACCACTAATCAGCAAACCCATTCTTATCTCATCGGCTGCCCAGCTTTCAGCAGCGGCTCCAGTGGTGACATGGCTGGAACTGCTGCTGTGTGCCTTGGAGATAAAAAAAGAACACCCTATCTGACTCACTGAGTTAATATCTATTAGCTCTGCCAACACTGTGTTCAGTGTCTGGGAAGCTGATATAGTAAATTTCTGCCCATATTGGTAATGGCAATGATTCACTGAAGCAGTTTTAAAGATGTTAGGATCATGTAACAGGATTAGGATTTCTCTAACTGGCAAAAGATATAGGGATTTAAACTACTATAAATTATCTCTTTCTTTTACCTTGGCTTTCTTTTCCATATTTACTTGGATTTCTGTTCCCAATGTTCTTTTGTTGTTTCCCTTCTTTTAATTTCCTTCTTTCTTTCTTTAATTTTCCTTCTTTTTTTTTACTCTTTTTCTTTCTTTCTTTCTTTCTTTCTTTTTCTTTCTTTCTTTCTTTCTTTCTTTCAGCACAAACTGAGGTACAAGAAATACATTGATTACACTATGTGCCTTTGGTTTTTAACCTGTTGATACTGTACTTCTGGAAGCCTGTATCACTTCTGTCAATGCAACTCTGCAAAAGTTTGGACTCTGCAGTTTTCATGGGACATGCCTATACCTATCCCCCTTCTTGAAAATTCATATTACTTTGCTAATGACTGACCTCACAGAAGTAAATGGTGTCTAGAAATTTTGTAAGGGATATGAGGCTGCAAGATAGAACAGAAACTCAGAAGAATTAAAGTTGCAGGGTTCGAACACAGGAAACAAATATGCATCTATTTTGGATGGGCCTGAGGGAAGGAAGGAAGCAGTCTGAAGGGCAGAAGACAATGTAGGCAATGAGGTGAACTAAAATGAAATGTGAGTGTACCAGGGAGGTAGCAGAAGAGTTTTCACTGAGCAGCTGTCACAGGACCATGAGAAACTGAACTCCTATGGCTCTCCCTGGGAAAGCTGAACTTTTCAAGAGGGATGGGTCCAGAAAATCTGTCCTTGTTCCCCTACCTTTCTCCCAGCAATAGCTCTGAGTATCAAGCAGACATCACAGCAAAACTTTTTGATGCCAAGAGCCTGGATGTGTCAAGAACACAAAACAAAATGAGTCACAACAGGAAGAACATAACTAATTCTAATTGCATAAGTAGGAACACTGTTTACATCTGATCTGTTTTCCAAATTTATATTTTTTTTTAATTTTTTTTTTTTATTTTTTTTTTACCAGAAATCTTACTGGATGAGCAGAAGGAATCTCTATCCCACTTACTTGCTTTTGCCCTTACAGCTATGAGATAATAATCACATTGCATCTTTTCTTTCCCCTGCCACTTGTTCTCAGAAGTTTTAATCTTTTTATTTTCTGACCACCACACATTTTCCATCTGTAGAATCAACATAATAAAACACCTCTGTACAAAGTTGAACTTTTTCTCCTACTTGTTTCTAGTATTCTATTTTTTACAGCAAGTTTCCTGGTGTTCCCATAGTGTCCAGTCTTCTAATTTTTCCACTTAACTAGGGTTATGTGTAGTTCTCCTCTGTGTTCTCATCCACCCTTGTTTTCAGGTCTTCCTCAGAGCTTCATGTGGTGGTTCATGTTGCTGTCATCATCCCCACCAGGAGGAACAGTGGCTGTGTACTTGCCAGAATTTGAAACAGAAACCTGTAGATGGAACAAGAGCTGTTATTGCCTGTCTCCAGATAAAGGTCTTGCCTTGGGGACATAGATACTTTACTTTCATAATACTTTGCAACAGTGAGCTTGAAGTATGTGCAGCTCCATGAATGAGTCATCAGTGGTGTCTATCTAGTGTTCGCTAATTCCCACTATTGTTATCCATAGTTCGACCTTCAGCAGTACTTCTGAATATGAATGCTACTGTTGGCTGTAAAATCATTGCTTAGCCAGGTTTAAATCTGCACAGGCTGAGTTTTCTTGACTTGTATGAGGCTGTAGATCCATAACTCTTCCTAAGATGCATTTCTTCCAAGTTAAAACCCCAAAATATATATTTATAAGAGCATCCTAATATTTTTTACAAAAAAATTAGGCAGAAAGGACCAAAACAAATTATGGAGCTTGGTTCATTCAAGGTGGCTTAACAGCAACAGACAAGACTAATGTCTCAGCAACAACATACCACCTTGGACTGTAATCAGTACATAGCATTCTTCAAATATTGAAACAGGTCAGTGTTTAGATCCCAGGTTTGCTCAAAAACACTGGAATGAAAAAAAATAAAAAGCATTAGAAAAAAATAGTTGGCTACCACTTACATGTCTTCTGTTTGTTTGGAGCTGGGAGAAAAAATGTTGCTAGAAGCTGCAGTGAGACTTCTCTAATTATACTGAAAGGGATTGAAGCCCAGGTTAGGTAGATGTAACTATTGCCCACTAACTATAAAAAAGGTGTACTTCTGTGGCTTTTTTTTGCAAAAAGTACCCCGTGGCTTCAGTGAGGAACTGGAAAACCTCCTCGCCTTGGCGCATCCATGACATATGGTGCTCTACACTTTTCACCCACATTTATTTTCACTTTTGGCCATGTAATCAAACCTTGTAAAACTGAAAACTCAAAACTCAAAACTCAAAAAAAAAAAAAAAAAAAAAAAGTACTAAAGATGCAAAGAACATGCAGTACCAAATAACATTTGAGGCTGATGTGGTAGAAGAAGAAAATGAATCAACAATTTGTGAATTATAGGTTTGACACCAATGGGGGAAAATGCTGTAAAACACTTCGCACCCTCAAATATTCACTATTTCCCTGTCTTTGCATGGGGCCAAGTTCTTGAGACCTATATGCATCTACTCATTACAGCTCAACAGCCTCAAATGCCAGTGCAGAATGACATTGACCAGTTCCTTTTTAAGTAACTTTACCGGAAAGCCTGAATGTTTGCAGATTAACTCAAGGCTAATCACTGAACTTCTTCGGTGACACAAAAAATGTTGGTCACACTTATTTTTTTTTTCTTATTTTTTTTTTCTTATTTTTTTCTTTTTTTTTTTCTTTTTTTTTTCTTTTTTTTTTTCTTTTTTTTTTTTCAGTGGGGGAGGGGATGAGGGGAGACTAAAAACATTTGATTTGGCTTGAAGTAAAAGTGCATACTTCACACATATTTCTAACCAACCCCCCAAAACAGTCCCTGGCTTTGAACATGTTGAACAGGAAGCCATTTAGTGTTGGAATGCTTACTCTGCCAGTCCAAGAAACACACATTCTTATTACTCCTGGGCTATCTAAAAAGGTTCAGGGTGAAAAAGTTTAATTTATATGTAGAACCTTGTTTCCTGTTTTTTTGTTGTTGTTGTTGTTGTTGTTTGTTTGTTTTGTTTTGTTTTGTTTTGTTTTGTTTTCTTGTGTGCCAAGTATGTTTTTTAAACTCTGTGATAGGAAACACATTTCCCTTTTTCTTCCTTTCGTCTCACTTTATTTACCCAGCTGTATATTTCACTTCAGTTTATAGCTTATATTCTTACCTGGCTTAAAGTCCAAAGACAGAATGAGAAAGAGGGAAAGATGGATGTTGTGTTTTCTTGGTTACTGAGGCAAGGGAAGAATCTGCGTGGAGGTAAAGCTGCCTTTATATCAATATCAAGGGAGTGGTGGATGGAGACTTTTCTTTCAGGCTGGTCTACAATATATGTTCAAGAAAGATGAGAAAAAGGGCACAAAGGAAAGAAGTGGCAATGCAGAGCAATTTCCCCCCATCACTGAATGAACTTGTGCAAGTTTGCACTCTATTTACATTCTCCAAATGATAGGCATGAGATAGGCATCTCATGTTTTGCTCAGTTTGGAACTACTTGCACACAGAAGGACGAGCAGCTAAAAATAAAGTTTAAATAAAGTTAAATAAAATTTAAATAAAATAAAATAAATAAAATAAAATAAATAAAAATAGTTTACAGAAGAAAAGCCTTCCTGAACAAGGACTGTTCAGGAACAGTCATTCAAAAGGAACAGGCATTAAAAAATGAAATTGTACACAGCTATTAAGTTTTCTACAATTAAAACCCAACCATTATACATATAACTATGCATGTCTATCACAGCTAAAGGGGACTACCAGGTCCGATACATTTTTGAATATATTTCTGAAATTTTTAAGACTACAACAGCCTTTGAAATGGTTTGAGGCTTTTCTTTTCTTGCTGTCCCAACATCTTGATATTGCCCAATTTAAAAAAAAAAAAAAAAAA
Source organism: Nettapus auritus (assembly GCA_011076525.1). Taxonomy (NCBI): domain Eukaryota; kingdom Metazoa; phylum Chordata; class Aves; order Anseriformes; family Anatidae; genus Nettapus; species Nettapus auritus. The sequence goes on from CM021767.1 coordinate 60,305,743, forward strand.
AAAAAAAAAGAGAGAGAGAGAGACAATGCACCAAAAAGAAGCCTGAGAGTGTCGTCTTTCCCATGTGCTGCCCTGTGGGTGAAATTATGCAAAAATGTCATTCCTCTGTTTTGCACTACTCTTCTTCAAGAGGTCAAAGTATTTTCATTAATAACCTCCAATTTAGAATTTGGTATAAATGGATATGATTTCTTCCACATCTGCAGCAGATCTTTTGCTTCTCTATACCTCTATTACTAAGAAAACCTGAAATTTCAATAAAGTAGCTGGTGTACCTCCAAAATCTCTTCAAAGAAATCCCCATTTCTTCAATGATGTGGTTATGACACACAGGCTGCAAAGCACCTATACCTGCAGGAGAGCCCCTGGCCTTACACATGGCATTGCTACTATAGTGTCAAGTATTTGAATGAAGAGATTTACCCACATTTCTACCAATCTTCCCAGACATACTAACTGGCACACACTAGCTGGAGTTGGGACAGAATCCTCAGGGCTATTGGGAAAGCAGAAATTCTTGAAAAAAGCTGCGGCATTTGTAGCATTTTTTCCATTTTCCCTTAGGCCTGTGAGCGGTTGCTTCCTATAAGCTGGCATACTCTAGCAAGTGGTGTGCTGAGGAGGCTCTGCTATGTGCTGGCCACAGCAGGTCGAGAGCCTGAGGTCTTCCATCTCCCACGTCCTTGATTTTTATTTATTTATTATTTATTTATTATTTGTTTATTTTTATTTTTCTGAAGAAAAAGAACAGAAAATAAAATTGTTCCTCCTCTCCTGCCAGAACCGCACAACCATTGCTAGAGAGTCCCTGGAGCAAAGTTCATGCTAGTTTGAAGAAACATTCTACTTTTTCTCTTTCTAGGGATTTTGGACTCAGGAAAGAAATGAGGTCTGATACTTCTCTGCATATCACCTTACTCAAGAAGGAGAGATGCAGAGTTCAGTTCTTGACTTTTGGATGTTGAAAATTCTCACCCACCCTCTGGACAGCAGAATAAAAGGGTCTTCTGTGGTCTGCAAGAACACTTGCAAAATCAAGTTTAATTAGACTTTTTTCTGACTAAATGATAAATAAATAAATAACATGAAGGTACTTTGTGCACTATTTTGAGGGCTGGATGCTAACAACCAGCAGTAAACGTATTTCAATGGTAATTGAATTCAAGAATCGTGGTAGAGCAAATCACTATTTGGAGCCTGGCTGTGACATATTATTACAATGAGGAATTGGCAGAAGTAGAATGAAATTCTTATCCAACAACTGTGCTTTTCATCCATCATTCCTTTGTCTGAACAGATTATAAATATTTTTTCTTCTTAGGTGTTCCTCACTCTTCTGGGAATCCTTAAGTACAGCTCTATTTCTTCTCTGTTTTGTGAACACTTCATTTCGTTTATGCAGCACTAGCTACAACCATATTGCTACAGGCTGTCCCCTAGGGAACAGTCTTACAGCAGGTAACATGGAGTGACTTGCATACATACTCTTCAGGGCTGCACTGTGCAGCAACTCTCCTGCTGTCTTCTCTGGAGTCCATAGAAAACCCCAATGGCCCTAACACACAATTATTGTATGTCATGACCTTTCAGAACATTTCAGCCTGCTTCTTTGGTGTCACCATAACATGATATCAAATGAATGCACACCATGGGACATGGTATCAGTCTGTGTGAGGATACCCAACGGCATGAGTTTTCTAGAATAATAGGAAAATTGCATAGAGCTGAGCAAGCTGAATAATTGGTGGCTTCTGGAAGCAAATTCTCCCCAGAATAACTTGTGGGTTTAATCTCAGGAAGACTAGATTTATTCCAAAGGGATGCCTGGAAACCTCTTATCAACAGAAAGAAAAAAAAAAAAAAAAAATAATGAACAGAGGTCTAGAGCCTGAGAACAAGCTGGGCACCTAAGCTAGAGTAAGGACATAACTGCAGCTCTGGCACTTCTACAGTTCTTCAGCTTCTGACCTGTATGAAAATGAAAAGTAATTCTTTTAAAAAATAACTTCTTTCCAAAGGTGTTTTTTTTTTTTCTTTTTTTTTTTTTTTTTCCTAAACAAACAACAACAAAAATACACAGTTGATTAGAATTTGGGATGGAAAAGACTTCCAATAGTTCTTATTTTATCCCAACAGAGTCATTCCAACTTTTGTAACTACTGTGCAAGCAGGATGAAGAGCTGGCATCCTCCAGCTACCCCCTCTCATCAGTGGGGAATGAGGGCCCAGGAGCAATGTGCTCTGACAGGCCTCCTGCTGTCTCAGTTGCACTTGGCCCAACAGTTTCAAAAACTTCAGGGGCATGACTCTATGCTCAGCAAAGTTGCAGGTAACCATCCTGTTGATTTCCATATTTGCTTGGTCTGGGTCAAAATGCACAATTCCTATGAAAGTCTTTGGAGTTTGCGTAAAGCAATATCTGGAGAAACAGTGCCCAGAAAGGTTTATGGAGGCTCCATAAATCAGTCTAATGAAACAGAAGGTAAGTCTCCCCAGTCTGTTATGCAAGTGGAAGCAGGCAGTCACACAGGGCTTTTGTGAGTCACTTAACACCAACTAAGGTGTAAAGCCCATACACTTACCCAGGAGTAGGTGTTTGCTGATAAAACCTAGCAAACTATAATCCACATTTAATGGTTAATGGTTTTGCCTAGCTGATACTAGAAAACTTACTGATAAGGGTTTAAAAATCCTGTCAAGCTCTTTGCAAGCTTCCTCAGCCAAATGGTTCAGACTAATTAGAGAGCATTGTCATAATCTTTATTTCTGTGTTGGTATGAACCTAGGGAAAGCTGCTTTTATGTCGATTGTTATGAAAGTCTGAAAATGTAGCAATTCTCTTGTATGCACCAGCTTAACTCCTGCCTGATCTGTGAATCCTGGCATACAGCCTGCCACCTCCAGGAGCTATGTTTCTTATTGAACTAATCCAGAGACCAGCTGTCCACTGAACAACAAAATATACCTTCCCAAATCCTAATGTTATTTTTTCCCCAGTGTGCCTTCCTTAAAGTTGACCATATAATGCAGTATGAAGCACAGAAGAATTTTCTCATTCTGTACAACTCTCTGTGACCGTAAGTCATCTTCAGTCTTACAGATATCTTAATAGAGAAATAGAAGGTTTATTTTTTCTGTTTCTGAGTTAAATAACTGCAGGCATTTAATGAGACCTCCCATACACGCTGGAATGGTGGAATTATTATAATGGTTTTAAGAAAAGGATTTTCAGCTATTTTCTGTTCCCTGACAAATTCCAAATGACTGACAAAGATGATCTTTGTCTAATCTTCAGGGATTAGTGGCATCCCTGCCCATGGCAGAGGGTTTGGAACTGGGTGTTCTTCAAGGTTCCTTCCAACCCAAGCTGTCCTCTGATTCTGTGAAGGAATATAACAGAAAACTTTTATTTCTGTAGATTTAAGACTTAGACTTAAGACTTTAAATAGTAGTAACTAACATATATTGTCTCTTTCTGTCTCTTGAACTTCCAGGTATACAGATATTATAAACTCTTCTATGTAACAGCTGAACTGTCTGATTACTTAACACAAAAAACTGAATTATGTAAATACTCAAACATTAATAAAGATGAAGCTGAAAAGATCTGTGAAATTAAAAAACAAACAAACAAACAAACAACAACAACAAAAAACGCAAACCAAGGTATCGAAAAAATCCAGTCTATAACTTACTCTGTGCTTAAGCTGTTAGTAAATGTTGTGCCAATATCCTCCTAAACTGTAGAAGAAGTAGGTCTTCCAAAATACCTAGAATGGAGCCTCCAACCTGTCTTCCAGCAGCAAGGCATAGTAAAGCACACACTAGCTGTCATGGACAGATATTTGTCTACAAGAGCTCTTAGCATCTGTTCCAGAAGTCAATACCCCAATTAGAAATTTTCACATGAAATCTAATTTCTTTCTTTCCTGAGAATTAAGTGGATCTCATGTCCTATTCCCAAAAAGAAAAGAAAGGAAAATGCTCACTGTCCTTTTCATAGCAATATTTTATATTTTGAAGGATTATGTTAATATGTCATGTCTTAGTCTTCTGTTTTCTAGACAAAACAAATCCAGTTCCTTTACCTTCGCTTCTAGGTCATATTTTCTAAACTTGCAATTTTTACTCTCTTCCGAACTCTCATGCCAAAAAAAATGTTTAATTATTGTAACTAGGAGCCAAGTAGAGTAACATATTTACCTCTCTTATCTTGCCATCTTAAAAATCACATTCCTCTTAATGTAAATCACAGCTTAAATGTTTGTTGTTTTTTTGTCGTTTGGTTGACCTTTTATTTATTTATTTATTTATTATTGACATTGCAAATGCATCCTATTCTCATCCATACCTGCTTTGCATTGTACCAGCTAAACATCCCTCCAGATCCTTTTAACCTTTTGGAAAGTGCTGAATCTGTAGGTAATTTTCATGTAGCTGTGGTCCTCTGACTCTTTCCCTATGACTTTGAATTTCAATATAAGTTGCACGTCAGCACACTCATGTCCTCACGAACAAGTTGCTATGCTCATCTGACCCCAAACTAAAGGATGCCCTCCACCTTTTTCCACAACAGGACCCCTTAGGGATATTTCTACCCTCACACTTAGTATGCTGCCAAAACCACATTTGCCTCACTGCATCCAGAAAATGCTGCACTCTGCCATCCTGGGGTGGATGTGCTCACATGGAGACAGATGTTTGCCAGGAGCTCAGATGGCACAAAGCACCTAAGTGCAGTACAGTGAGGCAAGAGGATAACCTGGGATAAATGGTAAAATAGCTTTTTAAGTAGCTTAATTATTTCTAACTCTTCCATGTAGCAAATTATTGTAACTGGTTGCATGAAGACAGTGGCAGAATGTTAGTGGCCACAATCACTAACTAAAGTCTTGGTGAACAAAGATGTAGTTGAGCCAATACCAGTGATTGTTCTTTCTGTGTAAAACACGGGAAAAATATTTAATGTACTTCAATGTTAGCTTATTTCCCTGTGGTGGAAAACCAATGAAGTATTATTGGGTGTGTAACTTTTAAATGTATTTTTCTTCTTTTCTGCCAATGTTGTGGGAAGATTAAGTAGCTTTCAAAGATTCTGGGTCATTAACTTCAGTTTCCTCAAATCCCAAAGCAGACTTTTTCAATTCTAGTAAAATTATCTTCATTTTTCAAACCTTGCTTTATCTGTATGGCTGGCGATTTCCTCAGCTCTGTATTTCACCAAAAATAAGATTACTTTTATACAGTTAGTATAAAGACATTAGTATGTCTGAAAAAAAAAATAGACTTTAGTTAATAATGTATCTATGGAAATGATGTTAATGTAGCTTATTGCATTACATCTACATCAGTAGTAATTAACATTAATAATTAGAATTGGAAGCTGTGACTAGATTCTGAACAAGAGGAAGCGGCTTTTGATTTGAACCCAAAGGACTAAGAGGCATTTCCATTAATTTTGGATGAACTGTCAAAAAAGCAAGATTAAAACCCATATTATATAATTTCTTCTGCTCCCTCAAACACTGGATGTTGATATTATACCATTCCAATTTATCAAGAGTTATTTTTCTACTATATGTAATAATTATGACACTCCTTTTTTCAAGATTTTATGTTTTGCGTGACTGAGTATGCACATGCAGATGTGGACAGTTTCATGCGCATAGTGTGAGACTGGGTTTCTGTCTGTATCAGTCTGTGCTTTATGATAAATTTTACCTTTAGAGATTTCTCTCAGTATCCTCAGTTTCTTTATAGAATCTAACTCACTCTCTCAAGAAGCACTAGGTACAAATCCAAGAAACTAGTGCCTTTCTGTTCAGTTTTCTCTGAGTTCTGTGTGTATATATATATGCTGATATGGGTATATCAATGAGTTCATTGTTTATTAAGGTGAAAAAAATCAGTGAATTTATATCTTAATGATCTTATTTATTCTTACTCCTTTTTGACTTGTGATCCTGGTGGAAACTGTGTTTCTTTAATGTTTTACTTATAGTTTATGCAAACATTACAATTTTCATTGTATTTGCATCAACTCATCCTACAGAAGTCCTGTAAGTCTCAAAATAAAGTTTTCTGTGTGTTGTCAAAACTATTTAAAACCAGTTTAGCATTTAAGTGTGGTTCACGTTTACTGTCTTTCAGTGACTTCCCATCACTTGTGCTCAGTTTAGAAGTAAAAGGATGTTGGTGGTTTTAGCAGAAAGTAAGGCATGGTTCTTCTTGGTTCATGTATCATCACTTTTAAACCAGTCCCAGTTTCACTATGATATTACTGTAGAAAATTAGGGACATCTTGAGAAGCACAAATGCCAGGAAAGCACCACAAGGTGCAAATCATTTATAATAACCAGACATATTATTTGTGATGGGATAAGTGGCAGTGCACAAGGATAAAATGACTAGTGTTTCCTTATCAAACACACACATAGTCCCTGGGATTGGAAGATAAACAGTATTTTAGCTGTAAATGGATTAAAGCATTTTAAAGCCATGCCCTGTTTTCAGAAGACAAAAAACATGGTGTATACCAGCATTTTTAGAGAAACACTGCAGAAGGAAGTTAAATTTTGGTCTAGCAATAAATACACTGGTTGAGAGAAGCACTTCATGAGTATCTGCTATTATCTACCAAATACAACAAATCTGTCCCTGGCAATGCATTTCACAGTTGTGTTTCTTTTGTGAATACAGATATCATGAAACATCACTACATTTGTCTGTGTTCAAGTAATAGGTCCAGGTTTTAGTATCTTGAGGTTTCCTGGAACACAATGAGGTGAAGATGGACTAAGTAGTTTAAATGAAATAAAAGACCTTTGCCTATTCTTAGAATCAGTACTACCCACGACTTGCCTTGCTTTCTGAAACATTAGGTTGGTCTTTTTTACAAATGCTTTTCTATGCTTTTGTGCTTCTAGATCTGGGATAGACATGGAAATAAATGTTAACATTACAAAAGAAAAGCTGAAGCTTTGGTAGTGCCAACTGGAACCTGAAATATTGGATATAGGACAAGAAAGTCTTATATCATTCCCAGTTCAATTTTACAGTATCGAGATGTTTGACTCATTTAGATAAGGTCTGGATAGAAGTCTGGGCTCTCTGATGTGTGTCTGAACTGAAAACACAAATTAAAGTGACGTTGCCAATGTTTTGGGACAAAACTACCTGGACAATGGGTAAGTTATAATGTTATAGGAAGAATATTTTAAAAACACCAGTATCCAGCTGTTGTATAAAACTGAGATTGTTTGAAATTCCATCATCAGTCAACTTTTTGCTAAATGGATCAATCAACTACAAATGTGGGAAAAAAAAAAAAAAAAAAAAAAAAAAAAAAACCAACTCATTAAGGCAGTCTCTGTCCCTCATCTATTGATGAGCTACTGAAATATAGGTAACACATTATAAGGAAAAGTCCTGCTTGAGGCTCCAAGGGGATAGACTGATGCTTAGCTAGGAGTCTTTCTAGTGACCTTGTTGAATTTTGGATCAGCCAGAGAAGTCAGTTTATATGTATATTTGAAGATCAATTCTATATTATTTTCTCCCCCTTTTCCTTTGAGGAGGGATAGTGAGAGAGCAGTTTTGGTGGAGTTCAGCTGCTCAGCAGGGTAAAACTACCACAACACTATGCCTTAGGATCTGCAAAAATACAGAGTAATAGATAGGAGAGAAGGACAAATGTGATAGCAAGTAAGTTAGATGAAACTAGTACATTTTTACAGTTGCAGTTAAGAGTTGTTAGCAAATGGCAATTGCAAATATTCATCTTTCTAACATGGGAATGCAGATGTTTCATGGCTGTTGAAAGACAGGCCTTATAAACCACACTGTCAAGTATGAGCAGTCAGTTTTTACTTCTAATTTTCCCAAGGTTCTATCTTGCCACAGTAATAGTATAATGTTTCTAAGAGGGGTACGTTTCACAATGTCTGCTTAGGTGCCTGTGCACGCTGCCTCAGAAGACATATCATTTCTCACAACTTGCTACATATCTCCTACCTGAAGTGAAACTTTAGTCCATTTATACATCTCAGACTTGAATAAGGAGTGAGACATGCATGAGGTCTAGGTATTTACTAGCTTGCCCTTGATTTTGCATCTTTTTCATAATAACAAATTATCACATTGTGGGTGTTTCTGAGGTGGACGGCATAACAAATTCATTTCCCCATTTAATGTTCTCCATGTTACTACGTTTTGAAACATTAGAAAGCCTGTAGTTATTCCACATTTCTTTAGTCCATAGAACATGAAGTGAAAGTAAACGGAAAAGTGAATTCTGATGCATGTCTTTTCTTTGAACGCAATCAGGGCAGTTTTCTTTCTCTCAGATTGAAAGTAGGTGACTTGTTATCCCCCCTGCACAATTAGGACTCAACTCAGTAGCATATGATTTATTATTCCCAAATACCCACAGAAATGTGAGGCATGTGTTGCATCCTTGAAGGTATGGTAAGGTCTGATTATCAGTCTGCCTTTATTCTGAGTAAAAACATATTAATGTCAACATCAAGTCAGTTGAACAACTTGCAAAAGATTTCCAGGAAGCATCTTTCTTCTCATGAAGAGCCCTAAGGCTTTTGTTACAACTCCAGGAACTCTACCAGACACAAAAATGCATACGACAACAAGCATGCCCTGTATTACTCAGTTACAGTCCATGAACTGTCACTTTTATAATTGTAAACCAATTGCAATAACCTGAGTTGCTTAGAAAAAAAATGTGTCGGAAAATGTTTCCTTTCCTTTTCCTCCCATCCAGCTAACTGTCCAATGTTAAGAGTCATACGAAAGTCCTGCAGATGATAAAAGCAAGTCTTCCTCTATATGCAGTGGGTCTCTGTTCTGAGACATCAAGATTATCAGCAAGGTGATCCAGCTTTTGCACTCAAATTTTAAAGCAGACCTCTGGGGTTTGTTTTTTCTTCCAATTAAACTCTTACACTGGGAAAATGTGGTGATCCACCTACTTCTCACCTTCTTGCTGCAGTAAGATAAAGGGAGATGGCAATAGGTTTCAGAGCAAGTGAAGTGGAGAAGAGAAGCCCATTCTCCTGCCCCATAACAAGGGGCATCTAGCCAGCACTGCCTCTGCAGAACTTTTCTTCAGATGACTCAGTCTCCCACATTGCCTGTGATCCTGGAAAAAGGGCTCACGCCAACTAACCATCCAGATAATGCTGCAAATTCCAGGCTAATCAGGGAAATTGCCTATTCACTTGAACAACAGCCACAGGCCTGGGAGACGCCAGCCTCCAACTGCAGTCATGACTTGGCTCATTACTCCTATGTGCCCCTGAAACTCAACTGTCAAAGGGGTGTTGAGCGCACAAAGCACTGGGCAGCATCTGAATTAAATTCCTGCGCAGAACCAAAAATAGAACACTTTGAGCCCCTTCTCTGTTGTGAAGGAAAAATGCCTGGACAAAAAAAAAATGCTTTTCTTGGTATTATTTAATGTGTTTTTCTGTCTAAAAAGCTAAAGATTTTTGGCCTCAAGGGGTGCTAGCCTGTTACCTTAGAGACTGTTTCTTTTAGAGGCAGTGGAGTGGCAGAGGGCATGCCTTTGCTGCTTACCTTGGCAACCATGAATTGCTAAATGCTATTCCCATGAATGCAAGCCTTTCACTGCCATTAGGTCTTGCCCACAGGTATAAACATTCCTTCATGAAAAGGTCCGAGGGAATGTACACTACGTCGATAAAAATCAAGACGACAAACAAAAGCATATTATATAACGGAGCAGTTATATAAAATTAGATTTTAAAACAAGACGTGTCTTTAATGACATTGATCCTGGACGCGGTCAAATTTCCTGTTCCATTTATACTCCCTACAGCCATACCAAGCGGTAGCAGCAGGGAAGGGAGGAGAGTGAGAAAGCTCAACAGGATATTCTTGTTTCTGTAATTGCAAAATGGAAGACCACTGCGTCTGTACTCAGAATAAACATGCTGGATGGCCTCACAGGAATAGCACCACTCCAGCGGTCTCACTGCCTGGCACTCAGGCAGATGGACACGGGAGGAAAGCAGAGCTCCTCGGGGCCGTGCAGTGTCATCCCCTATTCACAGGGATTCTTTATGGTCTAGCTGGGCAAACACTACAGGCAAAATTCTTGACATGTTTACCTGTATAAAGCCCTTGTGCTGCAAAAACAAGAGATTTGTTGTATTCTTCCTGTAAATGAAACTGTTGAGAGTGGAGGAATGGCTCCCATGAGCTGAAAAGTCCAGAGCTCAGCAAAGCATGAGGACATCATGGTCTCGATATGCCTATATAAGAGCACCTTTGTGCAATGATATTGTGGTATTGTCCTCAGGCAGACTCATCCAGCCTGGAGAAGGCTGATCCCACCTTGGGAAAATTCATATGGATGCAGTGCTTAGCAGTGCCTAGGGAAGACTCTATGCCTTGCACCACACGTGCCAGGACAGCCAGCAGTCAAATGGGCTGACCCTTGACAGCTTGAAAGCTGACCCTGATGAAAGGGCAGAAGGAGAAGACTCTGGACGCCTGCTCCAGAGCAGAGCAGCCTTGAAGAGCTTCAGCAGTGTGAGGATTTCCTGAAAACAAAACAAAAACAAGAAGAAAAAGAAGATAGAAAACAACCAAAAAACTGTTCACCAATCCAACTCCAGCATGCAGATTTTAAAGCCAGATTTTAAAGGAAAGCTTTGGAAGGACTGGCCAGCTATCCACAGAGCTTCTGCCCCAACATCTCCCCTCACCCTCCCACCTCCTGACACAGCCGCCACACTTGGCATCAAGTGCTTTCAACCAGCATCCTGTGAACACCAGCCAATGACCCAGTCTCCTCTCCCGCTGCAGGGGCACAAGCTCAATGCTGCCAACCAGTTAGTGCTGGATGTGGAAATACGTGGAACAGAAATGCCCAAAGCCAGGGCCATAATGCTGTAAGAGGAAACAGGTGTGGTGGTGCCCTGTTGGCCCCAAAGCTGCTGGGTGTCACAGCAGACAGCAATGCTCAGGACCTGGCTGAGCCTCAGCCCCTGCAGTGTCCCACATGAGCATCACAGCAGGGACAGAGCTCTCGTCTAGCTGTTGCCCCCAGGTCTGCTGTACCACGCAGGCGTGCTTGTGGGCTGGATCCACTGTTGGATCCTCCCACTCAGGGACATTCAAGGGTGTTGTTAGGGTCCAAAAACCTCACCCTAAAGAGGTTTCTTATGAAAATGAAACCTGGAAAACTTGAAGAGCACAGGACTTACTCGTGCTTGAATTCAAGTCATCTAAGAGATTACTTGTATCCATCTGTATGCACATAAATCTAACCAACACAGGCCATGCCAGACAAGAAGAAATAGGCACCATCAAGGACAAAACAGTACCTAACTTTTGGTCCCCAGCATAGTCCCCATGCAAAAAAAAAAAAAAAAAAAAAAAAAAAAAAACAGAAAGCTATTCATGGACTTCCAGACTGAAATTACCTTTCTTCACAAAATAAATTGTGTTGCTTTCCAGGTGCCTGTCAAGTGAGAGACAATGGTAGTTAAAGGACATTTCTACAATCCACGATTGCCAACTGAGGAAACTTGAAAAGACATTTAATTTATGAGACATGAAGAAACTGTGAAGCAATATAGTTGTGAAATCCATTAGTGCATACAGCTTTCAAGGAATGATGAAAAAAATTGGGATGCACAGAACAAGCTTAGCAACTTTACTTAGCAACTCCGAATATTTGCTGTGTAAAAGGTATGGCATATTTCAAGAAAACAATCCCCCCGAAATGTATATTTTTCCTTGTTTTTCCTGCACTAACAACATGACATTGTTCCAAGCACCTGAATTTCAGTTCAAAGCAACAGAAAAGAAAATGTGTAAATTGACTAGATTAAACAAAAAAGTCAGCAGCATTTCTGAATTAAATATACACTTAAGAAAAATATTCGGTCTCATAGTTGTGTCCAAAAACTGTTCTTTGGGTTGTTTACTGAAGTGTATGCACCCTTAGTGTATGCACCAAGAAGGCTGATGGCATCTCCTTCAGGAAAGAGAAAAAGAAATTAAAACAATCAGGAGTATCTGTAAGCAGCCACCATCTAGCCTCTGAGCTGGTAGCAAGCAGACTTCAATATTTAGAGATTATTCAGTTTTTTAGCCAAAAGCATCACAATTCTGTTCCCTTTGAAAAGTTTGGAGGGCTCAGACCTGGGATCCCTTCCTTCTTCTTCCCCATGGCACCCTCACCTTCCTCCCTTGACTGATTCATTTTTGAAAGCACAAGCTGATGACTGCTGCTGTTTCTTTCCTGGCATGGAGGACATGGAGGCAAACCTGAGGACTGGTAGTGGAATAAGGACAAGATCAAAGGCTGCAGTTATCCTATCTAACACAAGCTTTTCAACTGCTTCCCAGTTGTGCCATTGCAGCTCTACCGAGTGATGAGAGCAAGAAATTTCCACTACAGGAAACACAGAGAATAAGGTCAGATACTTCATTATTCTAGTTTTCCATCATCCACATCAGGTTATATTTAGATTTGTCTAGCTGAATTTCCTGACTCTGGACTGTAAATTCTTGACATAATCATCTACAACTCCCAGAATAAGATGGCCATAACTTGCCTTGCCATGCCTTGCCTTTCCTCGCCTTGCCATGCCTTCCTTCCCTTCCCATAAAATTCTCCTTCTTCTCCAAGAGAGGAATTTGGTGTGGTTTGGTACCAGCCATGACACTTTGGATTTCAGCGGATGGCTTTCCTTAGCTCTGCAGCCTGTCAGCAGGTGGTCCTAAAGGCATCTCATACCCAGCCTTGACCCAAGAGCATCCACAAGATCACCAGGACTGGTGTCCCTGGCTGTGACATACAGTGTTAGCCTACAGGGTATAATAGTCTGTGTGAGTGAAATCAAATAAATAGGTATAATTTCAGGAGCAGCAAGTACGGGTGGCTTTGGTTCTTTAAGCTGAACACATTCATGTTAAAGGCCAAGTGTTGCCAGTATAAGGACTATGCAAATTAAGGGATATTTTTTTCTTCTAGCATGGTGAAATTAAAGAAAAGCTAAAATTAGCATTCTAACACTAGCTTCACAGGTCCCAGTTCTGCCATTACAAAATGAATGTGCTGAAATGGAGGGGGGTGGGGGGGGAAGGAAACCTCTTATTTCTGGCAGAGAGCTGTGACATGCTGTGATTATCAGGGGGCAGCCGCAAAGTTCCCTGGAATTAGCAAGCGGTCATGCACCTCTAGCTAATCATGTTTCAGACACTATGAACAGCTCGTACCCACTGTGAATACACTGGGGGAATACCCCTCATCTCCCCCTGCCCAGATTTTTTGGCTGGCTGGACGTTCCTGATTATTTTCTGCCATTGCTCACAGTAAACCTTCTCTAATTCACCCACCAACATAACATGTCAGCTTCCTTTGTAAACCGGTGGTCACAGTTGAAGGTATCAGTGCAGATGGCCCACAGTGATCCTCTTATACTGCTGTTCCAAAGTCACCATCAAACATTCCTCATCTGAAAGTAACCGTAGCTAATTGTGCTGCTGATTTATGTCAGAAGTTATTGTGTTACCTAGTCATGGTTAAAAACACATCTTACTCTGAGAGTTTTAGACTAACACGAATTCTTGATGCTAAGTACCACAAGAATATGTTACTAATTTTAGCTCATCCGGTGGCTTACTTTAATCACTGCCACTATAGTAAATTCGCTGCTGGGATGTTGGACGACAAATATTTAACAGCACTCTATCATGCTATACGAAGGTGTAGGGCACAAATTAAGGAAGAATACCATATCCAATTGAAGTGGCAGAGGAATGCAGTAGACAGAATGTAATTACTTGTATGAAAATTTGCCTAGGAAACTGAAGCTAGCACATTCACTCCTTTAAAAAATATATTTTTAGACTATAATAATTAGTCTAGGTTTCTTTTCTAGGTGCACATTGCATGGTTAGAAAGTAGGCAGGCAAGTTAGTGTGAAAAAAAAATAAAAATAAAAAGCAACAGAATTAATGTTTCTTGAATTTCTATTAAATTTAACCTGATATTAAAAAAATAAAAATGTCATGACTGTCTAAGAAAAGCAAAATGGAAATCAAGGGAAAATAAGATTTGTTTTGAGATTTACACATCTCTGAACTTCCAGAATCCAGAGTCAGAAGGCAGAAAGAACCTGAGATGCTTCTGACCCAGGGAATGCTAGACTCCATATAGACACCTTTTTTTCCATAGGATTTAAGACTTGTGGTTAGGCTTTCATTTGGAAGTGGTTTGCCCATTCATTGGTGTTTTGATGAAAGCATTCAAATATTTAAACAATACACTGGGATCTTTTGAATGCCCTTAAGTCCTAGGAGGAAAGCCTTGAGTCTATACTCATTAGAAACAGCAAAGTCTAGATCCAGAAAGATTCAGAGGCAGCACTGCAGGGATGCCCAGTGTTGAGGAAGCCAGCGTCCAGCCCTGCAATGCTGGGCTGCTACATAACAGGCACTGTACATGGCATGCCTACAGGGAACCACATCCATTCTCTGCACTGCTGAGACCAACACCAAGCAGCAAGCCTCTCCAGCTTGCAAACAAGGAAACCTCAAGGACATGCACAAATTTTAACTCTGTCCTCGGTGGCACAAGTTTTGCATTCAGAATTATTGTAATGTACCTTCCGGTCCTCAAACCAAAGTCCCAGTGTGTAGGAAAACAGCCTAAATTACAACAGGAAGCTGGCCATGCTTTGCAAAATTTACGACAGGACAGTCTCCAGTGGTATGGTGGACATTTGCACTTAGATTGGAAGTGGCTTATAACTACTCACCTTGGTCCTTCAAAAGTGAGAGAAATGGTCTCTGCCCTTCCCTATTTCTTTGGAAAGTTCCCAAACAGCAGGTTACAGGCACTTGTCTTCCCATCCACTTGGACACCCTGTGCAACAGAAAGATAGATTCTCTCAAAGTGACTATTAGTACTCTATGTGTAGAGTATGAAGAGGGGCAGCCCTCCAAGCTCACCATAATCCCTTGGGCTCTGGAAGCAGCACAGCTAAAAAAGCCAACTAGATAAAGCATAGCACCATGCAGAGGCAGCAACCCTTCTTTTACCCAGAGGCTAACCTGGGTGTGCAAGGCATGCATACACACTGTAGCCACAGGACAGCAGGGATATTTGGTTTTGATCACTGCTCTGGTTGTCAGTTTGCTATGCTGTCAGATGTTCCACAGATGTTAAAATGGGGGTTTTGTATCTATACAGGCTGAAGACAAACTCATTACCCATTTGAACACCGTGGTATATACCTGCAGCAAGAAAGAAAACTAGAGACTGAGTAGATGAGCCTGAAATATGAAAATCACTTTGATGATGTATCATATTTTAGGCCTGCTGCCCTTCACAGTGTTCCACAAAATCAGCCTTAACAGAGACATTCACAAGCACTGAGCATTTAGAGGCAGCAAAGACCCCTTTTATTCCAGGAAATAGAGAGAAACTTTCCGTGCAAACACACACACTCGTGCACTCACAAAACCTCCTTGAGTATAACTTTAAGAGAACCAGCACTATCGCTCATCTCAGATCGGCCAGAACCACTTCATTTTGATTGAAGGGAGGAAAAACAACAACAGTAAAACTCAAACCACTGGGTTCCACAAATTGGGCCAAGTTCTAAAAATAGAAACAATTCCTTATGGAAAGAAATACAGAAAAAAAAAAAAAAAAAAAAAAACAAAAGAAAAACACAACTGTTTTCTAATGGACAAGCTGTTCAACCATTTTCACTGTTGCTTGAATGCTTGTCTTCAGACAACACAATGCAAAACCTTCCCTTGTCAGACTCGGCCCAGCTGCTGAGACTTGCAGCCTGTCATAGTGCTGCAGGCACAGCCTCCAGCAGCCGCCTCCCCACAACACGAAGTGGAAGGCAGCAGGTTTTCTGCTCACAAGGATGTAGTTCAGCTTCTCTGGAGAGGCTGGCATCTTGTGCAGCCTCTGCCCACATGCAGGGGCAGCTTGTTAGGGTGGCACTGAGCCCCGTTGGGTGCACAGCAACCCAATGGATTCCACCCCAGTGCTTAGCAGGGAACAGCAGCTGCACAGGCAGCACACACAGGGTGTGTGATAGAGCTTTCGCCTGAATGTAACAGCAAGTTTTCTTTCTACCTCTGAAGAAAATTTGGATTGCTTGTCATTGAATTATCTTTCTCCTAGAGACCCCAGTTTATTATGGATGGATTCCAGCACTTACAGTCCTGAGCACAACTCTTTGCTGCTGAAAATAAACTTCTTGTGACAATGCAGCAGGCAAACAAATGATACCTTAAAGTGTGAAGTTTTCTTTCCACTCACACAAACACGGCAGAAGTGGCAGGTCAAGCAGTGTATGCTGTGAGCGTATGCTCAGTACGTGCCACACATTTCCTCTCCAGTGGAAAGGGAGTGGTTCAAAGGAAGCAGAGCAAAGTTCCAACACAGCCTGGGCGGGCTCCAACTCTGATTTCTCTTTTGAAATCTTGCCTGCATTTCTCAGGGTATCACTGATTGAGAACGGATCTGCTTTCTCACAACAAACTACTGTCGATTATTTGTACCGCAGCAGGGCCTGAAATCGACAGTCATGGGTTGAGGTCTTGTTCTGTTCGGTGCTGTACAAACTTAGACATGTTTCTTCAGGGCTGAAAAGGCATGCTGATGTGCTTTCAGTGAAATTTTAAGTATTTCAAGAGAAAGGCTGCTTTCTGTTTTCCTGCCTGCACTGTTCAGAATGCACAAAACACAGAAAACAATGTTAAGAAAGTAAGTAACAAAGCAGCTTATGTTTATCCTCTGAGACTCTCTAATATCTTACTAAGAACCAGGCAGAAATACAGATCCTTATGATTTTGCTTTTATGATTTGCCCAATCTCAGGATATATGTTACTAAAAGAACATATCCCTTTCAGGGACAGAATACCAGAATAACTGCTTTCTGCACATTGTAATGGCAAGAAATGCAGGCCTTTAGTATCCAGGCAGGAAGGCAGCATTCAGGATTTACACAAATCACTAGAGAGTTTCATGCTAAAATACCTGAAATGTCACTAACGATCTCCAGCAAATGAGTTCTGGAGGGTTTCCAAACCTTCTTGTCCTTCAGTTTCTCTCTAGACCTATGGCCTAGCAGACGTTTGTCCCAAACATTAGAAGATGTAGCCTGCAAAGACCCTGGGAGGGCAATTCTACCTTCTCTTTCTGTAATCCATACCAGATTCTGGTACTTTTGTGAGGCATTTCACTTGTTGTCCAATGCAGTCTCAGTGTTTCTGAGTGGTCATTTGCCTTTTCTATTAAAAAAAAAAAAAAAAAAATCTTAGTAATACAATGTTATTTAAACTTTAACAGTTTTACTGATGGTAAGCAAGCTCTATTGTAACTCTAGGAGTTTCCATATAAACTCCATATCCCGCTCTAACTTCTGTTTCCTGAAAACTTTTGCTAGGACAGCAGGGTAAGCTATATTCTTACTCTAGGCACAGCTAAAGCTTGTAAAAGGAACATGAAGGGCCAGGACTTTTAAGGAAGCAAGGTCACTTCTTTTTTTTTCTTTTAAAAAGGGTTTTTAAGAAGCCAGATCCCAGCTGATTTTTTTATGCCAAATAAAAGAAATGTAATATGAGAGAAACAGAAGTGCTATTTTGGGTCACATGAGTATCATATTCTGGACAATCCTTTTATTAGCAGGCAGATAGCCCTTTCCTGCCTCTTCTTTTAGTATTTTCAGACTTCAGCCTCATACATTTCCACCACTGCTGTGAAAGGGATATTTATAAACTTCCTGTCACTAAAAATTACAGGTAAATCTGAACTTGAACTTAACTAGAAGCACATCACAAAGCGCAAATCAGAAACTCACATCCTTGTTTAAAAACATGTTTTCAAAGAGAAGTTCAATATTTTTTGTATTATATTTATCTTCTTTCTAAATGCCTGACCCAAATAAGTAATCAAAGAGAATGAAAGCCTAAAGTCATCAGTTCAAATTTCATCATGTGATTCTATCCTGGTGCGTAAGAAAACACTCCATTAACTTAACAAGCAAAATGTGCGTTGGAAATATTATTCTAAGCATTTAATGGAGTTACATAACTCTTGTGTGATTGCTACAGATAGTAAAAATAGCCGAGAAACATTTTTTATAAAAAATGCCTTTTTATTTTAAAAATAAAAGTTGCTTACAATTTTCTCAGACAATTGTATCAAAATGTTTCTAATAAGTATTATCAAAGCTGTCCATCTTACATATTTAATAAAAATAGTTATTAAAAATAGGATCTTTTAAACATGGCAAGATAAAAATTGAGTCTTTCTTTGGAAAGTTTTGCTTTCCAGACAGCTATCACAAATACCTTTACTTCAGAGTAGAATGTGGTAAAATTTGATTATTCAAGAGTTTTAATGATTCAGGCATTTTCTCCCCCATCTTTGTAAGTTTAAGCACATACCTAAGTTTTAAAGCTTTCGTATGATTTGGGCCAATAAGAGAAGCCCCTTGGGACTAAGACTATGTCTGTACCAGGCACAGCTCCAATGCCAAGGCCAACCAAGAGAGCGAAGGAGCATTTTTAATTACAGCACTACACTATGCATTTATGATTACTTAAGTGCACTTGACCCCACCAGTTGTCTAATCCTTCCTTTTAACTTCTCCACGGTCTATTAAACATCCCCATTTACAAGACTCTCTGCTGGAATCAAACACTTGCTGGTTGCAATGTCTGTCTTTCCTGCTTACAATGTTCTGACAGCCTTTAACATATTCCAGTCCAGATGTGACCTCTCAGTGGTATGCATCTAAATTGAGTCGATCTCACTGACAAAGATCAAGCTGCTACTTAAAGTGTCTCGTGGCTGGATTTTCCAGCAGACCTACAACTCCAAGCTGAAGGAGACAAGAAAGGTTGCATGCAGCTGAAAGCGGTATTAGGAGGTAGGAGAACAGTGCAAGCCTCACATGATCTGAACAGCAAGTGCTACAGGGAAACAGGAAGGGAAATGTGCTACAGACTCTTGGCCCCAATGTAAACCCATGCCTAGAATGCATGATGGTGACACTCACCCGTGCATGATGGATGGAAGCCCATGCACTACTCATGCATGATGATGAAACTATCCACACTAGATAAACAGGCTGAGTAGAAATTTAAGATTTTATGCCATCTCCCTTCTGCTGGATTCAGTTGTACTAATGGCTTAGAACTTTTCTAAAACACCATGAGGGAAAGCAACTTCCCTACAAATCCTGGAGGTTCATCAGTGCAATATGCAGTATAGGTCCTCTGTATGCAGAAAGGATTTGCTGCTCCCAATCACTTAGACTAATTTATGAATGTTGTCCTGAAGGTGATTGCCAGCTGACATTAAAAAGAATAAAGAATGTAATTCCTACTCTTTTCCACTCAAAAGTCATAAAACAATGTAGACAAAACCACAGTTTGTGTGGGGAGATGAAGAGGCTAGGCAAACAGCTGTAACATTTACAGTTATATCTGTGTTTTTGTTATTTACTTACATTTCATTTTCCTTTGAAGTAATAGCCTCTTCTTTTCAGACAATTTTTGATGCTGATGTCCTTAATAAACTTTAGTAGTATTCTAGTAGGAAGAGAGGAGAAAGCTCTTGATTTCATTTTCTTGAAAAGCCTGTTTTGCCATCAATATATTGGAAAGCAACCAATAACTTCTTCCTGCAGGGCCTACAGAAAAAGAATTAGTACAAGAAGAGTCTTTGAAATTATTCTTGCAACATCAATGTAAAAGAAAATTGTGCTTGCCTGACAAGCTCTTTTGGTCTAATGCAGCAAGAATGTGCATCTTGAAAAATACAATCTATTTCCCAGATAACATTTTTTGGAATTTTTTCCATGTTTCTATAAATGAATCTGTGTAGTTTATATTCTGGTTACCTGCATGAGGGAATACCGATCCAGAAAATACCCTCATCATTTTCAGTGGATTAGAAAAGTTAATGCCTGTCTCTCACAACTCTATTAACTTTTCTTGCTCCTCTCATTTTTCTAGTCATCGTTTCTATACTCAGTGATTCTAATCTCACAGAATGTAAACTTGCCATTCCTCAATTTCTTTACCTACATCCAGCTCCTGAAGAAATGCATGGAGCTGTTATTCAAAACCTTTGTGTATTGAGTCCAAGCATCAAAGAAAACAAAACCAGAGGCTTGATAAGATCTCACTGGGTGACAGATTTGGGACAACTAGGGCTTTCTCAGGTCCAAGTGCTAAAAAAGATACCTCTTATTGTTCTGGTAATGGAAGGGAGAGATCATTAGGTGGTGACTCATACCTAATCCAAGCAATGATAAGCAATAATAGAATTAAATTTAGGTTTTCAAAACCTAAATTTAGTTCAATCAGTTCAACAAAACAAGCCAAAACAATGACTTTAGATTTTGTTTTACAAAGCAAGTAGAAAACTAAGAAATAACTAAGATCCAAACTATCCTGGGGTGTATAGGACATTATATAGGTCATACCACATTGTTCTGTGGTATATCCTAGCAGTGAGAAAAACACTACCTCATTTCAAATACATATATATATATAGGTATATACAGCAACCACTGAAATAACATATCCCCTACAAGATGTTTTCTTCACATGTAACACAACGGGCTGTAGAGTTTTAATTATCCTCTCCCAGTGCTCTCCTCCCTGCCAGGATACAAAAACCTGTGGCATTTCAATTCCATTGTGCAGCTAAGCATTTTCAGTACACAGTTGCTTGCCTTGGGGTAACAAAATCAATTTGCTAATTTGGTTGTTAATTCAGGAAGGGAGGAATGTTTTTTCAAGGTTTTCTAAGGCTTCTGTATAATTCTCTGTCCCTTAAATATGTCTGATTTTCTTCCAAACATACTGTAGGTTTTGGAATTTGTAGTAGAGATGACAAATTATTCTAGAATTTGTTTCTCCCTCCAGAAGGTATTTAAACTGGAGTACCTGGCTAGTACTTGGCAATTACTACTTACTGAATAAACTTTCTTGCTAAATCTTGTGATGCACCAGGTGTCCATCAGTCACTGAGCTGAATGAAATTGAGGTTATTTCTAGGGTTTCCACTTAAGATGTGTGTAGACTTAAAACTTCAGCATATAATAGGTATGCAGTTCTATTGTTTCTAAACTCTACATTTAAACAATACTATTGTCTTCCTGTCTGCTTTAAAATGACACATAATGACATTTTGCCCTTTCAACAGTAAAAAGGGTGATGTCATCTCTCTGCAAGCACACACATAAATCTATGGGAATTACATATTATGAAACATTTGAGGCAAGACATCCAGTATTTCTAGTATGAGATTCTTATGTAGTAGAAATAAAATGCAGGAAAGGATTAACAGTATCTAAGCTACTTAATAGCTCAGAAATGTAGGCAGAGATGATCTACCATACAGATTTCTTTGCACTCAGTATGACTAAATCTTTGACTAATTTAAACATTTTAAAACCATTTCATGTGTATCTCATAATTCCAGGAACACAGCAAGCATGTTGCTGCATTGCCATTTGGATGTTTTAAGTGGTAAGTCCTGGACTCCATGTAAGCATCTGCTTCCATTACAGTTGGCTTGGTTCCCAAGAACCAAAAACCTCTGCTTTTAAAAACTTTTGAATTCTTTTAATAAAACTTATGGAATAGATTTAATTTGCATAGAATTACCACATCCATTTTACTCTGACTTCATCCTGGGAGCATCATCTTTCAGTATGCAAAAGCAAAATAATTCTATTTTACACTATTAAACTCAAAGTAAACTGTCAATACACCAGTCAGTCTCTGACCTGACTTTCTTCTGTCAGAACCAGAACCAAAATACTGTGTGACTCAACTACTGAGACTATCTTCAGCAATTTCATTCTTTGCTGGACTTGTAGATAAGACAGAAATAATAATTAATACACCATAGTACATCATAACAGCTGCTTTAGCATTTTTTACAGTTACAACCACTGAGAGCAGAGTTTTCTGACATGAACTTTGACTGACTGAGCTAGTCTTCTCCCATGTTAAGACTGAAGAACCTTCAAGAACCTATGGGACAGATCCTTTGCTGCTATGATACTTCACAGTTCCTCCTTCCTTTTAGTTCTCACTTTTAGTATTGAAGTGTTCACTGAAAGTTAGACCCTTTCTGTTCTTCTCAGTATGTCAGCACTTAAGTAGCTGATTGAACTGGAAAAAAAAATGGGAATTGCCCAGAACAGTGCAAAACATGCTATCTTTTACTTAGCTAATGACTATACATATCTATTCCTCGGAAAGAAATATATTCCAAACTTTCTAGATTCTCTGGCCAGTTGAATTTGCTGCCACTGAATTCTCTAATTATATTATTTGCCTGGGACTTTTTCTTCTCCCAGCCATTTTTTTCTTTTTCAAGGACCCGTGCTGCTTTGTTCATTTGACGTTCTCCTTCAAGGAACTCAGCTTCACGCAGAAATACAAAACAAGACAAAAAAAAAAAAAAAAAAAAGTGATCTTGGTTCTTTCATACTTTTTTTTTCTTTTCTTGTTATGCCATGGACCTCAAGAAGCCCTTTTGCTTCCAACACTGCCTCTCCCTATCTCTAAATCCCTTCTTCCTTTTGGGACAATATTCCCCTTTGAGTCTCCTATCTACCCACTTAGCACTGAGATCGACACTCTACATCTATGATGTATCTCATACTCCAGCACCAGTCTTCCTCCACTCCAGTGCTACTTCTTCACACAGCTCAGTTTAACTGGTTGGCACAAAAAAAAAAAAAAAAAACCAACTGTCAGATATATTATCTTCTTTCAGCAAGACATCAAGGCATGGTTTTAGCATAACAGGCACAGTTAAATTATCAGTCCTTTAGTATTCACATATTCACGGGAACGTTCTTGCATTGTGTAAATGGGTTTTATATGTGTTCCCTGATTTCTTTTCTCCATCGGTCTCAAGTTTAAGATTTAGCTGAAATACATTAGATCAAATTAATTAAGCACTTTGCTACTAAGTGTCTCAGTTACCCTCAAAAAAAAAAAAAAAAAAAAAAAAAAAAAGCCACTGTGTTTTCTGCAGACATAAGAAAATAATTTGGCCTAAGTTATTCATTGTTTATTTCTGCCCAGATTTAGTGCTCACTATGAAAGAATAAAGATCTTTCTTTCAAATGCCCAGCAAAACAACAGTAGCTGTTTTCACAGACTGAGTTTTGTGGTCATAAAGAAGTGTTGATACAGGAATGGAACTGTCAAGACTCAGTTTCTTTTTTCACATGCACAAATGTTCAGCGTGTTCACAACACACCATTTGAATACAGAATATTATTTAAAATGAAGCACTTGCAGGAAGCAGCCCAACTGACTGGGTGTGCAGGAGCATAGCTTTGAAGAAGAATCCTATTTTAATGGAGGTTGTCTCTAACTTTCCCAGGTATTGCTAAGGCATTCATCACTGCAGCCTTCAAGGCCACAGCAAAACATGAATACAATGTGATCATACTGCATTTACAAATCTCAGGTACTACTACTTGACTTTCTTAGTGCTGGTTCCACTGGGTCGTGATGCTTTTTGTTAATCCTGCACACGTCAAAACCTATAACTGACTTCAGAAGTGGGCACAACTGGGACAGCTTCTCATGGGAGACCTTGCAATGCAAGACCAAAAGCAGCTTGTACACGAAAATAAGTTTCTCACTGCGTGTAGTCTTGTTAGGTGAGGAGTTCTTGTAGGATGGGATACTGACACATGCATAAAGCAGTCTGGTTCTTAATATCCAGACTAAATCATGGAGAACAGTACAAACCATGGTATTTAAATTAAGAGTAAATTGCAATTTTTAGTCATGTTGTTGCTTTATTCTCTAATATACCACATGTGGTGGCTGAACCATCCAACATCTGGACTGTGAATATGATACTGCCAAAGCTGTACTCGGTGGCTGCCAAACGGCTGAGCCCATGTGTGGCTTCACAGCTTGATATCCAGAGAGCTCAACTATGATTCAAATTTTGAAAAATTATCATGTCTAAGGTTTCAGCGTGATTCAGCAGTTTGGAGGAGAGCCTTCTTAAGAGGAAAGAAAAAAACAACAGCAACAACACCAAAAAAAAAGCAAAACAAAACCATCACAGCTGACCATATATGGCATAAAGCTTTTAACAAAGAAGTAAATGTCTTAAACACCTTTGCTTCAGAGAAGAGCTCCATAACTTGACTGGTTGGTACAAAATATGGCTACTCACAAGCACCAGGAGCTAAATTCTGCTCCTCTAACAATGGTGCAAGCTAATTTCAATGTTACACAGCCTGTTTAAATATGAATACACAGAAGCTACTCAACACCTCTCTTGCTGGCACTGTTTGAGGTAAGTCTGAAATCATTAACCAGGTAGAGAGCACACTTCTTTATGAAAGAAAGCCTCCAGTGGTATTCCAGGAATGCTGCTAGAGAGGTGGACTCAGTTCCTACCACACAAAGATACTTGATTTATAAATGAATTAATGCTTGTGAACTGACAAGGAACAAAAAAGGGGGTCCTGCACACACACACACACACAGAGTGCACTGGAAACCCCAGTGTTGTGCTAATTACTCCGTGTGCTCCAGGGATGTTTACACATACATAAAAGGTGAAAAAAGCTTGTGAAAATGGGATGCCTACCGTCCTGGGACATGGAAGAGTTCAGCTGCTCATTCACATTGCAAAGCCTATTCCTCCAACTTGGCTCCTTGCCTTCTTAAAGCTGAAAACAGCTAAACTGTGTGATTTCCTTCGTGCACTGATGGATCAGGCAGGCCAGCTCTGCCTCCAGCCATGAGAACACTCAGACTTCCCGCTGTGCTTCTGAACACTGCCTGGCCAGGCAGGTCACACACCGTCCATCCATCTGTACCGCACTCATTCTTCTGCTGACGATGCCTATATTTCCCTTGCCAAGCAGAGTGGCTTAACGAATATTCTCAACTCCTTACAAAATATATGCTCGGTCATTTGGGAAATAATAATTAAAAAAAAAAAAAAAAAAAAAAGTGCCATAAATGCTGCTCCAGTTCAGGCTGAACAATTTGTTCATCACTACAAAATGTTGCTTTAGGAAAGCTTCCTTTTAATATAGTACATGAGATAAATAGAGCCTTTTTTTCTCATTCCTTTCTCTTTACCAGCAATTGAATGAAGTGGAGATTGTGAGGTAAAATCAAGCACATCTGGGTCAATTAGCATGGAAAGTCAATTCTTTAAAACCTGATGGATGCCTCTGGGAATCGTGCACTTCACAGCACGAATCTCAGTGCAGTGCTGCTCTCTCAGCAACTCAACTCAATTAAGCCATTACGTGGTTCTTTAAATCGGGGGATCTGGGGGAATTGGTTAATTGTCTGCTTGTCATGGTTCCTCCTCAGGGAGCATGTAAACGTCTTCTGTTTCTCCTATAGATGTGCAGTGCACATAAGAACAATCCATTTTAGCTGACTTATTCAAAGCTTATTTCTCCCGTGGGAAAATTAATCTTCCTCCTCAAATACTGCCCTGAAGAACAAAGCTGCCCAGTGGAAACAAACCATCCCATCAATACGGAATAGGTTTTCATTGATTACAGTCAGGTTTATATTTCTTTTTCCTTGCAAGTCTCAAGGATTTCTCCCCACCTTCACTTGATCATAACTTTCACAACCAACCTTCTCAGGCTTGTGGTAGGGTTTCACCATTCTCTGCAGCTATGAAAAGCTCTGCAACACACATGGACTTACCTAATGCACTATAAGTTACCCACTGCCTTTACAGTCAGCAGAGCCTGAGCAAGCTGTCTAAGCATATATGAAACTCTGCACTCAGTGGGCAGAGCTGACCATCTCTGGAAGACAACTCATCCTGTGACCAGACAGGTGAACAGAATGACACATTGGGGAATGCTCATCTGCCTCCACTGAGAGCTACTCTGCATCCACTGAACCAAGGGGTCCTCTAAAGGGATTGTGAACAACCAGCCTAAGGCAGACATCCCACTTCCAGACTGCAAAAATAGTTAGATTAATCCCACCAGCATCTCCCCACCACCATCACTGTGACAACCAACCAGTAAAGACAGACTGCTGCTCCTGCCTCACACCACATCAGTGAGCTTCTCTTCACATGCACACAAGCAGCTGCCTTTGCTCTCCTTTTGCTTCACGTTTCAGACTGATGAGCACCCAAAATCTCCAGCTGGCCTCAGTGGGAGACAGTTGTTGGGTGCTCAGGGTTGTGGAAAACAAATCAACCCATTCAGACCCTAAATATGGATTTAGAAGGCTAACTTTAGACTCAGATTTTTTTTAAACTTGGCACGGTACTAAAATCCATCCATGAGGCGAGTTAATTTTTTTTACCATCAAAGAGAAGTAAAACAACTTCTCCAAGGGCATACAGTAGGATGACTAGGATTAGTATGCCACAAATTTTGTGTGCTATAACCAGAAAATTATTCTGCTTCCTAAATGTGACATAACTGGGACATAGTCTGATAAATGGAGACTGAGTAAGCCACACTAAATCTACTGATGTGTTCTGTAATGTCTGGATGTGTCCCCAACCCTAGCTATGAAAGGAAATGTAATTATGGTAATGAGAAAGTGCAGTCCGCCCATCATTTGGGTTACCACACACATACGTAACTGATTTCAAATATAGAACTGCAGTAACATCTCTTATACTCTTATCTCCTTTAGATAGTTTTTTCCTTCAGTTATAAGCTTGACATCTTTTCCTCTGACAGGAGAAACACCATGTGGTGCATGTGCATTAGCCATGTGCTGTCATGCCATTCAGAGGAGGTGGAAGGGCTGCTCTGCTCATGAGCTGCCATTGGGGCAAGCACCCTCACTTGCCCACGTAGGTCTAACCAGAGTATTTGTCTGGGCGCAATGGTGGGGATGAAGGAGGGAAGCTAGGTCTGAGGAAGAAAGTTCAAGAAGGAGAGGAAGATCAGGAAGCCAGAAAAATTTATAAAGCACCCTTGTGTTTTGGAACCTAGGCCAATTTTAAAAACGAGGCATATGGCTCTTGCTGCAGTCTCAGACGTGAATGCAGGGCACTGTAGAGATTCACAAGCCTTATTCAGACAGCCTCACTTGGCTCTGGGCAAACAGAACAGAACAGCACACAGTGCGGGCTAACTCACACAGCTTCTGAGATGGCAGCTTAAACCAGTCAGCTCCTCAGGTGTAAAAGGGTAAATTTACACTGGCATCTTCAGAACATATCACTCACTCGGCTTGCATCACCTGGAGGACTTCTTGTCTTCAGAAGTTGTGCAATATGTATGTGTAACTTAAAAACTTGAGCTGCCGCTGCTGAGTACGTGCGAGGGTTCCTGACGACAAATCTTCTGGCTCTCCTGCCTGTCTGCACTCCAGTGACACAATGCCAGGCTATTTTCCTCCTGCGGCGGACTGGCAGGCAACCATTTTTTGTGCACTTCAGCTTGCCCTGGTTATAGAAAAGAGAGGAAATATTTTATTAACTTTCATCTCCCAAACCAGAGTGTGCTAGATAGCCAGACTTCTAGTCTCACCAAGCTTTTGTGGGTAAAAGAGAAGTGGCTTTTTGCCAGATGTTTGCAGAGGCATTCAGAGTTATCTGAACTTTAAAATGTTATTATCTTTATGCTCTCATGCCCTGATGTTTATCATGAGCTAGAAGAGTATAAACAGAGGCAGCAGAGGCAGCAGTGAACAGTGTTAGAGAAACTGAACTGTAACCTGCACATCACCACACAAAGCCACCTTCTTGTAAGCGCCTTGTTCTTGCGCTGAGCAACGGCATGTAGCAGCAAAGTAATCCCAGCCATGCCAGGAGCAGCCAGCCCAGCGTGTTGGTGGCAGCTCTGCCAGCGTCTAAATGCAGCCACCAAACAGAGCTTCATGTCCAAAGGGGCTCTCCTTTCATCTTCCACCCTGAGCTAAAATCACACAGTACTTCTATTCTCTCTGAAAATAACATTAATGTTCACATACATGCACCTGGACCAATTGTCAAACTATTGTAGATTCAAGACACTTTATATCCTTTCTTGAAAACAAAGCAAACAAACAAGCACCACCACACAGTATTACTTCTGCCTTCTGCCTTTCCAATGGCTTGGAATTCATCAAGATTGTGCCTCATCAATCATGTCTGGAAGAAGAAAAATGGGGAAAGACTAGCATGGTCACAGAAAATTCAATATAACCAAGTCAGCAGTGGCTTGAAGGCTTTCGGACACCTTGCAATTCACACACAAGTAGTTCTCACAGTCCAACTTCTAACAAAAAGATATTCGGACCCCGAAGTTAGTGCAGGAAGAGGCCAGTAACAGCTGAAAGAGGCCAGTAACAACTGAATTGCTTCCTGACCGTAAGACACAGTAACCCCTACAGTTAAATATACCTTATCTGCAGGTGAGGATGGGACAGATCATTGCACATCCAATGCATGTCACATAGCTATGCAAGACTGCCCTGCGTGTCCTGTACTGCAGCCTTCCATCTCAGGTCAGAGACTCTGCACAGTGCTGCAACTGAGTTTATGTTGGGGCCACTCTGATGCAAGGGGCTACATGAAATGTGGCACACACTGAATAAAGACAGACCTTCTTCCACAGCTGTTAGTAGCACCTTTGAAAAGCTGTATTTGTACCTTAAAAATAAATAAATAAATAAATAAAATAGAATATCAGTAATAAAAAGGAACCATTTGCAATGCATAAGAACTTCCTTTTCTTGCCTTTCTCCAAAAACAGCTCTGGCACCCTCCAAGCCCCAGTGCAGCACAAAAACTGTTATGCTCACATTGACATTGCAAACACATACGGCCAGAGGAACACACATAAACATACCTACACAGACCCAAAGCCCTCTCCCTAGGAATGTGGCCATCTCTTTTCAGGTAAATACCAGCAGAAATGCATACACTGAAGAAACAGAGGAGAAAAAGAGTATTTATTTATTTATTTATTTTCACATGGTTGTTTTTACTCTGCTTGCAGCAGTCCTCTCCTTTTACAGCCTCAGGCAGGGCTGAATTTGGCCAAGCCAAATGATGCAGATGATGCAGATGAGACCACACCTTCCAAGCACCCTCCAATCACACAGAAAGAGAGCAGATGTCAACAAAACCACACCTTTGTGGGACCACCCCCCCCTCTTCTTACGTGAGGCAATTTCCACTAAATAACACTGCTCCCGCAGATGGCAGGCCTGTTTCCACTTGTGAGAGGTGAGCAAGCAAGGCCAACACTTTCCATAAATTCTGAAGCAAGGTTGAAAGGACTGTAAGCAGCTTTTCCCCTTCTCCTGCTCAGAGAAAAGCTAGCTCCTTCTTTGGGAAGCACTTTCATGCTGTGTTTGAGGGGTATCACGAGCCAGTACATATCTTTCCTCAATCTTCCCTTCAGGTAGTGAACAAATTTTTTGCCTACAGAATATGGATACACAGTCAAAGACATGACTTCTACCTCACACTGAAAAGTCTACTTAACCTATCCACTGACATTAGATGGGTTCCTTTTTGGCCACTCAGCAGAATTCAGACGAGATCCTCTTGCATTTGCTCTTATATCCTTCTCTACACATGCACATCAAAACATCTCCAAAGCTGACTTTGAGAATTTCCAGTCCAGATCAAATGCAAGAGGCTTGTCCTAAAAGGTACAGAACTGAACTGCAGCCAGGCTTCAGTATAACTTTTTCCAGATGTCAGAGCACACTCAAACTATCTCTAACATCAGTTCTGTTTTCGGACAACACGCAACATAAGCATCAGTAAAACCTTACTGTCACGGGACAGTAATTTAACTCCTTGGAAATGCTTAAGATGTCTGGGTTAAGAAGGCAAACAACTTGAAGGCATCCTGAGAGGAAAACCACAGTTCTGATGTACACTTCTCACAGCAAGGAAGTCCTGTAGAAACGAAAGAGGCAGACTCCAGCTTCCTAGAACAAGATATATGAGACATCATGAAAGAGCTTGCAATGGCACACACTCTAGCCAAAAAAGCGGTTTTTAATAAAATTGGAAAAGGGTGTATTGCGTTCCCACAGAAATGGTAGACACACAGATGTTGTCCAAGTTTAGAGAAGAAGGGAAAAAAAAAAAAAAAAAAAAAAAAACTATCCACATTTTTTATGTTTGCACCAAAGGAAAAAACTCCTGCTTTGAACATTTGATGGAAGAGTATTAAAAGAAATCATTATTATTATCGCGGCTCCCACCAGCAATACAAGAGGCCAGGATCTTTCAACATTTTCCTTATAAATCCATCCTTCAGTAGAATATAAATTGGCCTGAAATAACTAGTTGGGACCAAAATCTGGTTTGTGAGATCTCTGGAAACAGAACTCCATCTGGCTGTTTACAAAATTTTAGTCCGAAGAAAATGAGAAAGACTGTGAGAGCGGAAGAGGGGTAATTTTTAGTGGTTAAAGCTATCATTTTTCTGTTGCTTCACAGTGCTAATCAGTGATCAGCTGATCACTGAAAAGAAAGTTTGGAATTAGTGTTGATGAGCATCCCAAAGCCGGCATGCATGTTCAGCTATCTCTAACATTTTCTTCTGAAACAGGCAGCCGCCACATAAAAGAGGCTGTCTCATGATATATCTGGAGCTCGCATTTCATATGACATCCTGGACAAAACTCATCAAGGACCACAGCAGGAAAAGAAAGATTCCCAGACATTCCTGATTTTCAGCAAAGAACCATTTTATGCCTAGGCTTAAACCTAAGCTGTCTAAACCAATATTATTATGCTCATTTATTGAGCCAGTTCATTAGGCTTCAAGGGTAGCACTCAAACCAAAGGACAGATACCATTTTGCTTTCTGAGCCAGCCTCCAAAAAGTACCTAACCAAAGCTGTCCAATTCAATAGAAGACAGAGAAATGCAGTTTCATTGCAAGTCAGATTTGGTAGATTTTTAATTTTATTGACTGAAAATACTGTTTCCCACCCACTGGTCCTGCACCATTGCATTCTTCAATGGCTTGGACCTCCTTCACATACATGAAGCCCATCCCAGCTTTCTATTGGCTTCTGCAGTCTCCTTCCACACTTCAACTCCCACAGCTATAAAACAGGAAAAAGCCAAAGGCTTTGTGATGTCCATTAATATTTCCCTGTACCAACAGGCTATGAAACCAGGCAGAACAGCAATGGGCCCTCATGCTTCAGCTCCACTCTCCTTTCAGCTGAAACTCCCTACAGTCAAACTGATTTAGCTGCACTCTGAATAAATATCCATCCCTGGGTTACTTGTTCTTCCCTATTTTCCCAGAGTTTACAGGCATTTTTACACAAACATTCCCTTAATCTGTGCAGCACGACTGCCAAAATCAGGACTTCAGTGTGGTCTCTTCAATGCTTGGGCTGTGTTTTATCATTGCATTCCTACAACACTTTGCACAACCAGTGTCTTTTGCGCATTAGTTTACTATTAAAATTGTACAACTCCCTCAATTATGTCTTCATTTTGCCAGTTCAACAAATTACATAAATCCCTCGTATTTTAACTCTCTGATGAGTTAGATCCTGTAGGAACACAGTCGCTTAGCTCCTAGGCTTACAGCAAAATTACTTTGCGAACAAAATCTCTATGACAGTATCTGAAAGAAACTTTGAAACAAAATATTACAAGAGAGAAATTGCAGTTGGTGAGAGACCAATAAACACACTGTAAATTCTGAGGGTTTGCACAAGAAACACTGCATCGTGAATGGCTATTCCAGAAATGGAAAAATAGAGAGCCTCTTAACATCCAAATAGGGTGAGAAGGCAGCGCTCCAACAAACAAATCAGAAGTGGAAAGAAAAAAAAAAAAAAATGTCTCTGGGCTCCAAATAGTTTCGAAAACGAAAACAGGGATTAAAAAAAAAAAAAAAGAATTAAAACATGGGAAGCCAAAGTCTATTCCCATATTTTATTGCACCACTTGAAAGAAAACTAAATGCAAGCTATGTCCTGATGAGAAGCAACATCCTGTGTTTTCTGCCAGTGTTAGATAAGGCTCAGTGATGAAGATGGGGTTTAAAATAGGATGGGGTTCAAATCGATACACAAAAAGAGAGGTCATGTTACCTCTTTGCTTTTTTAAATGCAAGGATGACTTTTCTAACCTGTGTGCTTGGGAGGTGGTAGATACAGTAGATAAGGCTCCTACATCAGCTCTTCCCTGTGGCCATCTGAAAAGCTGATTCTGAAAGAGGAACTGCTGGTAACACCAACAGGTGCTGAATGCTACAGCCCTTTGCTATGAAAGGCAGAAAATCCCTGAGGAAATAACCTACACCAGCTCTCAGACTCCAGGCACCTGCAACACCACCTACTTTAGCCCTCTCAAAATATGCC
Source organism: Nettapus auritus (assembly GCA_011076525.1). Lineage (NCBI taxonomy): Eukaryota > Metazoa > Chordata > Aves > Anseriformes > Anatidae > Nettapus > Nettapus auritus. The sequence continues at coordinate 60,338,123 of CM021767.1, forward strand.
TAGTATGTCACCCTTCCTTGAGATCCTTGAGGAGCCATGACAGAAATCCAACTACAACTACTGTGGAGAGTTGTTCTGTGCAGGGCCACTTAGATGAAACTTTATAAACACAAAATATCCATGAAGTAGCTGTGAAGGGAGGTAAGGCCCTAGTGTGTGTGCATTATCAGAGAATGGCTTGGTACCTTCAGTTCTCCCAGTTGGATCCCAACAGGCCTTTTTGTGCTGTATCACAGTAACTCCCCCTCTAGCCCCAGCAATGATAAAGTCCTACATACAAGGACTACTTCATTCAAAGCAATGAAGCTTGAGCCAAAACGCCCAAATACAGTATATATTCAAGCACAGGACTCAAGGAAGAGTACAGAATACACGGACTAATTGCTGAAGGTCTCCACAAAAAACATCAGTGATAGATCCCTACCTGTTGGACTCACAGGTCTCTCATACAAAACTGAGCTTTTGAACTATGTAATAAGAGGCGTTGTACCGCAATCATTCTCAACACTGGGACTTGTTTTAGAAATAACTACAGTGACAGAAAACAGTAAAACTGTTACCAAATTTGCTTTTACACAATAGGCTGTAATGACTTAAAATTAATCATGAAATATTTTAATTGTTCTCTAATGTGGTCCACAAAATGTTTTTTCTGCTTCATGAAAAATACTGGTATTCCAAACTTCTCTTCCAGCCCCAGCTAAAATGACAAAGATCAAAAAAGTCTCTCAAAGTGAAAAAATAAAATAAAATAAATAATAATAAAAAAATTTCATTCCAATCAAGACCAGTGGATTATTGATACAAACTGAATTTCAAAATATACTACCCCAATGTTTTTCCCTTCCAAAATCAGAAAGGAACATTAACATGTTAAAAGAAAGAATTACAAACTTTTTGTAATCTCCATTTTACAACAAAATTAATACAAGTGATGCCCATGGTCAATTTCATCAGAATGCCTCTTTCTAATGAAAACAAACTTTGATGAAAGCTTTCCAATTGCACTAGAAATTTAAGGAGAAAAGACTACAGATGTTTCTGGTGACTTTTCCTGTCTGTTGAGAAAATAAGAGGCTGTATGACCTGCATGAGACAGATGAAGAGATATTAAAAAAAAAAAAAAAAAAAAAAAAAAAAAAAAAAACTGACTGTATTTCTGACTGGTTCCCTAAGAGGAAAACAAACATCTGATTGCCTTTTATACTCTTGTAAATAAATAAATAAATAAATAAATCCTGTCATAATTTTTAAGTGTGTTGATCATAGATTATTTTTAGCTCTGACAAACCACAGAAACATCTCCAAAAATATTCCCAAGAAACACAGTGACTTTTCCAGCTTGGAAAGCAGAGATCTTAACAGCATTGTCCATGCTACTGTACGGGCTGAACAACTCTGTAAGACCCCTTGATGGCCCATTGAAAAGCTTTCCACATTTCCTATAAAAACTTTTCCCTTTGGATAGCAGAAGTATATCAAACCATATTCAGAAACAGCTCAAGGAAGTCACCTACAAAAGACTGGAGCGTTACTCTGAAGACTGCAAAAGCGATTCACGGGACCCCAAGCTGAAGGCTGAGAGGAATAACAGTTTCAGAGAAGGCAAATTACTGATAACCCAAGTGAAACAAGGAAAGGCAATGCAAAGGACTGAGATTCAAAATGCATTTGGAATGAGAAAATGACAGTCAGGAAAAAGAGAAAATTGCTAAAATGAACAGGGGGTTGATATGTAAATCATGTGAAAGTCAGTGAATGCTTTCCAAGATGGAGAGCGTAGACACATAGGGAAGAAAGTTTTACCCCTCATGTGCTGGTGATGACATTTTACAGTTGGTCAGGAAGAATGTGACCACTGTCCTATGGCCAGTCTGCTGAAGCTATGTATAGCTGGGACTGGTTGTATATGTTTAATGATTATCTCAGCCCCACACTTACTCACTTTGTGGATTGTCATTTCCTGATAGTAATTCCTTTGGGTTGAAGCTTGTTCATATTTGGTCACCCCCTGAAACTGAATCTCTGAGCAAGATGAAAACAATTACTTATGTGGGGGTGTGACAAGGCACTTTCTGCTAAATACTGTAACCACAAAGGTCATGCTCATAATTCAAAAATAGCTAAACATTAGAAATTTTGTTTCTGTGCTATTTAGTAGAGTAAGCCAGGACACAGGTTAAGTTTGAAGAATATTCGTCCAGCACTTTTAAAGTCAGGAGTGCTTACGGTTGTAATTTTCACATATAAGGCTTAAAATTACCTACGCCTTTAAAAAAACTTAGCTGTCATTCCAGTTGTGGAGCAATGTTATATGCCTGTGTACTTCATACATCCAAAGCTGGAGAACTCAGACGTTTTTTTTTTAAATAATGGCTGACAGCTAAACCAGAAACTTTTTAAAGACAACAGCATAAAAAGATTGTGTCATCACAGCAACAAGCTGTTATCTACTGCCTGCACTCCTGATTCAAAACTTCCTTCCAAGGAAAAACAGTCTCTAGTCAAGAGCATTGCAGAGCTTGGGTCTATATTCACATTTGTCCATGAAAGAAGTTTCCTGTCATCGATGCGGTGGTCCCATATCACATAAATTATGGGAGCTGTACTGCCTTAACTGTTTGGAGTTTTCTTCTCTCCACCTTCCCTGTTATTCTCATCTTAGTTCTCCACAAAACTCTAGCACATTGGTTCATTTAGTCTTGAAGTACCAAATATGCTCTAAGCCTCGCAACTATGTTACAGATTGGCTTTCTTGATAAATATCTGTGGGACAGAACTTTTCGTTACCTTGGATTTTATTCATTCTGTTCTAATTTACTTATTTTTTTTTAATAATTAAGTGAGAATTTACTGCTCTGTGTTGGTCTGCAGGAAAAGCATGACAATTTCTGAGCAATAACATAACTTTGGCAGGATTTGTTCAGACTGGCCTTCAAGAAACAAAAATCAGACATCCATTCATCAACTAATTTGGCTTGAAAAACAGCATGTGTGGTTTTATTGCTGGAATAGTATCATAGCAAAATAACCTTTTTCAAATGTCAGAAGTTCTTTATGTGTCAGCTCTGAACATAATGTACAGTGTATTCACTGCAGTAACAAACCTGTGGCCTACAGCACCAGAAACACAAATCTACCCTTTTTCAACTAAAAGAATGATTTGGTTGCATTACAAATAACTTAATACAAATTACAGTAACTGTGCTGTCCATTCATCCTATCCAAGGGTTAAACTGTAATGAAGAGTAGAAATAGAAGAGCTAACACATCTAGCCAAAGTGTTGGATGTCTTAAACCATCAAAATGGATTGCTGCAATTTCCCTCAAACTTCAGGTTTATTTATTTATTTATTTATTTTTCCTGAAAAGAATAAAGCAATGAAAACTGAAAAGCCACAGAAAGGGTTATGGAATCACAAACCACATAATTGGTGGTTTTGCTGTTGTTTTTGTCTTTGTACACGTATTCATTTTTCAGACGTTAAGGAACACGTACCATGTTCAGAATGAGCATCCTGACACAGCACATAGCAAAAACACTCTAACCTGAGCCTAGGATTTTTACATTGTTAGATGCTTTCCTTTGAATTATCTTCTTTTATATGCTTGCACATCATGGCCAGTTAGCAAATGTTCTGGAAGATCTGACAACATAAGCTGAAAGTGCTTTACAAAGAGTGGGACAGTAGTGCGGGTAAATTTACATGTGTCACTGTGCCACTAACTCAGGTCTGTGTTCTCCAGGTTTTTATGATTTGAAGAGTCCCGAAGAGTGCAATAAATGGTGGCACAACTTTCAGTATGTTTCTGACTTGAGTTCCTTCTAGTACTCATGCATCACTGGAATTAAGGGACAAATTCAAAGTTGCTCTGAATTTATTTGATTTCAGCTTTTTCCATTTGCAGTTTTGTCTCCAGTTATCTCTTGAACTTATGAAAACTGTCCCTAAGAATATTCCAGAACCTGAGGTTTAAGAACAAGTTTGCTAAATATATAAATGTTCTTGTTACCTTAGATGTTTATTGCTGAATAAAACCAGCCTTGAATTCCGTAAGACTTTGAATATACTTAAAATACTTCAATTGAAACCTTGATACATTACATCTCAACAGCACAAACAAATTCCTTGTGTCTTACCTGGAAACCAAACCATTAATTCTCTTTTTTGTATGTGTATGTTAGTCTGTGGACAAGGTTGCGTAACAAGCACTGAAATTATCAATATACTTTAAACAAAAAACATGGATTTCTCCCAGATTCTTTCTTATGATAGATCATCAGTCCTAGAATCACAGGCATACAAAAAACAAACAAACAAACAAAAAAAAACACACTGAAAAATTTCACCCAAATAATTTTCTACTTTCATATCTACTTTGCCGTTAAAATGAAAAGAAAGACCTGCTCACCATCTTTCCTCTGCATTTTAAAATAACACATTTAGCAAGCAGTATACACCATTTTTTGTTATTTCTCATGATAGGTTAAGAAAACATAAATGTCTTTTTTGCATTTTTCCTTTAATTCTTCCTTATTCTTTACTTAATCTATCTCATGATGGATCTGTACACTCAGATCTGGAGTATTTCATAAAAGAAAATGTGCCTGATCTATTCCTTCCAGTTGCTTTCTTGATTCATAAGTAGTTCCTGAAAATTACTTCATTCTTTCATCATTAAAAAAAAAAAAAAAAAAAAAAAGTAAAAATGTTTACTAAGTTGTTCAATGATATAGCTCCCCAAAACAGATTAGCCTGTTCCTGAGCTCAGAGGGGCAAGTTAAAAGGGAGACTTGCATCCAAAGGGGCTCAGGACAGAAGGACTCAGAATTCATCACAGGCACATCTCTTTTTTTCTGGCAAATGAGTTCGCCCATGGGTTAACAGACCTGAACACTGTTTCATGGTGGTAAAATGCTGTGGTGGTGGTGGTGGGAAGGAAGCTGCCAAGCCCACCTCATCCTCGGCTGGTTCACTTATGCTGCTCTCTTCACACACCACGTTCTCCACTTCCTTCTCCATCCCCCAACCCTTCCCACATAAACACATGCATGTACCTCTCTCCTCAGCCTTATTCACCCTTTGCCACTCCAGATCATGTCTGTTTGCCTGTGGGTCCTGGACACAGTACAAGAGGGTGGCCCTGCACCAGGCCCAAGGTGTAAGAATGTATCTCCCAGAGGCCAGCTTCCAGCTGCTCCTGTTTTACGTAGGACATGTGGACTTCACCAGCCCTAGTGGCCCCACAAGAACAACCTTTTCCTATCACGTTGCAAAGTCCTCACTGTCTCCTCTGCCTTGCAGAGATGCTTTGCCTCTGCCTAGCATTTTTTCTTCATTAGCAAATATTCTAATCGTGGGAAAAGTCTTTTGTCAGACTGACAGGGAATTTGCAAGCCCTGTACAACTCCCACATGTCATCTTCCCTTCTGAGTCAGGGAAACAATTCAGTCACATTCCCCTCACATCTGGATAGAAAAGCTGGTTGCAGTGAATAAGAAAAACAGCATGGTTTTGCAACACGGTGAACCATTCAGCTCTCCCCAGCTGCACAAACCTTCCGACTCCTTCCTCCAACAAATCCTTTAATTCCCAGCACGTACACTCTCCTTTCGCACCCATTCTTCTCCATGCACCAGACTGTCTAGGGTATTCACTTGGAGTACAGCACTTGCCTTGTATCCGTGACTTATTGGGCAGCATGGTCCTTTCCAACCTTCTACTCCCCCCTGTGGCAGCTTGATGGAAAAAAAAAAAAAAAAAAAAAAAAAAAAAAAAAAAAAAAA
>CM021767.1:60344010-60407106 GCA_011076525.1 Nettapus auritus
AAAAAAAAAAAAAAAAAAAAAAAAAAAAAAAAAAAAAAAAGCACACCTCCGAAGCCATGTACTGTATCATCACACTTTGTAAGTCATTTATGAAGAAATATATATATATGTGTGAAGGCCTAGGCACAGTCTCCCTGGGTTAAGATTGTAAAATAAGAAAGCTGTTCCTAGGGAATTTGAAATTCAGCATCCTGTATCTTATGAATGACATAAGAAAGACAGTACTTATCTGCTTTTAAAACTCACCTGAAAATTTTGAATTACAAAGTTCCTAACTCATGGGATGAACATTGGTTAGGGCTGTTTTAGGATTTCCAAATACCTTGCAAATCCTAGGTAATGAAAAAGGCAACTGATGAACTGTCTTTTCATCCTATGTAATAACTGAATCCTAAATAATCATGAAGATTTACCATGCTATTAAGGTCAGACTTTTCCACAAGATCCATCAAGGGTAACTTCCTCACAAGAAATGCGCCACAAATAATTTCATAGACTCAAACTCCATAGAGACCCCACTGTCCAACCCGGTCAAAACAAACACCTAGGTACAGTAAAAGCCTAACCTTGATTTCTATTTAAAACTCTTTAATAAAAATGTTGTACACAGTGTAATATGCTCAGAAACACTTGCCGTTGGTGTGAGTCCTACCACTTTTACAACTTCATGCTTATTACTTAAAAGCCACTCATCACTAAGACATTTGCTGCAACACAGCTGTAAGCCCTAGACGTGGGACCACTGCACAAGTCAGTTTCCTCAACTAGTTCCTGCAGGAAATTGAAATATCTTAGAAATGTCCCCACTTCCCTGACAATGCACATTTCTTCGAGTATCTGCTCTTCTCGTCTCTGTGTGAAAAACAATCCAACAGAGAATTTCCCACAGACACCAGAGAGATCAGCATTGTAGGATGGTTTTCAGACCTGGTATGGTAGTTGCCAAATTTCACACACATCCGCAGGTCAATAAGGAAGCCACCTTGGCCGTTGTAGGTTACATCCTAGTTTCCCCGTCTGCGTCAGTGTACAGATGTATTTACACAGTTCACATACCACAGATCACTTGCTGAAAAAACAGCCAGCCAAGCTGGCAGCTGAACTATAGGTAGCCATTTTCCTGAAAATCAAGCACTCCCTAAAATAATATGTTAGTATGTTGAAGTCATAGGTCAGCTGATGCAGCGTGCTTATCAAGTTCTCCAGGGGCTTTGCAGACCTGTGCAATAATCCAACCTGTCTACCACTTCAGGAAGGCCTGTGCAAACAGAAAAGCCCATATTACACCATACCAAGGTCAGTTAACTCAGGTTGCAGCAAAAATGAGGCAAATTTCACAGACAGTGATATCTCTCTTTCTCTCCAAGGAAAATGGTCTATTCTATTCATCACCCCGAATGTATAAATATTGGCCCTACCCCATCATACAATGTGGACAAATGTATCCCACAGGATTCTCCACACGACTCTAATTTTCCACAGCAGCTACAACATAAATTAACAGCTCCCATAATCTACTGCAGAATAAACAGCATTTGCTAATTAAAGTCCTTAATCTGGTCAAGCCTTAACTAAACATTGATATTTCCCAGCTTGGGGAAAACAAAAGTCAAAACCTCAAAATTTACTCTGACAGCTCCTGAGAGAAGCAAGGTGAAAAAAAATGAAAAGATCACATGCATTTTAAAATAAGGAGATCTGATTCACTCCTGCTCATGTAAACCATGACAGAGTTGAAAGAAGTCTTCCTCCAACTCTATTCCATGTGGTTCCTCTACGAGAGGGACTTCAGAGGACTTCTGGTGAATGTCCTGAATTAGGTCCCCAAACAAGTTTCCTCTCCATCCAGCACCACTCATTTTTTATGAACTCTGTTAACTATTTATAGGACAATTGTCAAAGGAGTAGCAGGTGGCTCACTTCAGTCCTAGTTTGACTTACTGCTGAAAGAGGTTGTAAACCTCAGTCAAAACTGAGAAACAGACAACTGAAAGCCTCTTCTCTCCTGACTGATTCTTGCGAGCAGAGGAAAGGGCTCTGAGCTTCCACACAGAAACGCAGGACACAGCCAAACTCTGCACAATGTAATGAATGCTGCTCCCTATAGCACTGAAAAGATCCAGGGCAAATTTGTCAGAATACATTCAGATATACTGTACCTAGGATTTGGTAGGTAAAAGACCCCTTGGCTTCATGCTCCCTAGAATCTCTTTTTCATACAAATAGTTTTACGTGTACTTTGAATGCTCATTTTGATTATTCTACTTCCAGCAAACACGTTGCTGCTTTAAGACCACACACATCTGTGAAACACTCCAGTTACTTTTTAAGAATGAAGCCAAGAGCTGAAAGAAACATTCCCAGTGACTCTAGAAGCAATAAAGCATTACAAGTTCAAACATAAAGAACGTAAGTTTTAAGGGCAATGATTACAGAAAGCAAGAGAACTTGGATCTGCTAACAGGAATTACATTGGACAGATTTGCTTTACTCATACTGCTGAGTAGGTCTAGCTTGATGGACTTGGACTCCTCAAGTGCAGGTATTTTGATGGCCAACAATGCACTCAATGAAACAACCCGCTTGACACTTACAGAGAATCTGACCTAGTATCTCGAGGAACCTGGACTAGGTCCACAAGTTCAGCAGCGAACATTTCCCCAAGCCCTATGCCCTCTATCCAGCGCGCCGCCCAGCCTTCTCCTTCCGCTTCACCCTGGAGAAGAGCTAATGACTATCAGCAAATAAAATCTCACTGGCAAGGTTAGCTGAAGTGAACCGTCGTTGCTCCAGTGCAGAAGAGTTGAGCCACGTGACTCAGTGACACAGTAAAACAACAGCACGACGTGAATAACTGGCTTGACAGCTCCTGGGAAATGAGGTTTTCTGTTTTCTCTGCCTTTGTTGATTCACGAGTACACACATGCCTCCAGAGAAGGACGAGTAAAAGTGCAGCAAGCAGTCTGCTTTAGAAGTGCTCTCTATGCCTACAGATGCATAGAATAAGTCAGCAGATGACTTCTAAGAAAGATAAATACCAGGCAACCACATTCACAACAGAATAAATCTCTTTATTTTTATTTTGTGCCTACTCCTGAGCTAGCAGAGCAAGCATTGTTCGGAATCTGCATTTTAAGCAAAAGCCTACGAACGTAACTTTAACAATACCTCTCTGGATTTTGAGATATATTTGTTACGATGCTTAAGAAATATCCTGGTGAGCATTTGGGGAAAGGAACTAATTGGCACACTAAAGCTGAGGCAAGCCAGGAAGGGTCTGAAGCCAGCTACAAGCCCACAGTGATGATAAACAGCCCAGGGTCCAGGTGTCCATATATGGCCAGACTTCCTATAAGACTGACAGTACTGTATGTGCATTGCGTATGGTTCTTGGATCCTGTTCACATTCCTTGGGTATGTTTCTCTGGAGCTTTTGATTTCCGCTTTGAGGGCTGGCTCAGACCTCCAATTGCTCTTATAAAAAAATATCTGTGACTGAAAGTTGAAAATGTGCAAGATTCTTTCTTTAAGTACACAAACACTCCAAGTCTAGCCACTTTCCTGTAGTCTTGCCAGGTTTTCAGTATGTCTGATACCCGATCAAGTGAGTTTTTGGGGGGAAGGAGGGAAAAAAAAAAAAAAAAAAAAAAAAAAAGAAGGAAAAACACAAGAGAGGAATTTAGCATATCCACACCTGTACATTTTACAAGACTTCACCAAAGGAACTGCACCAACTGAAGCTGATGTAGACACACGCATACCGCATATAGCTGTGTAAACAAGTCTGCAAGGCCAGTGTAGTGAATTCCTAATTTCAGCAGAAAAAATATACTATCTTAAAAGCATGTGCTGTATAAACACCTGCATGGAAGTCAAAATGAGTGCATTTCAACCATTTTATGCCTCAACACCAAGATGAGTTTCTCCAGCTCATGGCACAGTGTCACCAGAGAGGACAAGTTAACAACAGCTTAGCCTCTGAAAGAACCACCCTTACCTCTAGGGTCCCTTCACCCCATTGCAGACGGTGAGTCACATTTACCAGCGCAGAAACCGAAAATGACAAAACAACAAACCTGAGGAGCAGTGATTCCTATCCCACTTCACTGGCTGGCACAACTTGTAACTCAGGGGGCTAACTCCCAATTCACGTCTATGCAAGGACTAGTTCTGAGGTCCAAGTGCCTGTGTCTTTTTTCTCAGGGCAGCAAGTGGATGGGGCTTGCTGTACTTGGCTCGCACTGTGAGGACTTAGGACAGATTTATCCTTTAATTTTAGATTTCCTGGCTTTCTGGTGGTTTGTTACTTTTAAACAGACTTTTTCTGCTGGTGAGATTCTCAGGTTTTGTTTAATAAAATTGATTCTCTGAAAAAAACTCTTACATGGAAAGTCATAAAACATGTCTAGAGCCTCTCTCTCTCTGATGTTCTCCTACCATATTTAGGCATTTAAAAAAGGCATTCTGTTTACCTGGTTACATTTGCATTTTGGTATGCATGTCATACATAGTTTGGTACACATATTATTTACCCAGCACTGAGGCCATTGGAGTCCTTCAAGTAAATAGAGATTTTGGGCGGCCTCATGTTTGAGAACATATATTATTTACCGTAACCGTTCCTCTGGGACTTCTTCTCTTTCAGAGCCAATCTCATTTCTTTTAATGGAGAACTTCAAGTAGACAGGATGACATCCAAATGACTTTAGCAGCCAAAGTACAGGGCTGGCAGAATATAAAGGCAGTTTTATGGTACAATATATCCTACTGGGGCTTTACATGAAAATGTATCTTTTTCCCTCAAGTCTTGTGAATACATATTGCAGTGTCATAGCGTGGATATGAGCACGCATGTACACAGAGGGATGGAAACAGGGAGGGATATGGCAGCGGGAGAAAGACTACATGCAGAAGATGCTGTCTTTTAAGATACCCACCAGATTCCAACTTGTCTAACAAGATGCACGAAAGCAATCTCTCCCATTAAACGCTGACATACTTCTGCAGGTCAACAGTCAAAACACAGGCATTCCTCGTGCCAAAGCAGAGGTCAAACAACATGACATCACTGAATATTCAAATGGTACACGGGGAGTGGGGGGAAGAACCATCCTTCTGGCCTACGAAAAAAAAATAAAAGAAAAGAAAATGCAAAGCCTAAGAGTTATCTGCAATGATTTAATCCAAACCACGACACGTAGCTTTGGGGTTCGGTCAGGCCCAAAGCACGTGATGGTGTTTCGGCTGAGTGCGGTGGCACGGTTGTCCTCCTGGGACGGTCCGACGGGGAGCTCGGAAAGTGGGGCTGTGCTAAGACCGTGTTGCTCGCGGATGACAGCTGCACACAGGCAGCGGGAAAATAATAGCCACTTCTTCCATGCTCCAGACTCGCTCCGTTGTGCCAAATATTTCAGAGTAAATAGGCACTCTCTCTATTCATAGAGAGCATCTATTAGGAAAGGAACACATTACAAATATTCGGTATGATTCAGGAGGACACAGAGTCAATTTATACACCCCGCGGGGTAATTATACCTTTTTTGGTCGTAACAAAACGCTCGGAATACGCCGGGCGGGCGGCGGGCACCGGCCGGAGAGGGCCTGGGGGGGGGGAGGCGAAGCATTCCCGGGCCGCCCCTAGCAACCGGCCGGGAGCGGGGCGGGCCGCGGCGTGAGGAAAACACGGCGATTTTTTTTTTTCTTAAAAAAAAAAATGAAAAAAAAAAAAAAGGGGGGGGGGGGGGGGACCGGGGGGAGGCGGAGGAATGCGGGAGCCAGGGGTCAGGGCCGCTCCGGGGCGGGGCGGGCGGCGCGGCGCGCAGGAATGCGGGGAATGCGGCTGCTGGTGCGCGGCCCCATTCAGCCCATTGGCGGGGCCGCGCCGCCGCCGCCTATAAAGGGCCGCCCGCCGCCGGGCTCCGCAGTCACGCAGCCACTGTCCCGGCGGTTAACGGAGCACCGAGCACAGCCGAGCCGTGCAGAGCCGAGCAGCGCAGCTCAGACAGCGCCCGCACCAGCCCCGCCGAAGGGAAGCGCCTTGCCGGGACCTCGCCTCGCAGCCGCCTCAGGATGTCCCCGTCCAGCCTCGCCGCTTCCCTCCTCCTCCTCGTCGCCCTCCTCGGCCCGGTAAGTGCCGCAGCCGCCCGCCGCTGCTGCCCCGGCCGGCCCGGGCACGGCGTCCGCGGCGCTGACGGCCGCTGTCTCCTTCTCTCCCCCCGCCGCCGCCGCAGGACGAGGCCCGTGGGCAGGAGTGCAGCGGGCAGTGCCAGTGCGGGGCCGGGCCCGGCCCCAGCTGCCCCGCCGGCGTCTCCCTGGTGCTCGACGGCTGCGGCTGCTGCCGGGTGTGCGCCAAGCAGCTGGGCGAGCTGTGCACCGAGCGCGACCCCTGCGACCACCACAAGGGGCTCTTCTGCGACTTCGGCTCCCCCGCCAACCGCAGGATCGGCGTCTGCACCGGTGAGTGGGGACCGGCACCGGGGGAAGGGGACGGGGACCGGGCATGGGGGTCCCGGCGGCCGGGGCTGAGCCTGACCCCTCTCTGCCTCCTGTCGCCGCAGCTCGGGACGGCGCCCCGTGTGTCTTCGGCGGCATGGTGTACCGGAGCGGGGAGTCCTTCCAGAGCAGCTGCAAGTACCAGTGCACCTGCCTGGACGGGGCGGTGGGCTGCGTGCCCCTCTGCAGCATGGACGTGCGCCTGCCCAGCCCCGACTGCCCCTTCCCGCGGAGGGTGAAGCTCCCCGGCAAGTGCTGTGAGGAGTGGGTCTGTGACGAGCCCAAGGAGCAGACCGCCGTGGGACCCGCTCTCGCTGGTGAGTGGGGGTCCCTCCATGGGTGGTGGACTGAGGGGAAAGGGGTGCCTGCGTGGGGGTCAAATGTAGCAGGGTGGGTTGATGTGGGGCTGCCCCAGCAGCCAGAGCACAGCAATGAGTGGGATTGCCCCTCCGATCAATGTAGCTACTGAAACTTCTCTGGGAAGGGGACAGAGCATCTAGCAGGGTGCAAACTCAGATGGTGGCCTCATCCTGGTTGTCTGTCCCCTGCAGCATACAGACTGGAAGACACTTACGGTCCAGACCCAACCATGATGCGTGCCAACTGCCTGGTGCAGACTACCGAATGGAGTGCCTGCTCCAAGACCTGTGGCATGGGCATCTCAACCAGGGTCACCAACGATAATGCCTTCTGCAGACTGGAGAAACAGAGCAGGCTCTGCATGGTCAGACCTTGTGAAGCAGACCTGGAGGAGAACATCAAGGTAAAGAGTCTCAATTTTAATGTATGATGTACTAAGATGTTTTCATCAGCTGGCAAAAAAAAGTATCTTGACAAAGAACATGGCATTCTGATAGGTAGTAAGTTTGGGTAGTAAGTTTCAAGTGGCTCATCATGAAGTTTGAGTTTTGCCCCAGTAGTGAATATTTTGCAATTAAATGCCCTTATAATTTTCCTTCACACATTATTATGATGCTATGTAAACGCTTTCTCCTGTTGAAAACACTGTAAGGATTTGTGCATCTGCCTGCTTCTAACATTTAACCGTGGTGCTACGTCAAAGCGTACCTTCTAAACATGTTGTATTCACTTGTATCCCAACAGAAAGGCAAAAAGTGCATTCGCACCCCCAAAATCTCCAAGCCCATCAAGTTTGAGCTGTCTGGCTGCACCAGCGTGAAGACCTACAGAGCTAAGTTCTGTGGTGTCTGCACTGACGGGCGCTGCTGCACACCCCACAGAACAGCCACCCTCCCTGTGGAGTTCAAGTGCCCTGATGGGGAGATCATGAAAAGGAAAATGATGTTCATCAAGACTTGCGCGTGCCACTACAACTGCCCAGGAGACAACGACATCTTTGAGTCTCTGTACTACAGAAAGATGTATGGAGACATGGCATAAAGCCAGAAGGAGACGCTAACTAGATTCTCAACTTGAACTGATTTGCATCTCATTTTGTAAACATGATTCAATAGCACAAGGTATTTAAATCTTTTTTTTTTTTTTTTAATTTCAACAAACTGCTCCATGTGACCTAAGACAATTTGTCTACTGACCCCAGACGGTGGTTTGAAGAAGTTAAAACGGACAGTGGGACCACAGCAAGACACAGCTTCAGAACATGCTGTTCATGAGGTGGTGTGAAGGGGTTAAGGGAAATGTGCAGGAAAAGCAGATTCAAGCAAATGTTCCCTTAATGTGGTACAGTATTTTTCATCTGGTAGTGCAATTGAGAAGGATTAGCATTAGCATGTTTGCTGACACTGGTTTCAGTGACAGCAACAGCTGGAATGCAAACCCTCACCCAGCAAAGTGCTAAGCAGAAGGTGTTCTGTTAGTCAGGACCGTAATGTTTCAGCTCTGACACTCTGATTCATATGGCTTGGTCAACAAGAATCAGAATCATGTCTATTAGACTGGACAGCTTGTGGCAGTTAATTTACCTGTAACAAGCTACTTTTTATTAATATTGTAAATACTGTGTATATATATTTGTACAGTTATCTAAATTAATTTAAAGTTTTGTGCCTTTGTTTAATGCTTTGAAATTTCAGTGATAGCCTTCTTTTTTGGAACAAGATAGGTAGGATCTAAAGCTTGTCTGACAATGCATTCAAAGCATGAAATAGATACTCTAGTGGAAATCATTCAGATGGGGCGAAATGGTGTATTGAGTTAAAGATGGAGAGTGTAAGATTTGGTGTCTGTATCCTTAAAAAGCACTCATCTGTTGGGCAAATATACTTGCCTCCATTTTATTGAACAAGTGGCTTTAAGAAGAAGGGCTTTTCTGTAGCTAATCATTCTTTCCACTTGAGCATTTGTTTCTGTCTTTGACTATGGCTCTTTTTGGACAGTTCATTTGTTGAGAAGTGTGACCAAAAGTTACATGTTTGCACCTTTTTAGTTGAAAATAAAGTATTTATATTTTTTATATAAATGGCTTGGCATTTCATTTAATCTTCACTATGACCGTATATTTCCTAAGGGGCTTTGTTTTGCACTAAGTAAAACTCAAGTACTGTATGTTTTATTTGTCCAGAAACACATACACTGGGGAATAAGCTAAATGATTTGTGGTTACTTGTTCTGTTAATAGTGAATCAAATGTAGTGTATTACCCACCTACATTTTGAATGGAGAGCAGAGCCAGACTTGCTCTGCCAAGGCCAGTATTGCATTGGAAAGTGCAACAGGTTCCTCAGGCATCAGCTGGTGCCTTTAAAACAAGCCAGCTGATCACCTTAGTGTTCAACCCCTGTCATAATAATCCATGCAGTGTGCTTAATTTCATTTAAGTGTTTCACTGGTTAAAATTTGTTTTTCAGCTAAGGAAAATAATTTTTTTTAAGTGTCTGCATTGAAGTGGTTCTTATCTCCAGTCAAATCTAGAAATCTGAAATCTGGTAAAATTCTCAGTAAAGAGCTAATGAGCTGTACCATAAAAATCATAGAATAATATAGATCGGAAAGCACCTCTTAAGATCTCCTGATTTAACCACCATGCAGAGTAATTCCAGCTTACATGTGGTTCTACCTGAATTAAGACCTTAGTGTGTTACAGTAGACAGAGCACGGAACTCAGGCGCCAAATACCTGGATTATCTTTCTACCTGATGACTGGGGAGCAAATCAGTTTACCTGATGGTTCAGCCTGTAAAATATCCATTGATTCAAACTCATGCAGGCCCACAGGTGAGAAACATTGTAAGAGCTACCCATTTTGGAGATGGTCCAAGCCTTCTTCTCAGATAAGAGAAAACAGTGTAAGGACAGTGAGACTCACTTTCCTCATTCCCTACATTTAAAAGGGAAACTTCAGTCCTGTACTAGGTCCTATATTCATAACAGTTTCTTTGCCCCTTTATTAAAACTAGGGGATTCTTTGAATTTAAAATTGACCTTTGCACCAGAAGCATTAGTTCTTGTTTTCAGAAAAAACACGTACCCTCCAACAAGAATCCTTTTCAGGCAAACAAGTTCAATCTGGAATTTCCTGGTGGTGAAAGAGTGTTAGCTTACAAAAATGTCCAGCCTTCTTGAGCAACTTCCAAGCCCATTGATTTCAGCTAGCATTAGCAGCAAATCAGTATAACACCAGCTTTGACTAATGATGGACGGCAGGGCCCTAAACTAATAGGAAGTCGATGGGAGGCTTTCCAGTGGCCTCGCTGACTGTGCATAAGGCCATAGAAGCATTTCCCCTTCCTCTTAAAAGTACAAGGAATTCTCTTGGCATGAGGAAGTGGCTTTCTGTGTCCCATATGAAATACTTTTGGGTAGCCTCTGGCTCTTACGCTCCCTGAGAGGCTCCAGCATTTTTTCTCTCTTTTTTTTATTTTTTTGCAGGTTATGAATATGATGCAGCTGTTCAGTTCACCCTGGAAACACTTAAAAGGTTCATACAACCACAAGGACTGGTTGTCCAACTGCTACTGTGTCTCCACCTCCGAGTAATAAGAGAACTGCAATTTCTAGTTCCAGCAAGGACAGGACATACAGGGGCTTCATTCATGGCCATTGCTACAAAAGCTCTCAGGGCTGGAAGAACAAAAAGGAGCACAATGTTTCTGGCAGGTTGTGAGTAACACCTTTAGAGATGAGGTATTTATGGTGCTGCTCAAGCCTACACTGTTTTCTTATACAACGGTCAAAATTGATATTGAGCATTATAATGAATAGCCATTCCTTATAACATCAGCTTTGTGGGTCTCCTGACCAGCTCATGAGATACACTTGGTTTTTGCTCCCAGTCCCCTAAGGTGGGGGCTGTATCTCAGATCCCACAGCTGCACAGCACTGTGTCCTCCCATGGCACCATCCACCAGCTGTACCTGGCGTATGAGGCTGCAGGGCTGGAGAGAGGCAGCAGCACCCTGCTTCAGGGAGCGCTGCCTGTAATTGAAGGCACCCACACAGGACCTCCCCCAGAGCAGCCCACGGCCACAGCCTCTGGTTGGTAATGCAACAATACAGCTGCTTTGACCGCCAGCTGACAAACTATCATGCTGTTTCACAGGCCAGAGGAGGAGTATGGAAGAGGCTTCCTATTAGAATACTTTAATGGTGGTTGCTCCTATTGCCATGAATTAAAATAAGGAAGTATGCTGCATATGCAAATGCGTTTGTCAAGTTGTTACTCCCCTTGGGGGGGGGGGGGGGGGCGGGGTCGGTCAGGGATCATAAATTTCAGCTCCCACTGCAACATACTAATTTGCAGTCTTCTTCTTTTCCAAGGACATAGGTACTCTTCTGGAAGAAGCATGCATTTTACACCTTTTCACAGGCATTAGGTTTCTACCTCTGAAGGTAAAGAACCTTGAATAGGTTGTTGGAAGATCTCCTAGAGGTGTATGCATCACACTGTTTGTGAGACTTTCTTTCAAAGGTATCCTGGGAAAAAGGAACTCTTGTGTGGAATTTATGGTATCTTAAATGATAGTTACAATATGGACTTTTCAACCATAAAAATGTTTCCTCATTTCATTCTTTGTGCCCAAGATATATGGATGCAAAAATAAAAATTTGACTTCAGAAATCCCAAGCCACTTACATGGGAGAGAACGTTGGTTCACATTCCTTCCAAAATACCTTGTTTGGGGAGTTTGCTTTTAGGTGTTTGAGTTTGCATTCTCAGAAAATTCTATGATGTGGGTTTGCTACTGCACTTTTAAAATACTTTATTCACATATGAAGGTATATACATTCAAATAGCTAGCTCCTTAAAATGGATCTCCAAGAATACTAATAATACAGTAGGTAAAGCACCACTGTGAAGTCAATGCTCATTTAATAAATGATACTCAGTTAATCATTAAACAGAAGGTGGCTGGAGACCAAAGTATCAAATAATTTGTGAAATAACTCTAAGCCATCATATTGCAGAATTTTGTCCCATAACACATTTGCATGGATTTGCAGCTTAGCTTTCTAACACAAGACAGATGTGAACAACAGACAAGGAGTATAGCCCTTTCATATGAAATAGGCTCTACTCTCCCAATGGAAATTTGTCAGATTCCTTAGAGCTAAGAAACTTCCAAAAGACACTCGTTAAGAAACTCTTCAAGAATGAGCAACTTTTAATGATCCATAACCACACAGGAACAAATAAGTCTTTGAGCAGTGTCCCGTTGTTTGTCTCACAAAGATGGGGGCTCAGCTGAGAAAACTGACTTTTGGACACATCACTAGAAACAGCACACTCTAACTAGATCATTTGTATTTTTATAATGTAGCACATCTTTTTCAGATATTGCACTTGAAGAAAGTACTCTTAACATTAGACTGAAAAGGACATTAAATGTAAGAAGGCACAGTAATATTCTTACCTAAACATATAATAATTCAACCATTCTGACTTTGCATCCTACCACCAAAAACACTGCTTAAATGTGGCTTTAACTGATGTTATATTATGCCTACATATGGAAGTAGTTAGCAAGGAGAAGTTGGGATGAAATACCAGTGTAAGGCTTTGCCCAAAACCCAAGAAGAATCTGAGAGAGGAAGTAGCTCAGTTAACTTATTTTTCCTCTCATTTTCCACTTCTTTCCTCCCTGCAGTTCCTTTGATTCATGCCCTTAAATGGACATACCAAAAACCACCACATTCTCACAGTGTTTTTCAGCCTGACTGGAACCAGGAAATACCAGAAATTTCTTCAGAGAACCTGTTCCCAAACTGTACTAAAGCCTTCAACACATTTAGAGCCTGAACACAGTTTAGAAGCATGACTAAGGCCCCATCTCCACTGCACGTTCGAGCCTTGCTCCTGCATTGAAGGACAACTGCTTGCAGTCACTACTGCTAGCCCCAGTAGCTTTGGCTCTCCTCTGTTCTCATCTGAGCCCATGCCACCAGAGCAGCAAATCTGGAGCAATTCTGAAAAGGCCCCCCAGAAACCTTGCCCTGTATATTGTGACAGCATTCCTCAGCTCCTGCCTGTTACTGAGGCAGTGCCAGATGCATTTGCTTAATGGGCCAATCCAAGCCTAACAGTGGCAGTGTTTGTGCTGTGAGGAACAGCCTCACGTGCTGGACCAGCAGGTTGCTAGTAGTACCATGGAGTAAGCACAGCCCAGTGGTGCCTCCATTCATTACCCAGCCCCATTAATTGGGCTCCTGAAAGAAATGCACAATCCTAAATGTTTCTTGTTGTAAATTGGTCTTATTATAAGCAGGTATTTAAGAGCTTTCAGCAGCTACAAAATATGTTTCTCTGCTCCGAAGCTAAATGCTAAGAACAAGCTTTTCAGATGGTTTCAGGCTTATCTCAGCCCAGGTAACTGACATAGCTGCGGTTTACACCAACCCTGACCCAAAATCCTGAGGCTAAAGAAGTTAAGGGAATTGCACAGGGCTCTGTGCCTGAGCAGGCTCCCAGGAGGACACAGGCTGGCACCCAGGGCATTTACTGGCCAACAAGCACTTGGGGGAACACAAATTACACAAGAAAGCAATCTGTAAACAGCTAAAAGTACAACCTGATAGGCAAGTGATAAGCCAGAGTATCTGGTAAATAAACATGATGGACTAGACTTCAAAATACATCTGAAATACTGTTCAACCCTTAGATAACAAAACATCTATGTAGGTATTAAATACAATCTTAATGCACTGTGATGTGCTACAATGTTAATTATGCTGTATTTCTTAAATCACACAATTAAAAATAATAATAATAATTGTATTCTTAACCAAAGAAGATATTTGATAGATTCCAAGGGTGATCATCTCATCACAGGCTTTGTGATTTAGTACAATGCCATACTCTGGAGGAACTTGCTTTACCATAACTCTCAGGCTTTGGTCTCACCACAGGTGCATGGCATTTCCATGATCCAAGAACAGGTATGGCCCAGCTGGCTCTCTGCTGCCACACAGCTCCAGCCCCAGGTGGAGAGCCCAGCAGGAGGAGAGGACTAGCAAAACAACAGAAGACAGATCAGTTAACAGACAACCATCCCTCTGGGGTTCAGCTGCTTGGCCAACAAGAGCAAGATAAAAATTACTGTGCAGAATTTTCACCTGCTTACCAGTGAATCAAGAGCAAAAAGAGAAGTGCCTCTTTGAAGAAAAACAGCAGGGAAAAAACAAAACCAAAAACATGAGAGCACTTGAGAATGACTACAGTCTGTAAAGCCAGGGAATAAAAGTACACGATCTGGCCGAGAAGTGTTATCTTCATAAATTCCCAAGTTCTGCTACCCTAAGTAAGGTCAGTGTTAGAGTTCATTGATCTCAGTGGAAAAGCTTATTTGTTTTGAATGAATTTTCCACACTGTTTACGCAGCAGAGGAAACATGCAGAAATATGGAAATATGTAGAAAGTCACATTTGGCCTTTCCCATTTAGAAATATTGCGCTAATTCTAGGCTTCTTCTGAGGTCAAAAAGGCCAAGGTCAATAAGCTGATGAAGCTTTTAAAATCCTATATGACAGGAGTTAATAGGCCAGGTCACCTTATCTTGGGAACTGCCATGAGTGACTCTCAATGGGATTCCCATCACTGCTGTAGCTGTAATTGCCCTTCTGGGAGGACAAGTGAAGTTGAGGATTTTCCACCATGCGTGACTAAAATGTTCTGTAAGATGGCACAGAAATTAAATGTTTCTTTCCCTTCACTGTAGATTCCAGCCACAGCTCCACAGACTCAGACAAGGAGCCTCACTGGAAAAGCTCTGCATAGATCAGCACATGCCCCTGTCAGTGATGCCAAAGGGCTCCCAGCATTGCTAACGCCCCCCAGAAACTACCTGGCATGAGCATTGCAAGGGAAAGAAACGTTTAGCTTTGCTAGCTGTGTTATACACTCGGCATTGCTACTCATATTTATGATCCACAGCTGTCGTAAATGGCACCAGAGAGGGGCCATTTTACTTTACAGTTATCGTATTAGATACCCAACAAATGCTGCTGGAGGTGAAGTGGCAGCATTACCCACCTTAACTCACCATCCAGAGAACCAGACCCTTAACCAGACAGCACAGGATAAATCTAGTGTAAGGATATCCAGTAAGGTCTCACCTTATACACACACTCACACACACATGGTAGCTTTCTGTATTTTGCAGCTATCCTCATGAGGGTGCCGTTATAATATAATTGTGTCATCTCATCCAGTATTACACTCTACAAATTTGAATGTAGTCCACTTCGGAAAACTGTCTTACAAGTGAGATTCTTAATTGTGGCTTTTCTGACTTCTGCAAGTATATAATGAACATGGCAAAGCTTTGAAGTATAGCCAACCTTTAGTGAGCAGTAATTCTCCAGGTAAAAACATGCTTTCTGTATCAAGAATTAATAGACATCATATATGAAGATTTTGAATGTAATATTTTCCCTGTCTTTGCATGGCATTCTCCACAGACCTTATCACAAGCAATTTAGAAACTATATGAATATTGGCCAGCATTTGGGCATAGGTATATGTAATTCCCCCCACACACACTCACACCCACCCTCCTCCCCCCCCCCCCAAAAAAAAAGAAGCCAAAAATGCACCTGTAATGCTGGTAGATAAAATCTCTTTGTGCTGTAGGTGAAGGCTGGTTGTGATAGGCAACAGGTATTTGTTCCAAACAGTTAACAGTTCTGTCAAAGACCTCTCCAAATAATTAGATTTATTAAAACAGTCTTCAGATGTGTTTGTGCTCTGTGCAGCCACACCAGGAAAACCTGTGGGCTCCCAGGATTGCACAGAAACAACCTGTCCTTTGGTCAGAAAGCACAGACTTGTGCTCTGGCAACTGCATTTTATCTGGCTGCTTCTACAAAACAGGAAAGAGGAAAAAAGTCAGTCTGACATTTAATTTAATGAGTGCATTTAGATATTACTTTTTATTATTATTATTATTATTATTATTTTAGATGAGGCAAATTTGGAGCACATCATTATAGGCTTTTCATTATAGGCTGCCGTTAATAGACGGTGCAGGAAGCATAGCAGCACAGTCTAATACTGAGCCCAGCGGGCACCAACAGGCCACCAGACCAAGGCTCCCAAGCAGCACGCACACCCTCCTGTGGGCGCTCCCCGGGCCTGCCCGGGGGCTGTGAGCGAGGTGCCGGCTGCGGGACGGGGCCGGTTCCCTGCCTCACACCGACCCCGCGTGGCTGCTGGCCGTGCTGCTCGCCTGCTGCAAGCTTCGCCTCCACAGAGATGCATATAAACAAGCCCCTGCGCTCTTGGCAGCGGTAGGTGTTTCATTTCTACATTTCTCCTTTGAAATCCTGATATTTCTTTGAGGGTGGTGAGAGATAACGGAATATAGGGAATCTTTCCTATTTTCCCTATAAAGTATTTGAGCAATAGCTGCACACACCTCTGAGAGCCATGCATTACCTAGACATGTTTATGTGCCGTGTGTATCAATGTCTGCAAGGATGCAGGACATTGAAAGCAATAAACAAGTGCTCGGCTAATATTGTCTGGAAGCAGCTGCCTGTCACAGGTTGAGGTCTCACTGATCCTACCTCAGGAGCCCCGCACAGACCCTCCCTGGGCAACCCAATGGCACCTGGCCTGGACCACAATAACATGCCTCAATACATCACAATTATCGTCACCAGAAAATGTCCAGAAAATGATATGAAGGAGAAGAGAGGTGTATTTATTGAAGGCAATAATAAAGCAAAAATATTTTAAATGTCTTGCTTTTTACTTGCATGTCTCTTAGGAACTAATCAACCCTCTGAGGTCCGAGTGTTGGGATGAACAGGGCTTGCTTCTCCTCCTTAGGGAGGTACAGCTCCACACATAGGCGTTGGGGATCTGTCAGCCATCCGTGGACTTACCTTATGTAATTATACCTCTTTTTCCAGTTGACTAATTATGTTACAATAAGCTTTTGCGTTAAATTGTTGAAAGGGAAACTCATATCCATCCTGGCTTCTTCTACATGCATAGACAATGAGTCGCTTCCATTTTGTGTAGGTCGGGTCTGATGAAGAGGATTTTGGGTCTGATGCTCTGGGAAAAGGCCCAAACCAAGTGTAAAAAAAACTCTGATCCAGCTCCTTAGTAGAGACCCTTTTCTGCAAAATGGATTTGGACATGCAAGTGACGAAGAGGGCTGTTGGTGTTGTTCTCCCTGTCATCTCTACCACAGCTGACCCCTTGGCCAAAGCGTGGAGCAGAGTCCAGTTTGTGGACACCTGCATTACTTAGACTCAAAACAGTGATGGAAAATGCTGGGTGTTAGGTTCATACAATTCCTTCATTAAAAATACTTATGAAGATCCTTTCAATGATGTTTGAATAACACCTTTAAATAGCAGCAGCCTTTCTTTGGTAGTCACTCAGAACCAGAGAATCACCTGAGATTTGCTTTTATTGCTCTGTTCCTTAACACCACTGGTGTAGCTCATCTGCATGAGAAAATAGGCTTTCTAGAGGTGTATTTCCTCACATTACCTTTCCCAGGAAAATGAGAGCAAAAAAAAAAAAAAAAAAAAAAAAAAAAGGTATTCACAGAATTTCAGACCTTTATTATCAACTCTTAACCAACCCAGCTGGAAATGCTTAGTAAGTCTCCAACCTGGCACAGGACCCAAGGGGCTTTGAGATATCAGGACCATGTCAGGCACAAGTCAGAAAAAAATTCTTCCCTTTTCTGGTACCAGTCTCTTTCTTTGGAAGATCTAGGGACAGCACAGCTTTGTGCTCACTATCATCACAGTTCTAACAGACCAAATTTTTCAGTCTCTACCAAGAGTTACATCTGGAAACTACCTGTGCACAAGTAGTGCTCCCACATTTCTGGTTTGAGAATCCAGATGGGACAAACATTTCCTTACACTGTTTGCTTTACACAGGAATCTCTGTACTCCTTTTTTTTCCTGTTAAAGGTGGTGGCTCAGCCAAGCAGGACATTTTCAGGTTAAATTCTCTCCCCAGTAAATATTTCATGTTCTGATTCTGTCTTAGCACAGCAGTTCCAGCTGTTTTCAGGTTGGACTTGAAATCCTTATGTTCACATTGGAAAGAGAAGGTTCTTTGATCTTTGATTTAAATTTTGAGTTTTTCTCTAAAACCTCTATTTGCCCTCTGCATTTACTTGCCTTTTTTTTTTTTTTTTTTTTTTTTTTTTTTTTTTTTTTTTTTTTTTTAATGCTAGTATCATTGCTTTGGTCTTTCAAACATCCCAAATTCAAGTATGGCCATCAAAGGCATACTTGAATTGGCCAAACCTTATTCACCTGCCTGGTCATTTTCTTAGCCTACATGTAATGTGCAAATCCACAACGGACACAGATTTAGTCTCTAGACATCTAGGTAGTTTAACTCAAATACAGAGAAGACTGACTTCCTAACACTTAGAAGTCCAGTACTCATTCATGACCCGTGGCAACATAGCGCCTGCTTAGCAGCCATCTAGATCTTTTTCTTGCCATCTGCAAAGACCTTAGTCTGAGCCAAACTGAACTGTGACAAATTTACTCATACAGCTCAGCAACAGCTCCTGAATTCCTGGTATAAAAGCCCTGACCTTTCCCATGCTACAGGGCGTGTGAAGACAGATTGCCTTCTTTATGACAGCCATTAAGTTAAGGCATCTCAGGCACTAGGATGCCACAGGTGTGACCAGTCTGTGAAATGGTGATAGAGGATCAGCAGACTTATGGGAGTCAGAGCTGGGATCAGGTTTGGTGGACCCAGATGGTGGGAGACCTGAAGCAGTCTCAAAGTGCAAGTACCTGCCCAGCTGCATGCTGGTGCTTGGAACAGCTACGGCAGCCACCCAGAAAGATGATGACATGTGACAAAACTCAAGAGTTTGTCTTTTTTTTTTTTTTTTTTTTGATTTTTTGTTTTTTTTTTTAGATATGTTGATTGGACTTGTTCTGAAGGGTAGGTATAATTGCCACTACATTTCTGAGACCTCACCCAGAGCATGCAGTTGGCACTGTCAACTCAAGCGTTGAGATGGAAGAGCCTCAGTTACCCCCACCACCTGCTCCTAGGGCCAGTCTGTCAGCTGCAATGGTGAGCCCCACAGCCTGATTTTAGGGAAGCCCATACATGCTGTCAGGGAACACCTGGTCCAGAAAACAACTATTCCAGCTCCCCATGGAGTCAAAAGCCAATAAGCAGGCCATGTAAGCATCCAGGTGATCTTTTGCCTTAGGGCCAAAGCAAGCTTTCTTTCTGTTGGAGTATGATCAAAGAATCACAGAAAGGTTTGGGTTGGAAGGGACCTGAAAGACCACCTATTTCCAACCCCCCTGCCATGGGCAAGGATGCCACCCACTAGACCAGGTTGCCCAAAGCCCCATCCAGCCTGGCTTTGAACACTTTCAGGAATGAGACATCCACAACTTCTCTGAGCAACCTGTGCAAGGGCTTCACCACCCTCTGAGTAAAGAATTTCTTCCTTATATCTAATCTATATCTACCCTCCTTTATTTTAAAACTATTATTCCTTGTCCTGTCACCACACTCCCTGACAAAGAATCCCTCCTCAGCTTTTCTGTAGGCCCCTTTTAGGTACTGCAAGGCCAATATAAGGTCTCTTCGCTTAAGAGCATTCTCTCCTCCATACTGAATAACCTCAATTCCCTCAGCCTGTCTTCACAGGAGATGTGCTCCAACCCTTTGATCATCTTCACGGCCCTCCTCTGGACTCATTCTAATATGTCCATGTCCTTCTTGTGCTGGGGACCCCAGAGCTGAACACAGCACTCCAGGCGGGGTCTCACAAGAGCAGAGTAGAGGAAGAGAATCACCTCTGTCATCCTGCTGGCCATGCTTCTTTTGATGCAGCCCAGGATATGGTAAGCCAGAAAGCCAACAGTATCCAATATTGCCACTCCTTGTCAAAGCTATAGTTGATCTGGGGCAATGGATGTCAACATGTAAGCCCTTCATGATGGGGTGGCTTTGGCAAATGGACTCCTCCAGATATGAACCCCTTTGCCCTCAGGAGACATTGTTCTCCCTTAGTGCACAACCACTAGTTTTCACAAGCTCTTGCTTAGTGCTGCAGTAGATTGCCGTGTTTGGCTAAACCTGGGCAGTTTGTTGAAATATCTACTGCTTTGTGATTTTTGTGGACTCTGGTATTAATTTCTGCATGCCTTTTTCTTGTATGTAAGTCTTTTCACTTGTAGTCCTTTGGATTCGCCATCATTGATGCCAAAAATGTCCAGCTTTCACAAGTTTCTTTGTGGTGTAGATGACCTGTTTTGGCAAATTATCATTGCTTTGCAAAGGAGTTATTCTGGTCAATGCAGGAATCTCCACATTTTCAGTGTACAAGTTGCTACACATTAGGAAACTAAGAATGTTGAATGCAACTTTCGTCAGATGTTGAATCTGTATGGCTGTCACCAACTGTTCCAGCGTTATAGCTACCATAGCCCTCAGATGACAAGGCTGTAGAGATTGCAAATCATTGGAACAGACACTTGCCTCAGAGCGAGATGGTGCAGATATCTAATAATTGATGCCTTTTTCTTCAAGGTGTTTTTTGATCTTCCAAAATGTGTTTGCTTTGCCCTTTATACAAACTGAGAACTTGCCTACTGGCCCAGTCCTGCTAAAACTCTTCACTCCTCCATATGAACAGCGTATCAGGCCAAATCCTGTCCTCTGGAACCAAAGATCTGCAACCATATTTGTTGACTTAACCTACAGATTTTGCCACCTAATACACTATCTAAATTTCCACTGAAGTCTTGAGTGTCAGTTTTACCAACCACCTCTCCAGTCTGAACCAGACTATTCTGGCTATGATGTGTTCTAACCTTGTGGTATATAAAGGAGCAAGGGAAAGAAAGCTATGTACAACCTGATTTGTATTACATGAACTCCAAGATGGAATCCATTTCTGTAAGGAATCTCAAGAACAACTATTGGTCACAGTAATTAAGCAGTCGATACAGAGTCATACTGCATTTCTGCCCTGCTGAAGCCAGCAGTGGGATTTAGCAACACACATATGATTTGGACAAGAAAAGTAAATTATTAATATCTGCAGTGTAAATTGTTCTACTGAAACACAGGATATAAAATAATGCATATGAAAAACACCCTTCCTCAGTTTGTCTAGCATAACCTTCCAATAATGTTTTGGATTTTTTGGACTCCAGTAATTCAGTCTTCCCAATGCTCTCATCTCTAAAAATTGTAGTAGGAGTGTTAGCTCATTACAAGAATGTGAAGTATTTAATAAAAAGCTTAGGAAAGCCCATTTTCCAAATGGTTTGTCTGGATTTCTGCTATCCTGGGGCCATATTTCTTCAGAAAATGTATGCTAAGCAAAACAGATCTTTTCCCAGTTGCCTCAGATCAGACCAGAAGAGGGGCAGCTGTCTGCAAACACATTTGCTGTTGTGTAAAGCCAAATGCATCCATAAGTGATTAGTAACCTTTGCACTTCTCTAAACATTTTTTATTTTCAATAACAGAACCAAGTGTACATAATTACTTTCTGCAGCGTAAAAAGGCCAATTACAGCTTTCATGTAGTTTCAGCACTATAACAGTTTAATTAAAATTTTGTCGCAGAATGTGCAATTTCACACAGTCAGCAGGTACAGGATTTGAAAGCAAATTTGTTTTCTCAAGCACTGCACTTTCTACCACCTGGAAATTCAAAGCTTTGGTACAGATGCAGGATTGCGAAGCTTCCAGCATAGGGAGACAGGAAGAGACAACAGTGATTTCTCTTTCAAACTCCAGACAGAGCCTGGTGCTAGAGTATAGCTTTGCCCAGGTGCTGTGAACAGAGCCTCACGTGTTATGGACACAACCGAAGGGCACTTCCACTGACTCTTGACTGGGGCACATTGGTCAGGGCTTTGGGGTGACTCAGTTTTCCATCCCACTGCATTTGTTTTATTTGAGCAGAGAAACTTAAAATAAAAAGGACTAAATCTGCAATAAAGGGCAACACAAATTTGACACATGTTGTGGCTGAGGAGGAATATGATAATTTGCGACAGCATCCTTTCAAATCTGTAGCCAGGCTTCCATAATTATTGCAAGTTTGTCCATGGTCTCCATAGCAGCCTTTCCCAAGGCTGGAGGCCAGAGTGGTGACTCATAGCAGTTCAGTGAGGGACTCAGACTCTTTTCCAAGGGCGTCTGAGTCACAGGATACTGAACCTGGGCTGGTTTCCTGTAACACAGAGGTTCCCAAACTATGGTAGACACACCACTCATGATGCACAAGCCACCTCAGCGCGGTGCTCCCAGACAGCTGGACGTTGCCACAGGGTGTATGAGGGTAGTCAGGAGACATTGCTGTTGCTGCCGCCACTGGCAATGGCAGAACCCAAACAAAATATTTGGAAATTTCTGCTTTAGTAAGTAGCTGGGCTCACATTCACTCTGTCCTTGAACTCCTCAAAAGGGTAAAAATGGTTTCCACAGCACAGTGATAAAAGCAGCATTACAGCAGCTGCAGGGTGACCCTGCCGTAGGAGAAGCCCCTCACAGTGCTGTTACCCTTCAGCATCCTCTCCAGGGTGGTAAGATGGGCAGCTCATCCTGGCACAGAGGCCTCCTCAGCAAGATCACTGAGGTTTGCTGCAGATCTTGGAAGAAGTGAGGCAAGAAATGAGGCCCTTCCTCCCAGCTGAGTGCCCTAACCACAGAGCCACAGATTTAGGCTTTGTTTGCCACTCCTTTTTGTCTTCTGGCCTCCATGAAGCTCATTTTCCTGGAAAAGGGAAAGTGCCCTCCCATGCAGCAGAGGAGCAGCTCCTCCCTGACTGCCAAGCCTGGTTTATAACCTTGCATTTAAAGGGATAATTATGTACGTTGAATCTCCTCAGCCTAGGGACAGCCAGAAGATGCCTAGGCCACCCACTCTCCAGCTGAGACCAAGCACCCTGGCAGGTGCTGATGGCAAATGGCTTTTGTGTGCTGGGTGGATGCAGCGGTCCCAGTGTGTGATGGGTGTGTTGTGAACACACGTGCCAGAGCAAGCCTCTCTCAAATATAGGCAGACAGATTTTGCCTCAGTTTATTTTTAAAACACTTTGGACAGCCTGGGATAAGTGAGAGCAAGAAATCAATCGTGCTGGTCAAGCGAATACCTCACAGTTACTGAGAGGGGAGCAGCCAGCAATATCAGCCTGAAAAGCTCTGAAGACACAACTCCAATGGCATTTTGTCAGCAGTGAAACCACCCTGAGATGTCCTCTCCCCCACTGCTCATTCCTGCCCCACCATCCTAAACAAAATAGTAAATAAACAAGTCAAGTTATGGGGAAAAAATAAAAGTGTTTATTCACAACACTGAGATGACACAATTGCACATTTTAAAAAAGCAAGTATGAAGAAATAAAAGAAGCAAAACTATTTACACTAAGATGAAATCAGGATAGCTCTCTGCTCTGTCAAGTTGACTTGGAAATTTCTGGCAAGGCCACATCACACTCCTCTCAGCAACCACCCTGTCTTGATGACCACATCAGCTTTCATAGCCACTCTCCCATCCAAAATCTTCCCTAGGTCAAACCAGCAGTCAGCTGCTCCCTGAAGTCCATCCTGTTCCATCCTTAACAAAGAGCGAGGCTGGCCGTACTGTCTCTCAATTGAAATTAGCATTGCTTCACTTTCTGAAAGTGTTAACATCCCTGTCATTTGCATTCAGGAGATGATACCAGTTCCACCAGATGTCAGAATATTTTGTCCCAAGAGGAAATACATTTATCTCCTAAATTTACTGATTCACTGGTGTATTTCATTGAGATTATCTTCTATTGGAGCTTTATTCCATGCCAATCTGAATCAAAACCAACCTTGATATATGAGATTTATATGGAACTTCTCACCAACTCTTGCCTGAAATCAGGCATCGACAGTCCATAACTACTATAGCTTAGAAGAGTTATAGAGTGCTATATATGTGTACCAGTATTCAGCTAGTCAGTAGCATTTGGTACAAAAAAGGGTCAAGAACAGCATATATCATCCGATGTTTTTATTGGTCACAGGTGATGTTACAAAGCAGTTACATTGAATAATGCTGTCACAGTCATGTCATCATGTGAGGTTGCTACAACACATTTAAATTTCACATAGTGAAACTACTTCAGAAAAAAAAAAAATGCTTGTAACAGAAGGTCAAGAAAATACGCTTGGTTAAAAGGAAAAAAAAAAAAAACAAAAAACAAAAAAACGGTCCCAGGACATCAGCCCACTCAAACTGAAGTTAATGGGAAAGCTTCTGTTGACTTCAGCAGGCTTTGAATCCAGCCTCCAACATGCCCTGACCAAACTGAAAGGTCAAATGCCTCTCTGCTCAGTTGCACACTCTTCAGTCTTCTAAAATACTTGTGCGTGATGTATATTCTTTCTTTTAAAATGAGAAGAACATGAATGTGTAATTGACTACGCCAAACTTTATACATAATAGAGGCAATTTTGGCTCATCAGTTTTAGAGAGAGTGGGAGAATTACAAAGGCGAGAGCATGTGTACTAGAAAAGGAGGGAGTTTCTATACTCCTGAGTGCCTGTAGCAGCTGTGTGTGACCTGAGAGCTTCCAAGAAAGCTCATGACATGCTTCTTCAGAATTTGCATCTAGCAGTGTCTGCGCTCAAGATAGGTAACTTATGTGAGCTGGAATTGGGATGATGTAGCACTAAAGAGACAGCTAAAAATGTAGCTAGGATCTGGCTGTTTGCTGCCAATGGACAACTGAACTGCCTGTGGGCATTTACTGTAGTGATGAGAAGTAAAACCTGTGCCATTAAAGAAGATCATATTACCATTTTAAGGCAACAATCTTAGTGCAAAATTACCTTTTCTTGGAGGAAAAAAAAAAAGAACTCCAAAACCACAACTGACGTAATCATGCACCAAATCTAAAAAGGCATCTTTGCTTTAAGAAAAAATCTGTTTTACTTCAAATTAAACTTATATTTGATTTAAAAATATTTCTGAGAGGTTAGGCACCTTTCTATTTTTTTTCTAATTTTTAAGTGACTTGATGCATCATATTCAAAATAATTCTGAGGACGCATCTACAACATGCAAAATATGCAAACTCTCCTTCAGTGTTGGAGACCCTAGAGGGCAGCAACACACCAACACTTCATTGCTATCAAAACCACCTAGGAGCCTATTCATTGCTGGGGAAGTTTCACATATCAGTCTTACTGCTAACCTCAGTATAGGTTTTTGTACCATAATGCTGCATTATTTTATGAGACCCAAACAACGCTCAGAATGCAATTCATGCTTCATGGAAAACTGGAGTAGAAAGGTGCTGCTGTTTGTATTTCAATGGTCAAGAACTTAGTTTATTTCCCCCATACCGTAAGATACTTGCTAATTATCCTTTTTTAAAGTATTGATCATAACCCATACCTCATAAATTTCTCCTTCTCCAGTGCATGTAAAAGATACTTGTTTTGTTTGTGTCTCACACTACGATGATCAAATGCCAATAACATTTAATAATGGACATGGTTTACCACATTCAAGTGGGAATGACAGGAGCTGCCATCCTGCGTTATATACATAGTCCATCAGGAGTCCCTGAGATACAAATATGGCACCCACTCTCCTCCCTACTGGCATTTTGGTCAAGAGATCTCAATAAATGTTCCAGCTTATTTAAAAAAAAAAAAAAAGTTTTCATTAATTAAAAACAGTCTATTTACAAATCAGTTGTGAAATGGACAACAACATTCCATAGGAAAAATCAGACCGTTTCAAAAGTTGGTAAATATGTTTTTAACTGTAAAATCTCAGATACTGGCTGTTTTCTGTCTTGATAGAAGCTGAGTCCTGTAAGTAATTCTATATCTCTGACCCGAGCTGTGTGAAACTTCATTCTCTCTTCAACCCACAAAGACTCAGATTTGTCATCCTATTGGGAAAGAGGAAGAAAAAAAGGGTTTGTAAAATGTAATTGATTAATTGACTAAATGTATGTCAGGGAATAAAAACATTTTAATGTTTTATAAAGGCAAAACACAGTCACTGGTGGCAAAGATCTAACAAATAGAAAGCACTGGCTTCCACAAACAGTTATAATCTTCCCTGAATTTAGTACTTGCTGTTAACATCCTTAAGTACACAGAACTTGAATCTGCACCAGTTGAAAGCTGGTGATAGTAAGGAGTGCCATATGAAGTCCAACATCTATCCACCATCTCTATCATAAAGCTGCTGCTGAGAACTGTGTTTGACTTGGGGAGTGACTTGTGTAAATCTTCTCTTTAGGACAGGTCAGCACACTTCACATGCTTTGTTCTGGTTTATATGGAGAATAGCTATGTGGATTCTCATCATAATGCCAAGGCACCTGAACTAGAAGCAACCTGTGCTGTTCAAGACTATCTACATCTTCTCCTTTTGAGTATGCATTTATCTACAACTGAATCTTCCTTGTGGATGAAACCTTCTCCTAGAAGCTCTTCAGCCTTCTCAGATGTTATGATTAGATATGACTGCTACAGAAAGTTATGTATTCATCACACTGATTCTCTCAACACATAATCACTATTCCAGTAGGTGTAAGTTTTAGTCTTCGAACAGAAAATGCCTATTTTCACATTTAAGCATATATACGCATTTTAACATAATTCTGTTTACAAAAATGTCTTCCCCTCCTGGGATGGTCATGATAGACCACAGGGTTTTTACAGTCTTTAATTAGCTAATCACTGATATTCACGTAAAACAAGTTCAAGCCTGGCTTCTGATGTGTATGGGGACTGAACAGCCTACTTACTGCGCAGCTTTCACTGTTGTCTTCTCTGTGAGGCACAATGAAAGACAAGGCATCTAGAGACCCTTCACACTCCAGAGGAGTTTCAGAAGTATTTTTACAACTAGTC
Source organism: Nettapus auritus (assembly GCA_011076525.1). NCBI lineage: Eukaryota > Metazoa > Chordata > Aves > Anseriformes > Anatidae > Nettapus > Nettapus auritus. The sequence goes on from CM021767.1 coordinate 60,370,811, forward strand.
AGCACAATGAAGAAATGACTTGGAACAGGAACTTCTGAGTTACCACGGTGTCTGAAATGCATAAAATCTTTCAGTAAATCTACCATATCATACTTGTGCACCGAACAAATGGCAATAATCAGCTATATTCTGGCATATTGATTTTACCAATCCATGCATTTAATTGAAAGAAAGCTTAGTCCTGGAAGGAAAATTCATCTGTAATCAAAGTTGACAGTATATTCCAGATTAATATTCCAGATATCAAGTTTGGCTTGTAGGCTGATCCAAATAATGAGTTTGATGAGGTATAACAACTAAGAACTGATTTATCATAAAAAGGTGCAAGAATTTACCATCTGTCCACTATATTAAACCAATTTTGCTAGCTGGGACTAACTACTACATTTGTGCTGATGACTTAGTAGTGGAATACTGCCAGATACATAGACTCAGGAATATCAACCACAATACTAGGGATAAGACCCTACCTCATCCACTCCTAGAGGCAATGTCATAAGTTTTCAGGCTAACAGACATTATTCCACATGCAACAGTTTCTCTTACACGTCACTGTCAGGTTTTAGGATGACACATTTCTAGCATGCATTATCTATGTGCTTGTTGTTTATTTCTGAGCTTTACACAGCTCTGTCTGTTTAGAGACATTTTACTGCCTCTCTCTGAGCTGTCATAACCTGACAAGGGTCCATCTCAGCAAGATGCCTTCCTTGCTAACAAGGATCATAATTACTTTATAACTTCTAATGGAGTAAAGAAGCAAAGGATTACAATGCAAAAGATTCTCACCTTTTCACCTTTTCTGGGGTATCATACAGTCCATCAAAATCGTAGTCAAACACAGGACCACTGACTACATTGACACCATTTCTGGCTGCAGCATATTCAGGCAGCAGGTATTGATGGAAGTAGTTCCATAACACTGAAACACAGCAGTTGAAGTGGTAAGCATCATCTCCAAGGTAGGAGATGTCGATATAACTGTGCAGAGATTTCAGTAGAGTACAGACAGGCATGGTAAGTTAGGAAAATAGTAAATTATACAGGTGTTCACAGTTTTCAAAGGCTACATCTATCATGGCTAGCATGTACACCCACATCTCTATTTCATGTGCACGTTTTCAGTTTAGATATACATGCAACGTCTCCTTATTTCTATATTTTTAATTAAATTTAAGAGAGAACTACTGTTCCATTATAAAAAAAGGACACCTCTTTTGTCCAAAGGAAGTGCCATACTTATTCTTCTTTTCACCGGGAATGTGCTTAACCTCCCTTAGCTGACTGCCTCGTGTCCACTCTCACCTAGGAAGCCCAGGTCTTCATATCTTTTCTGCTAGAGATTTGATTATTTTCCTGTTTCCTTAGGGATTGAGACCCTAAATTTCTGCCTGGAAAGTCATCTGAGATTAGGAGATGTTCCTAAAATAGAAGTGAATTTAATTCACATAACTATATAACTGGCATCTAGGTTCTCTAGAAGACACTGTATAAAACCTTGTTTAGATAGGTAGGGAAATGCAAGCAAAAATATCAAGCATTAAATGGAGACATCTATACTACAATCCTGTGCAACTAGTAAGTTGATTAGGAATCATAAGCTCACAATGGCAGGTCTTCGTCCTACAGGTGACAGGCCTACTTCAAGGAAATTTTCACTGATATAAGAATTTCACAGTCTGGGGAGCTCTTATTTCACAGACACAGCTGTATCAGGGATCTTTTGCATGGTTTGGAAGCAAGCAAGAGTCTTGCATGCAAATGCACAAATATATACCTTTAAATGCAGGATACATTGGCACAATGTTGCTGGTAAGCAAGGCATCATAGTGAGGTTTCTTTGCATCTGTCATCAAATCTAAAATCAAAAAGGAATTAATTACTTCGATTTATTACTTTAAAAGCATGAAAACACAACTTTAAAGATTAATGTAATGATGTTAATGTGGAGCTGACCTAACTTCACTTCACAAAGTTGATGTGGGTCTCAGTGGTAACTTCAGTATATGCTGAAGTTTCCAGTTCCAAAAGTAAAATAATCTTAACAGCAATACTAATTGCACTTGTCACAGTGGACACATATTAAAATATTTTAAAATATCAGAACAGGTTTTTGAACTGAGGGGAAGGGTATAAAATTCACTCCATGAATGTCAGACCAACTTGTTCTGCCTACAGAATTTAGGCACAAGAATAGGAGCTCTGTTTGACTTTGCAAGTTACACTTGATGTGGATGTTAAAATAACCCACTACTCAATACTTTATGCAATGAAATGGATGTAGAATACTTCCAGATCACATCAATGACAGTTCACATACAATGTAACCATTTGTAAACAACCTAATATTTTTGTAATATGCTTTGAAAACCAGAGCTGAACTTTTCAGATCAAATATTGAATCCCTTTACTAAAGACCACATAGGGCATGTAAGAGTATATTTCAAATATAAAATAAACTTAGCATGGCAGTTTTTCACTTAAGGACAAATGCCTCAATTTTACTTTGGGTAGTTCCAACTAATTTCTGTCACACTAAGTGAATTTGCAGTTTTTTAGTTTGCCAGACTTGACTCATGTTTTACACATTCCTTCCAGTTTCTTCCATGAGATGCCACATTAGAAATGTGGTAAGTTCAGAAGCTTTCAGGAAGTACTAAACAACCTTGGACAACCCACCAGCTGCTGAAGCACCTGCAATATTTTTCTTTCTCATATGCTAAAAAGAACTGCAATAATTCAGCAACCACTGCTTCAAACTCTGATTAATCAAACAGTAACATCTATAAATGAATATTGCTACTGCATTACAAATTATTTAAATCACATATACTGTAAACAATGATGGCAATGTATTTACTTGGAGGAGAAAGGAATCCATAAGACAGCTGAGGATGATTGCTGTAGAACGAACATGTCTGGTTATGATTAAAAGGAATACGGACATCCTTGTGTAAACAGCTCGAGATATCTTCTGTAGCAGGAAGCCATTTGTCCTGTTGAACAAGAAGGAAGTATCACTGGTAAAATGGACAGCTGACTTGCAATAGTCTCACAGGGTAGCGGATTGAAGAACTCTAAATACTTTGCAACAGTTGCCTTCAGTGGTAGTGAAGAGACTTCAGATTCAACTGGTGTCCCTGTTTCACCAGTGAAAAAACAAGCCCTCCCATCTGCTACATATATTTTGTAAATAGATTGAACACAACTGCAGATTTCTAGTTGACAGTAACTTTTTCCGAATGAAAACTAAGAGGTCCCCATTAAAGATAACTTGATCTGGTGTGAATGTATTTGCCCATTCAGGCTAAGAATCAGAGGCAGCCAGATGTGCTGTTAGTCATCTCTCCCCACATGGCCACTTGCTACAGTAAATGGTTGCTTTGGGCCACTAAACTCTCAATAAATTGAAGAACAAGCCAACCTTTACAGAGCTTAGTTTGATTTACTTGTAGTAGTTATTAAAACCTATGAGGCCCAGATAATCGAACCAAAAAGCATCTTCTACAGTCCTAATTCAAGAATGACTTGGCTTCTACATCTTCTCCAACTTGGAAAACCAACCTGAAAAACTTTCCTTCCTGACATCAGTGATCTGCATGTGTATGTACATTTTAGCATAGGGCCCAGGACAGCAAAGGCCAGAGTTATCTCCACCAACTTCCCCCCCCCCTCCCCCCCCCAAATCAGGATGATCTTCGGATGGAAAGATTGGATCAGGACATGAATGGTTGTAGATAGATCAAATATTATCTTTTCAAAAGGCTCCTACAGCACTACGAGCACAGCTTAAAGACTTAATGGACAGCCCTGCCAAACTGCTATAGCGGACCTATGTTGCCAAGCCATAGACTCATAGGGCCTCAGTACCACAGGCAATAGTCTCCCCACTTCCTGGTGGATCTGCTCTCTCCACAAGGCAAAAACCACAGCTCATGCTGAGGAACAGGAAGGAATCAAAGCCAATCCTTACTAATAGAGAAAAGTAAAGAGAAGATCATATATATGATCCAAAGAGAAGATCATATATATGATCCAAATATATATATTTGGACTCAATACTGAGGCCACTTCTCTTCAGTATCTTTATTAATGATCTGGATGAGGGGATTGAGTGCACCCTCAGTAAGTTTTCAGACAACACCAAGTGAGGTGTGTGTGTTGATCTGCTCAAGGGTAGGAAGGCTCTGCAGGAGGATCTGGATAGGCTGGACCAATGGGCTGAGGCCAACGGTATGAAGTTCAACAAGGCCAAGTGCTGGGTCCTGCACTTAGGGCACAACAACCCCATGTAACACAACAGACAGGCTGGGGGAAGAGTGGCTGGAAAGCTGCCGGGTAGAAAGGGACCTAGGGGTATCAGTTGATAGTCGGCTGAATATGAGCCAGCAGTGTGCTCAAGTGGCCAAGAAAGCCAACAGCATTCTGACTTGTATCAGAAATAGCATGGCCAGGACTAGGGAAGCAATTGTCCCCCTGTACTTGGCTCTGGTGAGGCTGCACCTCAAGTACTGTGTTCAGTTTTGGGCCCCTCACTACAAGAAGGACAACAGAGGTGCTGGAGTGTGTCTAAAGACGGACAAAAAAAAAAAGCTAGTGAAGGGTCTGGAGAACAAGTCTTATGAGGAGCAGGTGAGGGAGATGGGTTTGTTTACCCTAGAGAAAAGGAGGCTCAGGGGACACTGTATTGTACTTTTTACAATTACATTAAAGGAGGCAATAGCAAAGTGGGGAATCAGTCTTTTCTTCCAAGCACCAAGAGATAAGACAAGAGGAAATGGATTTAAGTTGTACCAGAGGAGGTTTAGGTAGGATATTAGGAAAAATTTATTCACTGAAAGGGTTGTGAATGGTTGGAACAGGCTGCCTAGGGAAGTAGTTCAGTCACCATCCCTAGAATTCTTCAAAAAATGTGTAGATGTCATGCTTCATGACATGGTTTAAGGGTAGACTTGGCAGTGCTAGGCTAAGTGTTGGATAAGATGATCCTAGAGTCTCTTCCAACCTAAATGAGAGGTGTTTAGGAATAACTTATGTTCAAGCTTTTTACTTTTCAAAGTTGCTTCTAACCTTTATTCAGTTACTTACATCTTTGTTAATGGTATACGCATTCCACAAAGACATCCTATAGTCCTTGCTGTACGCATTTACATAGCGGTAATGGTAAAGTAGGCAGTAATTATGTCTCTTCTGCAGAACTCTGGGCCGTCCATAGGGCAAAGTAAGTTTCTCTGTCTTCTTAACTAGAACAGAAATAGTGCTTGTTACATTTCAGTCAATACTGCTTTTTGAGAATGCTCCTCTCTTATACACCTACAGTTGCACTAGTTTCTAATTACCAAACAGAAGTCACAGTAATGGAGTAAAAGAAATTAAATCTCGTATCAAAGGTATAGTTTCTGTGATAATGCAATAAGTAAACTGACAATGCCAGTATAAAGTAAAATACCAATATCCATAATTCAAACATACCAAGTTCAGTTTTACAGTATAGTTAAAACATTTTGCCATTTAAAATAATAGATGAATCTAAGATGCAAATTTAAGTCTTAGTTGACTTTGTGTTTTGATATAAATATATAATGTGGGATCTGCTTTTACTTAACATTTAGATGGGATACAAACCGTCATGATTTCAAAGCTGCTAAAGGGACTACTTTAGCATAACTCACAAAGTCATATTAAAAGCAACACTTAAAACGGCTATGAAATACAGAGATCTAAATGAAATACTGATTAGATCTTCAGACGCATGTGGACTTCCTTTATAATGACAGTGATAGCCACAAAAGCTTTCTTCTCTCTCTCTCTCATGGGCCACACCTCTTCAGAAAGTTTGTATACGGAAATAAATATCTCCAAGTGCTTTATGCAAGACACTGCCTGTTTATATTGATTGGCCAACCACCTCATGCAACAGACGAGTGAAGACTTTCCCTTACAACCGCATCAGAAAAACGGTATGTGGGATCAGAAGTGGAAAAGTTATTAGACATAAGCTAAAGAGTAAAGTGGAGTTAGCAACAGAATTACTTTAGAGTCAATATAATTTATCTTGAAAAAAGGTAACTAAAGAAACTCATAAAAAACACGTGCTCTTGCAATCATCTGCTGCTGTCAAAAGACACCAGCAAAAAGTTTCAGGTCCTTCCCCCCAACCCCCCAAGACAGATTTAAATTTCATCAAAACATTGAAGACTTTATTTTGCTGACTGGAAACAAACAAAAAATAAGTTTTTCAAGTTTCTAGTTCTCTGATGTAAAATAATTTCATAATGTTCTAGCTTTGCTTACTTTTTTATCTTAAATAATAAAAATATTACTTCGCTGCTGAAAATTGAAATATTTTCAGTCGTTACATGTCTGGAATTATAAGGAAGGGTATCAAGGCTTCAAAGGATTTTCTTTCTGTTAAGCAGGTCACTGCCATCTACAAATCTACAATTTCATGGCAATTGCTTTAAATAAGGAAAAAAAATGTTCAATTAATGCTGCAGTTTTCTTTTTCACTGTAATTCCACATCACAAAGAATGTCAAGATTGACATGTACTTCTCTGTCCATGAAGGAAAAGGCAAACATTTAAAATATATATATTTTTTTCATAAAACTAAGTATGCAGTTAATACCTCATTGTTCTCACAGGCTGTCAAGTTATAGTGATCAAAGCCAGAATATGCAAAGGTAATTAATAAACTCTAAGTAATCTTAAGGAACACCTAGTCTGGCTACTAAATTTTCATTATCTGTGATAATGCCTTTTATAACTAATAAGTGCACAATTCATACAGCTTAAAAGCAAATTACTGCTATTAAGATGAGTGCTAAAATAGGTCTCACTCATAATCCAAGCCAAGATCCTACTGTTTCAGAAATGTAGACTGAGCACCTTAGGTTCATATTTTAACAAAATGGAACTAAAATGGATTGTGCGCCTGGCATATTTCTTCAAAACCAGATTCAGCAGGGCACTCAGGCTTCTTCTACCTACACATTAACAGCTTGTTTTAGTGAAACTGCTTACCTGATACGGGAAAAGCACATACTTCTGTATCTTACTAACTGGATGTCACTGTGTGCTCTCAAAGGTGTTACAATATTGAAAGATTTTTAAAGGTCTCTGGGACACGTTTTAAAAAGATGCCCTGTTGTTAGTGGAAAAAACTCAAGAAAACTCTGCCCACTTTTTGTGCCAGGGCAAACTACACAAGTCAACAGAAGGCTTAAATTAGTCCTGAATAAGCAGCAAGTATTGCTGTATGCCTGCCTGTAGCTGGCATACAAATCCAGTAGTTAATAATGAGGTACAGTGGGGTGTCACCAAATACAGAGTTTATTTCCTTGAGAAACAAGGTTTAATGAGCAAACACATGGCAAAGTTATCTATCAGCTTATTTCTCTTTCTGACAAGCTAATCATCTTGATTTCACTTTTTAAAGTATTAGTATCAAGGTATTAGTATATTTCATTTCAACTTGATTTTCATTATTTACTTATTGTCTTCCTTGCTTCATGCTCAAACTAGCCTAGTTTGTTTTATGAGTCATGAGTACATTTACCACCTTGCAAACTGCAGCTCAAACATGGCACGAGTGCACCCATAGTTTTGAAACACAGCAGAATCACAACAAGCAATGACTTAACCCTGTGTAACAACCAGATCACATGAATACTCCATGCTTCATTATGAGTGTGTTGGCATCACATTCTTGTCGGATACTTCCCTATACAACACCTTTGCTTTACCTTCTGGAGTAATCATTACTTCAGTGCTGGAAAATTCAGATAATAATACATGTGCCATAGAGACACATATACAAGAATAAGCATTTATTTGAGAACAAATGGTTCAGCAGGACTGCATCTGAATCCCAAATTTATACACAACGTAAACCCAGAGTAGTTCAAAGAATTTTTATCCCGTATATTTGAGATTTGCTCAGAAGTTTAGACATTAAACATTTTATGTTTTTAATCATTCTTACATTTTTGTTATCATTCTATTCTACTAGCTAAAGTTCTTACCTTCTGTTTCAGTGAGATTTAAACGCTGTTGAAAATCCCTTACTGGCAAACCCTGTAAGTATAAAGAGAAAACAGTGAGATTCTCTTATGTGTTCCACAAAGCAAATTATGAGCTTAAAATAACAAATGTTAACACTTCTGTCTTGCAAGTTATCCCTGTACAGAACTCACTGACATCTATGGGAAAGGAGCTATGGAGAATATTCAGAAACATGCTTTTGCCACAGGCAAATCAGCAGCCTTGAAATACACAGCCCAAGGACACAACAGAATGAAAGTTTCAACACAATTTAGTGAAGCAAGAACTGAACACTTCCCCCTCAAAGCCTGCTTCTGCAGTATTTTCCAGGCTCTTCATAGCTGAATGTGTCTTTACATAAGAAAACTGCAAAAATGAACATGCAAATAAAGGCTAGTACCTACTAGCCCCAGGCAAGATTTCATTTTGATCTGAGACCAGATCAAAAACCAGATATAAAACATAAACTGAAAAACTGCAGGGTAAATAGATAGTCCGGAGTCTTACTCTGAATACAACACAGACATCTGCCTCCACAACTTCAACCATTTCAGCACATACCACTGTCCTGCAGGAACAGCCAAGGCTCACTGGAAAGTTTCTTTGTCCCACAATGGAGCATTCAGAAGGATGGATTATTTCTTTGGGATGCTGAGGGATGTAAACAGGATTCCTTAAAAGATGGTTTAACAGTCCATGGGTTCCATTGTTTGGGGCTGGTTTCAAATCAAGCAAGTCTACAAAAGAATTCAAATAACGGGATGAAAAAAAAGACTAACACACTGCTGCTTGTATTGTGATTACAGTTATGGGTGATTAGAAGTATGGGTGAATCAATAATCCTGCACTGCTTGCTATTCAGAACAACTCAAAGAGAAAGCAATGACTCCTTTAAAAGGAAGCACATATATTTTCAGCTAATGCTCAGGATAGTATTAGTCTGCTTGCAAGGAGGGACAGAACAAGCACCAAAAATGAGAGGTTTACTTCTGAAGGGAAGTGAATTTGCAGCATCCAAACATGCAGTAGAAGACAGAATGGAAATCTCAAACACATAAAGCCTGCGACTACACATTTAAGTTTTGGGGCATAAATCTGGGGGCTTTTTTTGTTGGTGGTGTTTTTTAATTATGAAATTAAGTACATACACTTCAGTTAAACATCACTAAAGTGTAAAACTGTAAAAGAACCAGCATAGAACATGGGTTCTGCTTAGCATTGAACTCTAAAATGTTAAGCTTCAAAATTCCAACCAAAGTAGAGTCCAACTATAAAAAACATCTGTATTCCAAAACCACCTCTGCAGTTAAACTCAAGCAATTAAAAGCTGCCTAACACCAATGCTCAGAGATGCATCAGGCAATTTTGCAAAGCTGAAAAGACCAAGCCCCATTTCATGTTTAATCTTCACTAGGATTTGTAGATTTGTTGTTCCTCCATCTACTTCATACTAAACCTATCAAATAATATGTTTTCAAAGTACAGCAGGTGAGGAGACAGCCTTGTATCCAAAAGCTCAGTGGTTAGATCACTCACGTAGAGCACAGGAGTTCAGAGCTCCATTTTCCTTCCTACATGTGGGCATTGGACACATTTCTCCCTGCACTGTGCCGTTCATGTTATGACCTCATTCCCTCCAGAATAAGCTGTTCTGCTTTGGGTAGAATAAATCAAGCTTTCTATAGCAGTCCCTGCTCCAATGAACATCTCAAACAAAAGACTCAACAGCTAAATTACACTCTTATCTTCTTATGATTTTAACTGGAGCATCCAGGAACTCACAATATCTGAGAAACCCCCAAGTCTAGCAGTTTGAATGCTTTGGAAAACATGAGATGAAACTCCCTCATTCAGACAAGACAATCATAATAAGACAACGATAATCTGGTGTTCATGATTTAAGCACAAATGTGCTGCATAAATTGGAATCATTCTCTCTTTCTCTAGCTGCCCTTTGATGAAAGTGCACCTTAGGAACCCAAATGACAAGGGAAACAAGATGCCTTTCTGCCATTCAGAACTGCACCTAAAGCCCTTAGCAAGGAAAAGGTTTAGGAAGTTGTCTCACTTCATCATTTTCTACTTAAATGTTAAGTTGCTGTCTTCTAACTCTTTCTGTACAGGATGGAAGAAATCTGTACCTCAGTGAATACACATAAGACGTCTCATCTGTCACTGAACTTGCTTCCATGAGATGCCAGTAAGGACCCTACCCCTCCCCTGAGGCATATACAGAAAGGAATGGGGAAGTATAAGTAGGTTCAAGGAAATCAACCACTACATGACAAGACATCAAAGCATACAAGGGTGTGCAATACACACTTCCTAATGGCCTCTGTTTTCTATTCCAGCAAAGCATTTAAACATGTGGTTTAGATATGGTATACCTGAATATTGCCACTGATCTCAAGCATGTGCAGTGTTCCCATTAAGTGCTTTCTGGATCAAACCCTTTGGCAACATATTGTCTTTCACAGAAGCAGGTGTTAGAGCAAGCATGGATCCTGGCAAGAAAGAGAAGGAGGCAGGAGATAATGGAAAACAGGTGAAGACCTCAAGGGGAATAAATGAACTCTGAAAGCAGAAAAACTAGTGATGGGCTTTGGGAGAAACCATGAAATACAGATTGAAGGAGAATGGACCCAAGAGCAGGAAATAACAGTCACATTGTATTTGAAAGGGAAAAAACAGGAGGGCAGCCAGGTCTGATTTTCTGAAATAAAACCCACTTCTCTGGTGCACTGAAGACCACAGAGGTATAAGAAATGGGGAACCTGAGTACTTCAGCTATGCAAATGAAGAGACAGTGAGCTTTAGAGCAAGACTCTAAAGCGTGGAACTGCAAGCTAACAAGATAGTTGCAGACCATTAAAAGACAAAAAAGGTGTATTTGAAACAGCTGTGATATTAGACAATGAGAATGGACAGGGAAACATCCAAATTCAAGTATTAAAAGTTACAATACATAAACTGAACAAGTGACACAGACATGGGTGAATCAGGGAGAAAGTTTGTTACATGACTCAGGAAGGTATGTCAATTTCAAAAAGAAAATGTCAAATTCAGTTAACTGAATTAAAAACATCTAAATCAAATAATTAAAATTGAAAACATAGAAAAGGAAAACAACAAATATTTAGTACCGGTGAGCCAGTGGCATGCACAGGAACTGGTGGAAAATACAGATATAAGCAGCCTAACTTGCACAACATGAATAATTCTCAGTCATTTAGAAGGTGAACCTTTCTCTGAAAAACATACAGCTTTTAATTAATGAAAATCAGCATGAAATCTTAAGGACAGTTTTCTAAGGGCATTTAAAAGTTCATTATTAAAAGAAGATTTCTAACACCCAAAACATTACATTTTTAATGAACAAAGGAGACCCCCATTGATTGTACTTACCACACATTAAATTATATACTTCAATGTTTTCAAATGGATCGACCTGAGTTCGAAACTTGAATCCTGGTCCAAAACCAATGAAGATAGCCTAGGGTTCACAGAGAAAAGTGGAATTCTCTTTCAGGCAGGTTGAAACTGAAAATACCTTCACACTCAGCATTTTCTTCCAAAACCTTATCGTTACTTTAGCGACATAGCATGGATCAAGTTAAAACATCCTTTTCTTTAAAAAGTTTATTTTTCCAGTAAAATGCATGCAATCAGATATTTGAAAAGATATAGGAATAATTTTGAAAAAACAGTAAGGAGTAGTAGGAAAACCAAGTCTGTCTCGTTGCCTTTAAAATGATGCCTTCATCCATTTATGAAGTCCTTTGCTCTCCTCTGCTTTTGAAGAAGTTAAGCTCATTCTCCTAAATGATCTGAGTGATTGATATTGTTGAGCCAAAATAACCATTGCTGTTCGCACCCTATTGTGGTTTAATCCAGCAGGCAGCTAAACACCATTAACTCCACTCTAGCCAAAACCAGGACACCTGTAGACTATTTGGAAGCTTTTAATTTAAGTCTGTGAAAACATCTGTTGGTATCGATGTTTTAAATAGGTAAAGGAATGGTGAGATCCTAGACTTCTATTTCTCATTTGCAGCTGTTTATTCTTCTTGTACCACTTCCTGAGTTGTGCTGGCACAAGCAATTGTATAGCCATACAGCAAACCTGATCCAGAAACTCAGTCAATTCAAAATATTTTTTTTTCTGCTGGCTCTTTTTCATCTGGTTCAGTTCCCAGACCTATTTAACTGTGCAGCCATGCAAAGCTCAGAGCAGGATTCACTGCAGGACTAAGAGCAAGGTAGCATAGGCAGCAAACGCTTAAATTCAACTATTGTCAAGACAATTGTTTCTAAACTTACCCTGAGATATTCAGGTAGGTTTGTTTGTTTGTGTGTTTTTAAGTAAAGCAGCTTGTGCACATCTGCCATGTAAATATACTGAATGAGCAATGGATGTTTTGCATTCTACAGATCTCATTTGTATCTCATTTCTACTCTATAATGATTTAAAAAGAGTTTTCTAATAACCAAATCCATTCTTCTTTACTGTAGTTTAAGACTGTTACTTCTGGTGGTAGTCACTGTGGAAAATGGAGAATGAACCAGCCTTAGAGACCAGAGGAATTGACTAGCTAAGGGATGCTGGCAGCACCATGCTCTCCAGTGGTACGTGGTAGGAGGCAGGGAGACAACAGTAACCCTCCACCCTCTTCCTTTTATTTATTTTTTTAAACCATAAGGCCAATGAGGCAATGCAAGGAGCTGCTCTGAGAGGTTGTGCATTCTCTATCCTTGGCAGTTTTCAAGATGCAATTGCATAAATCCTGAGTAATCTGGTCTGATCTCACAGCTGACTCTGCTTTGAGTTGGAGATAGGAGTAGAGATCCGAGGTCCCACCCACTCTGAAATCTCATGCTCTATTATTCCTATATTTGAGGATTTGGAAAGATAAGTTTTCTCTTTTCCTGCATTTAATGTTAAAACAATAAAATTTGGAACATCTTTATATTCTCACCAGCACAGTCAAATATCTGGGGCAAGTCCTGTTGCATTTTTGCCTGACACAACAGACTCCCACCTTGTGTGGGTTACCCAGCACATCACAATATTAATAAGAAATAAATAGTAATAAAAAAGAAATGTTTGTTTTCTTTAATTGCAGATGGAATAGCACCATAGATTGTAAAATAATAACAATCCCAACACCTAGCAGCCACAACATTCATAAACTGAAGGTGCTAAAAGTAAGAGATAACATAAGTTTTCAAGTCTCACCTGCATACTGGGGAAGCGATTATCAGAGCCATGGAATCCACCTGTGCAACTCTTAATCTCAAATGGTTTCCTATTAAAAAAAAATCACAATTTATATAGCTCATACTTTAAAAACCATATCAGCTTATAATGCATTCCATGGTGCGTTGTTTATTTGTCTATTTAAAGATTTCAGAGGCTTATCCACAGGGAATAGAAAGTCTTCAAGCTCTGGAGAAGAATGCCTTTAAAATTAGAATGATAGTTTTCTGCATAAATCTTATTTCTCTGGAATTCTCAAGTGTCTATTTAAAGTCAAGTATCAGAAGACACATGAACAAAATATTTGTTCTCAGGGTAAGAGATTATCACTTCACTGGCATTTAAGAAACAGAACTTTACAGTATACTATGTAAGTATTTTCATTTATTTGCATTTATTTGCATATTCAACAGGGGAGTATCCATAGGTGTGAGTTTAGAATTGAGCCTTTTCACGTCTGCACAAACTGCAGAGAAGAGCATGGTTTTTGCATCCCTTGCAACAAGAAATTCAAGTACAAGAACAAAAATTCCAGGGTCCAATAGCTATCATTGGACTCTAAGCATCTGGAAGACAAAGGCTATGAGAAAACAATGAATTCTTTGCTGTACAACCAAGTACTGAAAACTGCAACTTACCTAGCAAGTTGCCACTGGGAGTTTAAATAAAAGTGTAATGGTTCAATCCGGTCATTATTGGCATAATGGAAACGCTTGGGTAGAAGCTGTTTCATATAAGCTTTGAAAGGCTGATTCGGTTCTCTGCACTGAAATATTTGAAATTAAGATATAAATTGTACATTTAATCACAATTTTCTTTATTTCATGCACAGTTCTTACAAAGCACTTCACTTACAATAGAAGCTGTTGCAGACACTTTAAGGAAAATGGGACTCCTTTAAGTTTGGAGTCATATGGTCTGGCACATAAATATTAATACTTAAAGAGCAAAAACTAACTGGTTTTGCATTCAATAATTATTAAAAGAATATTTATATGAGATTATAGAAACTATTTACTCTTATTTTTTTTCCTTACAGGCTACAGTTGTACAGAACCAAACTGTATTGCCTATAATTCGTAAAAATTACAGAGACATGAACATTATGGTATTTTCAAGTGGTAGGAGACTATCCAGCACAATAATTGCACATTTCTGTACTACTGGAAGTCACAGACACTCCACGGATTTTTAGATTGGTCACAGATTTTTCAGTGGTGCAGGGATGTGAACCCAAGTCTAGAAGTATAGAGCAGAAAAGCAAATTCCTTAAGTTGGAATTGACAAAAACATATCACTATCCTAGCTCAAAGCTATTGATCAAAAGGGTGTGAGCAAGCTAATCTTATGCTTGTCCAGGAAATGGAGCTAAGCTTTACATTGATTTGGCCCTCAGCCAGCATGGTCCAGATATACACGTTCTCCAGTCTGAAGAGCAACATGATATTGCAACATGATAAATAGCAACATTACATAAGTAGTGAAAAGAAATGAAAAAACCTTAGTTAATGTACAACCAGAAACTGCCACGTGACACCTTACTGAACTTTGACCTTCCCTTCCCTTTCCCTACATGGAACTACATTTTTTTGTTGTTGTTGTTAACTATACAGCATATGGAAGGTCACTTCTTCAAAGTCTAGATGCTATTTCAGTAGCTTAGAAAATAGCCTATGCTATAAAATACCAAGTAGAAGTTAAGCTAGAACAGGTAAGATGACACTTACTGTGAGGTTTCTGACAATGCCTTCATAGTTAACTGGAAGAATCATAGGTAAGAATTAGTCACCTAAGTTAAAAAAGATAAGATATAAAATGAAAGCATTCCCATTATGTAATATATTTAACTTCAAAAAAATTCTGACACATAAATCATTTTTCCAGAATGAAAGCTCTGCGGAGCAAAACATTTGCTAAGCTGTCAAGTTATTGTTTCTATGAAGTTTTAGTTCAGAGACACTCCTTTCTTGCCTAATTACAGCTTTAAATTTTTCAAGTACTTTAGCTACAGTTAGAAAAATAATCCGAGAAGTACACTTTCACACAAGAGGCAGCTAAATGCTGTGCTAATGAAGCTGGATTTTTCCTGCTTACTAATAAAACTCTAAGAAAAAAAGAAACAAACAGAACAATCAGGACGGCAGCTTTATCTGGCAAGCATCCTTAGAAAGAAAAGCCAAGAGCAAGCAAGCCAAGATTCAGATTCTTAGACTCAAGCCAAAAGAGGACATCACATCATTTAACTAGACGTTTTGTATAACCCATTACATTTCACACAGTTACTCTGCCCTGAGTCTGATATTCAGTGCCTGAGTGAAGTACATAAAGGATTACGCTTGCAAGGGAAACATTAATAATTCCTGCACAGATATACTCAGTGCTACAAAGACAGATACGATATTTCATTAAAATAGTGCATGTGTCAAAAACAGGAGATACTCTGCTTTTCTTCTCCCTGAACTTGTTTGTCCAAAGAGAACCTGGAACCCGCACTTTCCAAAAGGAACCTTAAAACTGTTTAGAATAGCACCAAGTAAACAGGACTTAAAGTCATTGGGGTTGAAGCATACAAGTTTTAATGGGCTTGGAAAACAATTATCTAGACAAAAATAGCAATGAAGTGCAAAGGAAGCACTTGTATTGAACATCCAAATGAATTAAAAACTGCCAGCATTAAGTTTTCTGCTGCATTGAGACTGCTTAATGAATTTCAGTTGAGATCTGTAAGCATTCATTGATCTTTACTCAGGTTGATAAACTTCTTTTATGATTATTTGCCGTTTACTCAACTGGTTTATTGTCAGACCATTAGGATAAAAATATTTTTTTTAAATAACAACAAAATATAATACTCAAAACGATATGTAAAAGATGATAAAATTTTTACATTTATTTAAGTCTGAAATACAGCAACTCTCTATATAAACTGGTAAATCAGGAAATAACGTGAGACATGAGGGGAGATTTTGGGGTCTATCTTGAGTACTGAAGATACATTCAAAGGAATGCCCTTCACAAAGCAAAACATTTGTGTATTGTCACACTGAGGCATCCCACATAAGCAATTTGTAGGATTTATGTACAATTTCAGGCCTGCAAAGTTGAATGGTCTTTAAAAGCACAGGTGTACCACTCAGTATTTCCCCTTATTTCCCCTTACCCAGCTTGTCCCTAGCTGACCTGGAATATCCTAAGTATATAATGTATATACTAATAATGAATATTAGTCTATAATGAATATCCTAAGTATATAATGTATATCCTAAGTTTGTACTCAGAAAGCACAAATGGTACAACCAAGTAACAGAAATTAGTTTAGCAATTACATACAAGAGAAATACTCATCTGGAACGTTATTAGGTCGAAGGCGAGCTGCAGGACCAGGTACTAATATGAAATCTTGAACATTATCCAGGTAGGTGCTCAGATATGCTGTTTTCCTGCAGCTCCCTGCTTCCATTCCTGCACAAGAAAATATATTTTATTTAAATATGTGCGTATCAGTGTGGAGTATCCTTGTTGACGAGACACATCAGTTAATTGTAAAAATCAGAAATGCAATTTCTCAGGTCCTTTTATCAGCAACACCAAGACATAGTCAGACCAAAGATTCACTTAGCCCAATATCTTCCAAAAGCAGAAAAAAAAAGATTGGTAAATTCACTTATTACAAAAATAGTTATAAAAAATATAGAAAAACTATTAGAGAAATAAAGTTTCACATTCACAGCCTTTTAGTAATGGATAAGAGAATTAATAACTGAAAGGAAGATGTGGCTTTGATTTTCACATTAGCAATTCATAGACTTGTTCTGTAGTGTAGTTAAAAGAATAAAATGAAATCTATTTTTTTCAATTCTCCTTTTGATTTCTTTTATCAGTTGGTAATGATTACAGAATAAATTTGGAATAAAATATGAAAATGATTCAATCCCTCTCAATGTTCTCCACTTCTTTTCCCCACACTCATAGCCTAATTCTCACCCACACTGATTATCTCTTATGCCATGCCCGTAATACAGAATTTTATATATGTTAGCAGGTTCCTTAACATTGCCACAAACATGCAAGTATAAACTCAGAATATTACTTTATAAAAACAACCCTTCAAAATTTTGATACATTTTACAAAATCAAATTTACCATGATCTGATATAAAAATAATGTTCAGGCACTTATGCAAGTTCATTTGTTTGAGACCATCCATCAGCATCCCAACTATGTTGTCCACTCTCTGTAATGCCAAAATGACCTGCAAGGACAAAAGCACGCATGTAAAGTGCCTACTAATCATTTTAATTAAAAATAAATTTAAAAATACTGCTAGAGAGAGTGAATAAGTTTAAACTGCAACAGTATGTGCTAATAATAAATAAGGATTTTTCTTATAGACCATTCAAGGTTAGATGCAGTCCAGACATAGGTGAAGGACACAAGGGAACTAACCAACTGAGCAGCAACCCCCAAGCACACAACAGGGAGCACACATGAAAGGAGGAACTGTGAGGACAGGAGAATACAACATTCTCAATACCACATTAAACCCGCTTTTCTTCTATTCCCACTTCTCTCAGTTCCACACCCTTTAGATACATTTTTTTTTTTTGCATCTACTGAGAACAGATTCAAGAGGTGCATCTGTAACACTAAATGAAAAGAGAGCCTGAACACTGGCTAGCACGTGCACAGCTCAAAGCTACCTCCATCTACAGAAGACTGCATGTATCTACACTATTGCTCCTACTTTTTTCTGTGCCCCAATCTGTACTAAGACACAGCTACACATTTCTATGTTTCCTCAGTTTAAAAGAATTAAATCACATTACAGACAGTAAGACTGGTTTTAAAGTATGATATTGAGGATGTTTTTCACTCCTTCAGGGGCATCACCGAGGACGATACAGAATGCTTTAGGGCATGAGCACTGGTGGGAGAACACCAGAGGACTGAAGAGAACAAAGGAAGTCAAGCCTGCAGCAATCTTCCTCCAAATTACTATTGTGGCCCTTGAGCAAACCGTCCTTGAAACTGCCCTTGTCAAAGCAAGAGCTTTTTATTGTTGTCACCACTGCAAGTTAGATACCCAGGTGATGCTCAAACTTTCTGACCAGTCAAAACAGGAGGATTTTAAAGAGTTCTTGAATTTCTGAAAGCTTTTTCCTTTGCACATTTCAGTACCATTTGTAAAAATATAAAGCTATTTATTACTCTTGTAAACAACACTGATGAGTCCCAAAGACTTCTATATACAACAGCTTATACAACAGTATGTCAAGGGTGAGCTTCCCTTTTATCACTCTCTTTCCAAGACACAAAATCTAACTGCAAGGAGATAAGACCAATATTCATCTGAACTTTGCACAAAGACTGGGGGGAAATGAATGAAAATCATAGCATGAATGTTTATCTACCAAAATTTGGACTATCATGGATAAAATCTCTGTTCTTTACAAGGTAAAACTGTACAAACTTTTGGTGGTGTGTTTTTGCTTTGTTTTGTTCTAAAATCAGCATAAAGAGTTTGTATGTGTCAGATAAAACATAACATACAATAGATGATGATTTTAAAGTTATTGAAGCAAAATAAAAATTAGACAATGAATAGGCTCTTCATTGCTTGCTTTGTAGTGATGTTTATTATGGACAGGCTGACTATTCAAAAAATCTTTTTCTAATAAGTATACTGAACACGGTCTTGGTTCATCTAATGTGATATATAAAAGTTTTATTACAGAATCAGAGCAAGAATTCAAATTAAAAGAAGAAAAAAATCTAAAAAATTACTTACTCCACTGCTTACTGGTCCAAACTTATGGCCTGAGGAATCTGGTTCTTCTAAATACAGAGTGTAAAAGTGTGGTCTATATCAAACAGTACCAAAAATGTAATATTTTACATACACGCTGAGACAGTTTGAAGAGATTATATTTCAACAATAGATATGGAATATCGGAAACAACTCTATCATTCAGAAGCAGGGCACATTAGAGGGAAATAGAGCAACATAACAGTAAAAATAGGTTTCAGTCATAAAAACAAGCTTGCATTAAACAGTATTTTAACATTTCTAGAGTAATGTATAATATTGTTTAAAATAGAAATCATATTTACAAATCATTGCAATACAACAATATCATTGGAACAAGAACTCATGCTTGCAATTGTATACCTACCTTTCATCTTCAGGTAACTGCAGCCAGCGAAGAACAGTTACCACTCTTTCTTCAAAAGGGATTGAGCTGTATCAAAACCATACAAGATCAACTAAATATTTCCAAGAGCTACAAAATTTTAGTCACACATATTACAAAATTAGTATTTATTAACAGGGAAATTTGAATTCAGCTGGGTGCTATTAGTGCACATTTAACAGAATACAAGTTTATCTGTGCAAATTTTCTGATTCTTGAAGAGTAGATGTCCTGTTCTAAAGCTTGCTTACATCAATATTCTCCCCACTGACTGCAATGATATTAGAATATAGCTCTCAGTATTTCTTGTGTTTATTTTACAAACAGAATATTTGATTTTAATGTACAAAGCCATGTGTAGGTTTTCACTCCTGTATTAAGTTTTGAAAAAGTCTTGGTTTGGGGATTTATGTTTATACAGTTTGAGTACAAGTTCTCATACTATGTCACAAAGTAGATCCTCATCAATTTCTGAAGGAGACCAACAACAAGCACATTGACCTGTAACATTATGAGGTATCCGCAAGGTTAGTAATTCAGCTACCTATCACAGGTTTAACTGAACACGTACAAATCGCTAAAGAAAAGTATAGATAGTAAATCAAGAATCAGGATTTCCATGCTATATTAAGGTGTAGGAAGACGGACTGGTTCAAGGAAGATAGAAATGAAAAGCTTTGTTTCTTGAAAGAGATGTGAGAATAATAAATAAATGGTGATAAATACATTTATGTAGCTGTTTCATTAGACAGAAAATGCTTAATTTCAATGAAGACCAATCACTGACTGAAATATCACTGAGTTAATGTGAAATATTTTGAAAATTTGCAATGAAAATAATTTCACACTGGAACAACTTACAAGTAACAATTTAACAGTAAGATGTTAGCTTTCAGGGATAATGCTACGTCAAGACCTGATACATTCACTTTATGGGGGATTTAGATTGAATTACTCTAAACGCACCCACAGATGACTTGTATAAATATAAATGGAAAGGCACTGAAGTTTCAAGGCTGGCTGCCTTAAAGGTGTTTTTTTTCCCACATCTTTCCTGTAAAAAGTTTGCTGAGAAATGGCAAAACGATTAGACAAAGAATCTACACTGCAGTGAAAGGAAGTTAATTTGATCCTACTTTTCTTTCATATGGTGTACAACTATTTAGAAACACATGAAAGGTTTTATACTTTCTCTAGGATCTGTCCCATCTCAATAGTTAATGTAAAATATTCATCCAAGACACAAGATTTCACATACCTATTGTATTTTTCATACAGATTTGGAAAGGTCCCATCAATTGCTACATCTGATCCAGGCCAAAAGAACGTAGCAGCTTTCAGACCTTGGTACATAGCCGTTAGCCAAATCTGCAAGACAAGAATGTCGTTAGTGCAGTTCACTCAGTTGTGAGCCACTCCCACCATCTCTGCACCTTTCAGAAAGATCAAAAACTAAAAACATTGAGTCACAGCACTCAGGACAGTCAATTTTGCATCCCTCTGCTATCTGCAGTCCAGATATACCATCCAGCCTGATTCCTTATTGCAAACACCCATACCCCTTCCACTGCTACACTGTGGGGAGCCAGGACACAAGCAGGAGCTACCAACTTCCGCAGCTAGGAGCAATAATGAAACAGCAGTATCACAGCTGAGTACTATGAAGCAGAAATTTCTAAAGAACAATGGAGTAAGCAAGAAAGAACAGGAATGTTCCAAGGAGCAATGCATACTCTGAAGTATAGGAGCAACAGTTAGGTCAATGTTTCTGATTTTAAGACAGATCCCATGATTTACAGATTTTTCTATTTTCAGCGTGGTTTCCTGCCAGACTCCTGCACCAGTTTCTTCTCTGTGGCCTGCAAAGTCTATATTTGTGTTCTTTCCTCCTCAAAAATCAGTCCTCCACACATTACTAAATGGTTGCATCTGCTCCTTCACTGTTTTTCATGTCAGCTCTCACCCAAACTTTCCCATGCCAGTTCATTTTGATGGCAGTTTCAGCACATTTGCCATAGCAGTATGATTAAACTAAGAACTTTTCTTTTAAAACTGCATCTTTAGGCTCAGTAGTAATTTGGGCAGAATGCAAATCTTTACTACTGCTTATTACTGTAATTGGTCTGAAAATTTCCTTAGAGAACTTAACTGCAAGCTCATGTGATATTAAGAACAGAAGAAAATCTGCTATCTTTACTAGTTATTTTGAGTTAGTTTTCTCTTTAGTGAAAATTTCATTTAAGTTCAACAAAATATATTACACTGCTTTGTTCCTACTTCTGCAGCTCTAGTATAGCAATTTTGAATCATGATGAGTTAAGTAACGCTTCTTGGTTTAGAAGTACTCTCTGTAACTTTTTTTTAACATCACCATGCAGTCAAGTGATGTTAAATAACATGACAAAATACTGCTGTAATGCTCGCAGCTGTTCATTAATACTTACAGGCTGTCCTTGGTACCACTGTGGATTAAACTTCTCTTCACTTCTAAGGGTGAAAGATACATTTCTTTTGAGGTCATACATCTTGTTATCAATTATACCATGAGATTCAGGATATAGTCCCTGTAATTGAGAGGACACCTTGTTGCAATGTTATTAACCTTCTGGCTACACAAACATATGTTTATTAGAAAAACATGTTAAGTGAATAATCTGTACGTGCCCCTACTCCAAGCTCACAACTACATCAGTACCTCAAATCACAAATTTAACAGCATCACCTGTTATTGCTACCAAAACCTACCTTACAATTTTTAAATGCTTTGCAGTGAGATTAAAAATAATAATTAAAAGCATTTTAAAGGAGAATTGTATATCAATGGATGAAAGCGCGAGCTGGGGAAAACCATTCTCTAAACAGTTAAAGAAGTTCCGAGTCACCAGCTGCTAGGTAGCTTTAACAGACTGAGTGCTCTTCTTTCACACAGACTGACTTCTTTTTAGATTAAAGGGGATAATAACACCATTGGGGCTTTCATGAACACAACTGCCTGCTAATTTTCACAAGAATGGGGAGCTGAGACAAATCTCTACATGGTGTTTAGGGCTACTCTGAAGTGGCCATAGAGCACAGTTAACACCTCTAGTTGCATATTGAAACATGGATACTTGGCAGGATTACACAATTAAAAATCTCATTCCTACACTCCTGATGATTTACCAAAAAACAGTCCTCAAAAAAACTGGGAAGATAAGAAAGAAGATGCAGGTCGTCAAGTATTTAATTCAATTTTACTTTTCACATCATGAAACTAAGAAGGCTCTGCAGGATTCCAGCCCTGCATTCAGTGCTGACAACCTCCTTTTTTCTTTTTCCTCTATACACAGGAGGTGAAGATATTCACAAGGTCAGGTTTGGGATAATTCTCTCCAGGTTTGGGTACAGTCAATCATGGACCCAACACTAATATGATACACAGATCTTTCCTTTCATTTCATGCATGTCTTTGGGCTATGCCAAGATGCCTTGAAGAAGCGGAACAAGGCTGACAATTTAAAGCCAGGCTGCCCTCACTCCTGACTTTAAGAAGATCTGCAATTTATTGGAAATATTAATACAAATGAGGTTTTGTAAAGTGGCATGATATACATTTCTATGGGAATTCCTGCAACTGGTCTCAGAAGAACTGGATTACTTAAAGAGATTAGATCTGAGCAGTTAACTATTGTGTTGTTACACAATGACAATCTAAATTATGCAACAAGTATAATAAATACATTTCCATATTCTGGAGGGTAAATCCTGTAGTTTTAATAATCCACACAGGAAGAAAAAAAAAAACACTGTTGCCTTGGAGACAAATTGATAATGAACAGTCTCTTCGGTAGTGAAAACATAATATACATGAATTCTTACTGTGACGACGGAGTAATGATTGGGAAAGGTTTTTGAAGGATACACTGGTCTCATACTGGAAGTGTATGTTCCACATTTCTCTAGAAGGAAAAACAGCAAATTTATAGACAAAATTTCTGCACGTTCCCATTATGCAGATATACTTTTTATTATTTTTTTCTAAATCATGCTTCTAAAAAGTTCTAATTTTTCAGACTTCCGGTGTAAATACCTCATTTTTCTTCTCACATTCATTTACAAGCTGACTGAATGTTAGGAATACAAAATTTTGATATTCATAATGACTGACTCCAATGGTCATACGAGCAAGACCTACACTCCTTGGGCACATGCATAGGTAAAAATGAGTAATAAAAGTAATCACACCCTCCAAAGTTGCCCTGGTGAGCAGTATGTGAAATGAGCAGCTTGAGACCAACTACCTACTTCACCGTGGGAGCTCTCAGAGGTGAGACAGCACAGCTGCCACCACAGCGGTGCCCTGGCTTTCTCAATCACCCGTCAAATCACTTTTTTTGGCACTCTCTCTTCTTTATACATACACACACACACATATATATAAAGTATATTAATAAAAATAAGCTCTTATTATAGAATGAATCTCAAAGTTTTCTTTGTCTTGACAAAAAAAATAGGTTCTTAAGGAGAAAATTTGTACACAGCAGTATTTGTTAGTATGAAGTCATTAGCCAGGCCAAAACACGTAAGCAAAGTTTACTCAAGTTAGATTTCCAAAGGCAAATGTGCAGGACCTGATTTTCAGAAAAAAATAAATAGCCTCCATTAACAACATTAAAAATACAACATGATAACCAAAAACTTTTCAACAGATCCTAAAGATCCCTACAGAAAGAAAACTAATCTTCACTGGCCTTCTGGGTTACCCATATACATATATAAATAAAATAGAATGAAAGGTTTAACAACAGAAGAAGTGTCATGCCAAGGCACTTAGACCTCATTGGCTGGGTTAGATCTCAGTTGAAATAACCCATCTCAGCTAATTAAGAAAAAAGAAGCCAAGCCAGCCAAAAAACGCCTCTCAAATTACATAAGCATTCTCTCCAGCATTGTGTTCTTAAGAAACAAATCAACAGTTTCACCCTTTTTTGGTATGGCAACACACTTGATGCATTTCAACCATTTCCAAATGTGTTGTTGAGACTATTTTGCTAAATAATAGGGTGGTTTTTTTGCTGTTGTGTGGGTTGGGTTTTGTTTGGTTGGTTTTGTTTTGTTTTAGAGAAAAATACACTTAAAATATATTTTGTCCAAAATTGTAGTGGTTATCATTCCTATTTTTGGTTTGTTGTCTTAGTTAAAGACAACTGAAGACAAAAGGAGGATTTATTATAAAATTATTATATCACAGTCTAGAAGACTGTGAACATGTCTTCTCCAAACCCCATAATACACGTAATGGCTCTATCTAGGTTCCCTTAGAAGCCTCAGCACCATTCTGAATTCCCCACCTTCAACACATAACTCTCTGTGTGTGTATAATAAAAGTTGCTAAAAATGAAACTGTGATATTGCTTCATAGGCATTTACTCTAACAAAAATCTCCACGAAGACACCACAGTCATACCCTAGTGACGGAATTAAAAATATTACCATTATTTTCTCTCATATGTCAGTATCAGGAAATAAATGAGGAATATAATAGAATGCTTCATTTGCCATCAAGTGTTTTAAAGAATGAAAACCAGAGATTTAGCAATGTCCTAATTTAAGAAAATAGTAAGTAGTCACACTAGGTAATGTGAATAACTGTTCATGGTTTTATAAATCCTGCCATTCATAAATTGTAAGTCTTTCTGGACACTTAGGAATTTAGTCTCTCCAGAGTAATGGAGAATGATGATACAGAATAATATTTTTTCCCCGGATTGTTCTTTATTTGATTCTAAAACATTATTAGACATTCTGGCTTTAAAAAATTTAAGTTTTGACCACTAAAAACCTCCATGATTCTGAAGAGGTGAGTTGCCTTTGATAAAGATACTGAAGGATTTGGTTGAGGCAACTCAATTTCTTAGTGGTCAAAATTTATCATGGATTCAGTGGAAACAGAAATACAAGTTTATTATAGAAGTCACCACAAAAAGTTGCACTGCAGCCTATCCACACTAAAGAATGCAGAAACTTTGTATGCGGCAGTGGACATTGCAGCCTGGAAGTCCTACAGATGCTTTTTGACGCCATTACCTTGTATCTCAGCCAGAGCTATAACCATTTGTAATAGCCAACCTCTCTTCTCAATGCCCAAGATGTTGAAAATTTCAATAACTGCAGTTTATGAAATTGTTTCAAAGCCTCCATTAAAAACAAACCAAAAAAAAGCTAAAACCTCAAATACATCTGTGAATTGTTATCCTCTGGAACAGATCAAGTTGTAACAACCACTGTACAAAAAAGCAAGTATTTTTACTGATTTATTTTTAGTCAAACTGAAACCAGTCATACCAGGTAGTAATTTATGAATGACAACAAGATTGGCATATTTTTCAGACACGAAATGTCATCGGATCTTTACAGACCACAGGAAAATAGAGACAGGAAAAGTAACTAAAGTTACTTAGACACTACAAACTAGTGGCACTACAAAATCCACAGAAAAAAAAAAATGCACATGAGAAATGAAGTTCTCATTTCTTCTGAAAATGTTTGTTATATGAAGGCTTTCTCAGATTCATCACATTTCTACACTACATACCAGCCCTTCCATATCACCTTCCATCTCTACCTTCTTTTTCAAGTGGAATGAATTGCTTTCTATATCACTTTGTTTTCTCCAAAGCCATTCCATCAAATATGAGACAATATGCAATATAGAGCAAAAAGCATTGCTACTTCTAATTCCTCCCCCAAAAATAAAGTAAGCACACAACAGGAAGTGTCTGTCTCTGAAATACAGCAATTGTTGCTTAACTGTTCTTTAAAGTATTTCTGAAAATCCAGAGCCTAGCCAGCCCATTCCTCATGCCCTCCCACTCCTTTCCTTTCCACCCCTACACACCTCCAATTCTCTCTGCACAGCTGTTCCACAGTGCAAAGATATGAATTTCCACAGAAGAACAGTGAGGATTTAAAAGAGTAGTAATAGCAGCATATACAGAAAAAAAAAACCCACAGATTTTTGAGGCAAAACATCATGATATTGCTTAGACAACGGAACTACTCACGTAATTTGCTAATAACAGGTAGGAGTCTACCCCACGTCTGCAAATATTCTGCTCTGAAGCCATCCAATGAAAACAGTAACACCGGAGATTTGGTAAATCTGAACAAACAGAAATTCAAGTATTAAAAGGGACTGCGAAATAAATTCCTAACACTTATTTCAATAAAGCTTTCCCAAGAATTTTAGAGATGTTTCTTAGGGGACTGTAAACCAGGCTGAGGAAATTAGTCCTCCAAAGCAGGAAGGTTTGTAGGCTGGCACAGCAGCAAGCAAGATAGCCACTGTGTCCCCTCTCTTTCCAGGCTGGCATAAGTATCCTGCCAGAAGAGGTAAGGCATACACACACACATATATCCTGACAAGGCCTAGTTTCACAAACACACACAATAAAACATAAGCCAAAATGCTCACCTAATCTCTCTGGGGTTTTTTGGTACTCTGTCTTGAAATCAGTTCCATTGGAGCCTCATCCAATCCTTTCCATCTCAAGGTATGAAAAGGGAAGGAGAAAAGGCAATGCTAACCCATGGCTTTCCTTTATTTAGAAGAACTTAGCTTCTGACATACAGAGTGCACAAAACTCTGAACATAACATGTACACTAGATTTTCCTTAATCAGTAACTATAACACACATTTTTTCCTTTAATCTTATAAAGATTATTTAACCAAATAAGACCTGAATCGCCGTTCCTTCTGTACCAGAAGTATTACCAATCTCCAAACTGAAAAATATGGTCCTATAACTGGAGCACTGTAATAATATTTCAGCCTGGACTTGGCAGATGAATCCAGAAACTGATTTCACTGGAACAAGCAAAAATAAATTCTCTCCTTCCAGTCTCCACAGGACCTATGTTTTCCCAACTTCAGCCCTGTTCAAACAATTTCTCTCCAACTGTAAGTTCTTAAAACATTGCATCACTGATGGAAGAGTCATCAGTAACTTCTTCCTTGAAGAAAAAATATCCTATGTTGAACCTATAAATGAGGATATGCAAGGGTGCAAAAGCACTGCAGTGCAGCAACAACCACTGAAAACACAGGTTTGTCTAAAATAAATTAATATATTTTACATGCCAATTAGAAGCTCATTTTTCCTTTTGCTTACAAATTGTAAAATGAAAATGTTTTTTAACATTTTTATTGCACTTGAGTTTCCCAAAATAAAACAGTGATGACAGAAGACAAATATTATTTATAAAGCATTGACAAGTTCTTTATTGAGGTACTGCAGGAAAAAATCCAACCAACGATTTACCCTGACAAGTAAAACATTGATAAGCCTTATTTTAGTCTAAAACAAACGTGACCACATTAAACTGAAGATTATTCAGGCAACCAGAACACATCTATCCTAAGAAAATTTTGATGAACAGTTGGAAGCTTTTGGAAGAAGTTCAGCTAAAATGACTTCATTAGTTAGAACCATCACATAGCCTACCCTACCCCAGACAGAATAAAATATTAAGATGCATTTGTAACATAGAATCACTGAACGTTTTGGGTTGGAAGGGACCTTAAAGGCCATCCAGTTCCACTGCCCCTGCCAAGGGCAGGGACACCTCCCACCAGACCAGGCTGCCCATCCAGCCTAGCCTTGAACACCTCCAGGGATGGGGCATCCACAGCGTCTCTGGGCAACCTGTGCCAGGGCCTCACCACCATCTGAGTAAAGAATTTATTTCTTATGTCTAATCTAAACCTACCTTCTTTTAGTTTAAAGACATTTCTCCTTGTCACTTTACTCGCCAACAGAGTCCATCACCAGCTTCCCTGTAGGTACCCTGTAGGCACTGGAAGGCTGCAATGAAGTCTCTTTGGAGCCTTCCCTTCTCCATGCTGAACAACCCCAACTCCCTCAGCCTGTCTTTGCAGGAGAGATGCTCCAGCCCTCAGATAATCCTTGTAGCCCTCCTGTGGACTTGTTCTAACAGGTCCATATTCTTTTTATGTTGGGGTCCCACAGCTGAACTCTACTCCAGGTGGGGTCTCACAAAAACAGAGATGTTTGTGGCCTGGGTTTCATCTATACGGTATATTTAATACCTTCTTTTGGAAAGCTTAGTAGAGACAGTAAGTGAGGAACAAGAAATTAATGACCTTCAGGACAATATTGAAGTCTTAGCAGAAAAGAGCAGGAAAACTTCATGTACTACTTTTGCCAATATTACAGATATTTTTTGCACCACAGATCTTGATTTCTGCAGCTTCTATAAATACTTTTTTTTTTTCAGAAAAAATGATTCTCTCCAATGCAAAGGTCTAAAAAATTTCACTGTGAAGTTTCTTGCAATAAAATATGAACTTTGAGGCAAAGACTGTTCAATATTACCTACCTATAAGTCTAACTTAAAAACAAATTTAAAATAACTCCTTAGAAAAGAACTTTATGCAGTTGTGCCCGGCTTAACATTTATGAGTACACCAACTACTGAATACATGTTTTAGTTGTCTGCAAATCTATCTACTATCACCTGATGAACGTAAATTAAATTTGGCAAGATGGACCATTGCCACAGCTAGAGATATTGGCAATTTTGCTCTTT
Organism: Nettapus auritus; assembly: GCA_011076525.1. Classification (NCBI taxonomy): domain Eukaryota; kingdom Metazoa; phylum Chordata; class Aves; order Anseriformes; family Anatidae; genus Nettapus; species Nettapus auritus. The sequence continues at coordinate 60,399,891 of CM021767.1, forward strand.
GTATACTCTCAAATACATAACTCAAATAGTCAATGACCTGTCCCATAGTCAGGGAAATGAACCTTGAGAGGCCATTCTTTGGAAGGGCTCTAGTGCAATCCCCTTTGAGTAAAGCCCTATTTCACAAGACAAACTGATCTGAGCTCAATTCTGAGACAAATCAGTAATTTCTGTGACTTTTTCATTTGTAGCTTAGCTTTTGCTCCGTCGAAAATGTGTTATCATGAGCAAGCAGACATGAGAGTACAGAGGCCCCAGCTTTGGCCCTGCCAGTGATTCATGCTGGCTGTGTCCAAGCCGTATGACAAGGCTGTTTCACAGCTCTTGGATAAATATGTATGCCACAGTCACATCCTGACTCCAAACTGAAGGAAATGCAGTGGTAATTATCCACTCCTATAAACTGGCTTCTATGGAAACATAACGCAGGCAACACAGGCTTGCTGTGGTCTAGCAGGTTCACCAGCCTGGATGATCGACAGACCAGAACTGTCGACCATGCTGCCAAGCTGACCTGCTTCCCAGAAGGCTGGTTAGACCACAATTTAAAAAGTCTCCTCAAAAAGCTAAACATATTACACAGAGAATTTCCTACTGTCTACTGCCCCCAGGCATACAGCGCTGCCTGTGCACAGCCATAAAGCATAGGAAGTAAAATGTTCTTTTCCATTAAATGTATGTAAGGCCTCAACAGGAAGCACAAATACACAGTTATTAAGGAGAAAGTAAATAATAACCTTCAAATACATCGGAGAGAACTGCAAAGCTATTTCTTCCAGCTCACTGAAGACAGCACATGTATTAATTGGCTTAAATTACAGCAAAAGATACTAAACACCAGGAAAACCATCTAGTTAAGCAGTAGGATAAAGTGCTTAAGAAGGTTTGAAATCTCAAAGTAGCATTTCACTCCTGAGACAGTGGGAAGGACAAGATGACTCTTGAAATCTTATAGCCCCTTATAATCCTATAATACTTCATTTTAAGCATTTGAGCCATCTTATTGAAATCTGTGGGATTTCTCAGATTAAGTACATTACCGAAAACTGCAGTTTTTGTCTCCTCTGTCGCATATGAGCAGTCCCAACTAACATTTTAACAACAGCGCGTTGCATTAATATGCACAAAATCAGAATCAATATCCTGAGGCCTCAAAATGAGCACTGAGCTAAAGTCACCTGCGCTGCTACCTACTCCACCACAGGAAGAAGTAAATTGTTTACAGACTTGTCAGTTTTGGGAGAAGTCTGTGTGCTAACAGTCTGAGATGAGCCTTCAGTAAACACCATTCAATTCAACTTTGACCACACATCACCCTTTCTTGGGCTGGGTTTTATTGCAACATTTATGGTTTTGCCAGGATTAAAACAATTTTAGTCAAGTAACTATGCATTCCTTTCATGCACTGAACAGGAACAACAACAAAAAAAATACAACTAAGTTAACTAGCAGGAGTTGCCATTTGACATTTATACTATTGACAGTGATTCTGGACAACACTCTTGTTTATCTGCTCTTTGGAGTATCAGTCCCTAATCATGCATTCAGGAAATCAGCATCCTAGTCAGTTCCTAGCACACAGCACTGAATTAATTCATCAGAAGAGGAATTAATAATAAGATCTTTAATAACTGGCTGGCTACAAACCTCCTATGTGGAAGTTTATTGGGGACTTGGGCTCAGTACTAGAAAGAAGCTCGTGTCTGTCTTGAAGCAGGTTCTGAAGTGTCAGCATTTGTTATTGTTCCAAATCAGAATGAAAAGTACTCATTTGGTATAAAAATATTCCTAAAGGAAATACGCCTTGTTTGACAATATTGTAAATCGAATAAATATAGTATGATTTACATATCTTAACATAAGTAAAAGAAGGTAATGATGTAAGAAAAAAATGAACTGTTTTTACTTTACTAAAATATTCCATTTCAAAATCATCAAAATAATTTGGGGGGATGTTTGACACTTTTCAGACAAGAATGTAACTTAACTCAACCCCACAGCATGTTTTCAAACTTTTTTTTTTCAGTGGAACACTTTTTGGACAAGAATGGTTAAGTCACTTCTATTAATGCCTGATTCATTCAAGTACAGTGTGCAGTAAACTGAAGCTTTAATGTTAATTTGAAGATCCCACAGCAATAGCATTACATGAAGTGCAGGCTGATTTTCTGGCTGGGAACTACGTGAGTCAAAGTGCTACAGCAATAAACTAGACGACCTACTCCTCAGACAGGGCACATGCATCTTGCAGGAGCAGGCCTGGCATGGAGCTCACCCACAGAAGTACAAGGATCCCATGTGCAATGTTTTACACCTTCTAAAGTAGCTCACTTTGCAAACAATTCTGTCCCAGTGCCAGTAACATTGGGACAGTGATCTGCCCACTTTTTGCAGTCCTGGTGTTGGAACAGGCACAGAAGGGCAAAGGTCTTTAGAAGTCACTACAAAGACAAGCAGTCAGGAGTCTGAGATTGCTGGATGGGTCCCAGAATATCTGAGACAGCATGTGTTGGAGCATATGTAGGACAATAGTGAGGCTGGCAAAAGGGAGAGCTCCCCCGACCGTAAACACAGCTGTGAGAGATGGCAGGGAACAGGCATGTCTTGCAAGTCAAACAAGTGCTGGGATACGTGAGTGCTGCTGGGGTAGAGCAATCTGATCTGTTAGTATGCACGACCAAATACTGGCCAAACAGGTGTGTTTGTCTGGCAGGCAGCCGCTATTGCTGTGGGTAAGAAAGGCAAGCAGCTCCCATGAAGGCACACAAGGGAAAATAATCTCAAAAATGAAACGTAAGCAAAGAACAGAGCTATGCAAATATACAATATCCTCACCCTTTCGGACACTGAGGTTCAGTAATGTCCTCACACTCTTCTTCAACCCAGCTTGCCTCTCCTTAAAACAAATGAGTGCAATTTATTTTTCAAGACATTAAATTCCTTTGTTGATCAATGCAAGTTTTTCACTTAATTTGGTGTTTTTAAAATTATACCACATCCTTGCTCCTTTCAAATAAACACAGGTACAAACAAGAGAGACTGCAGGAATTTGCTGAGGGTATTTACCTTTACAAACAGCATTATAATTGACACAGCAATCCTTTTTTTCCACACAATCATCTGCACAGGAACAATGATATTCTGGTTGCCTCTTCTCACCACACCTGAATTTATTACAGGTCCATATATGAGCTACAAAGAGATGAGAGAGGGGGACAGTACAATGGTTATCACCCGTGTAAGTGCAGAAGTAAGAAACTGAATGGTAAGCTTTGTCTCAAATGCGTACTCGCAGAAAACCAGTCCTGAGGTATTTCATACATGCATAATGGTGCAAGCTTTGGAAGACAGAAACAGCCATGGCTAAACAATTCAAGTGCACAGCTGACTGAAGACAACTATTCAGCATATGCTTATAAATACCATCATAAAAGGTCAACAGGAAGAATCTTTTTTACAGACCTCTTTAAATAAGGCAATTTTTGTGGATTTAATCTGGCATACTATAAACAAGCTCCACAACTGCACCAAGAAAACCCCCAATTTAAGTCTGAATTTGGAATACCTGGAACACACTGAAAAACAGTAACTTACTCTGACTTGCACTGCAGACACAATGAATTTTACCAATCACCATCACGCATTACAGCTTTTTTCAGCATCTCTTAGGCACAGATATAACTCCGTTATCATATAAGACTACTGTGTAAACTGACAAAGATCTGCTGACTTCAATTTCATTGCTGTTTTCAGTAGCGATTTTTTTTTTAGTGCATCATATTTATTTTTCTGAACAGAATATCCCAATACATCTTACCATTTCAAGATTAAAAAAAAATGTTATCAGTTGTGAACACAAGCAGATCCTTCATTGTCAGTCAGGATAAACCTGAGTGATTTACTGAGTGAATTTACGAACTGAATACCCAAGTGATGGTTTTGAGATGTGGAAGCCAAATCCAGAAGCTTGAGTAGAGAACAATTATTATTCAATCTTCATACAAGACTAACAATTAGAAAACTCTAAAAGCATTCTCTTCTGGTTAACAAACATATGTACGTAATCTCACTTCCAGGAATACTGAACTTGAGTAACTCTACCAATGTCAGTAATATTAACAGCTCTGAGAGAGAAGAGAATATGTTATGGTTCTGGTTATGTGATATTATTTGGAAATCATAAGTTCATTCTCCACTGATATTAAGACTACTGAATTTAAAAACATAATTCATCACATGATATTCCATCTTTAGTAGTAAGACAAACTCTCCTGATTGTGAAGAATTATTTTAACTGCTATAATGAAACAAAGTGGAGGGTAAATCCCATGCAAATATTGTAACATGCAAAAGGCTTTATGCAACGTTGAGGACCTTTGAAAAATAGCTGAAGAAGGCATCTGAGCTCAATTTAATCATTTAGTTCTAAAAAGTAAGCATTGACATTTTTTATTTCTGAGATTATGTTCATAATTTTTACAAATACTTATAAAGATGGGTAAGAAGAAAAATAGTTAACTAATAAGAACACCATGCATCAAGCATTAAGACAAAACTACATTAGAGAATACAGTCAAGTTCTGTCCTTAATGTTACTACTCATACTTCACATCTTTCACCATAAAATTTCTCCACAGTATTTGTCACACCCTTGCCCATCTGCTTTCCAGCTTCCTGGTAACTCATGACAACTTCTTACTTTGCTACCGTTCTCCACCACTGCAGTCTGTTTTGTTGTCGTGCTGTGTCCCAGAGGCTGGCATACTGCCCTTGTGTCATGCCCAAGCTGGACAGAGGGCTTGAGCAGCGCAGTACTGTGTAGGGAGGGTGCATTCACAGAGCTGCTCTGTCCTTCCCCTTTCTCACGTGGGTGATGACAGACAGAAATACACAACATGCAGAATCCGCTCCTGTTCCCAGCCTGCCCCAGAACATGCTAGCTGTGTATTTGATGCAAGGGACAATACAATGGATGTCACTGTTCTCTCACTCCCGAGCACAGAAAATAAAAAGCTAGCTGAGACCTCCAGCCACAGTTCTTCCTGCGCTTTTCAAGGGAGGGTGCAGCAACATGGTCCTTCACAGCCTCTCTCCCCACAGGGTGAAATACAAGCTTTGCTGGTGTATAACAACAGCTACACAGAGCACTGAATTTTCCACAGGGGTCCCCAGGACTACCTTCACCACTGTACCTCCTCTGCCTGCACTTGCAACAGAGCAGGCAGGAAGAGGGGGAGACCACTGGCAGCACATTCACCATGCAGCTCAGCCTCCCCGCTCTTGCCCTTGCAGCCCATTTAAAGTCAGGATTACAGCCATCTGACCACAGCAGAGCTTGCAGTGCAAGGCCCTCCCATGTCATGCAGTATGAAAGTTTGCCTCCATAATTTTTTCTATCCTTACCTGGTTCTATGCACGTTTCCTGGTAATCTAAGCAGCAGTTTCCGTGCTTGACGCAATCTCTATCACAACGGCAGCTTCCAAAAGACCTTTCAAAGCAACGGCCTTTGCAGGTTTTCACTGTAATATTGGATAGTGTTATCAATTAATATGCAAAGGGAACGAGTATGATCAGCATATGGAGTGACACAGCTGGGCATTCCACAACTTACAAGGTGGCTGCAAAAATAGCAGCAGCTGAAGACAAAGAAGTGTCTTGATCCAACTAAATACATTTATTTTCTCTTATTGAGTGGAAAGTATTTTTCATCACATTGAACAAAAGGTTCTGTTTTAGTAGGAATGTGGCATTTCATTCATGGCAGAAAGCAGTGGAACAAAGGATTACAATTCTGGTTGTGAGTGAAACTGCCTTTCTGCATCACCAGAAGATATTGGTACAGTCATTCAGCATAGGGAAAATCTCCACCAGAGAAAATCTGAACCTGTGTCTTTGGTTAGTGCACCCTAACAGTGAGATGCTTTTGCAGAGAGCACTGATCTCCATTTTGGAGGATGACAATGTTCCACTATCTATAAATAATTAAACGTTAATTGGAATCCAGACTGCACCTGCACCTCTCCCATGCTCATGCCTTCTTGTTTTCATGCAAAACACAGCAACTTCAGCACAGGAATTGAAGAAGCCCAGCTTCACATGGCACTTTATTATGTTTGAAGTACTACCCTGAGACACAGGAAGAGTTGTTCCAAATCAGACACAGAGATATGAACTTGAGAGTACTGCTCACTGGTTTACTTTTTGTTCAGTTTTAATGTGAGAAAGGCATAGCCTTCTTCCACTAAAAATTACTGCAGGACTGTGTGTTAAACAGATAACTTTGAAATTACTCTAGATCTGCATTATGAATAAAGTTATTCCCAAAGTGAAGCTTAATTTCTTAAAATATGTTTCTTAACCTTCTACCTGAAGAAATTTCAACAGCAAAAAAATCATCTATTTTTCAGGACAGAAAACAGCCAAAGGAATTCCACAAGGAACATTTTCAGACTAGAATTTTAACCAGTAAGAAAACAACTTTTTTTTCATAGTTGACTGGAAAAGATAAAAAAATAAATGTTCCAGGACAACATGGAATAGAAATTGTTGTGTGTTTTGTTTTTTTAAATAGTGAACTGAGAAAAGTCAGCCACATGACATCACCACAGTGACAGCTGAGATACAAGGAAGCTGCCAGACCAGTCACTGACTGCCAGGATCAGTTTACCTTTCAGTTAAGTACACAGGTACTGAGTACACCTGAGGTTTGTTTTCCAGTATTTTCATGCCACTCTAACTGAAGCTATTTCAATCAATGCATCCAATCCTCTTCATGTAACAAGAAAGGGTGACATTCTGATAACATTAAAAGTAATTTACAGAAGAAAAAAAAGGAATTGCTTAGAAATATTATTGATAAAAGGCATGTCAGTTACCATCTTTTGAACAGCTCGGTTTCAGGCCAAATATACATCCTAGGATTGTCGTTAACATGCAGACACAGAGTACCTGTGGGACAGGAAGGAAAAGAAAACAATCTTAAGTGACCACTGAATGGTTCTCATAGCACTCATTTCCTCTATAATGCTACACAGTTGTACTGAAGTTGATAAACATGTAGATTAGGAGGCTGATTTCACCATTCTCACATGCAGTTTTCACTTGCAGAAACAATAATGTTGTTTGCAATTGATTAACCATGCACGAAGGTTCTCTAGACTAGGCCTGTGCATTTAATGAAAGGGAGAAGGGGGAGAAGGGGGAGAAGGGGGAGAA
>CM021767.1:60407206-60430207 GCA_011076525.1 Nettapus auritus
AAGGGGGAAAAGGGGGAAAAGGGGGAAAAGGGGGAAAAGGGGGAAAAGGGGGAAAAGGGGGAAAAGGGGGAAAAGGGGGAAAGTTATGTTTAGACACATATACGTTTTCTACAAAACTTTATTTCTTCAACTTCTTCCTTCCTCCCAGGCTGTTCTAAGAAAGTGAAGCGAGTTATGCCATTGACCACAGACTACAAACAAAAGCCTTGGCCCTTAAGTGATACCTATAATTTACTTAGGCAGGAAAACCGTTTCCCACTTCCTAGTATGTAGTTCAGTGTTGGTCTATACTATGGTAAGCAACTGTGAGATGTCACATTAGACCGACCACAGTGTCTTACACTGACCAAAAACTATCACCGTGCTTATTTTGGATTCTCAATATATTAAAGTTATCAAACAAGCACCACATCGTTCATGCCCAGTATTTTAACACAAGATCTAATGCCTACTCAAATATAGGGCAAGATTGCTTCTAGCCTCATTAAGCATTGGATTTGGTCCATAAACTTTATGAATAGCATATATATTATCACTACATCTACAGTAATTAAAGGGAATCTAGGAAAGCCAGCAATGCACTCAAGACTGTTATTCTATTCAAATGTAAAATGTAATAAAGCGCTTTGACTTTCAGGACTTTTTGCAAACTACCTTAAGAAAAATAATGCACAAGACTTCCTTATTCATATTTGCTGAGGTAAAGACAGCAGAGAATGTACATCGCCTTTCTGGTCATCCTCCATATTTTCAGACAGACTTTAATAAACTTCACGTACATGCCTACACAAAGTCTTGATATTTTTTCTACTCCTCCATCAGCAAAAGCGGCATCCAATCAGCCTTTTGAGTGTGATGCAGCAAAAACTCACGGAATTGGAGAATGGTTGGGCTGGAAGGGACCTCTGGAGGCCATCTGGTCCACACCTTCCTGCTTAAGCAGGGCCAGAAAGAGCTTGTTGACTAGGAACATGTCCCGGTGGCTTTTGAAGATCTCAAAAGAGGGAGACTCCATAACCTCTCTAGGCAATCTGTGCCAGTGCTCTGTCACCCGCACAGTACAAAAGTGCTGCCTGGTGCTCAGACTGAACCTCCTGTGTTCCAGTTTGTGCTCAGTGCCTCATCACATTTTAACTCACCACATTTTAAAATGCACCTGTTTCTCAAATGTACCTTTTAAGAGTATGAGCACTTGAGTAACTGAAGACTTTGTTGTTTTGTTAAAACAAATACACAGTTCATAACACAGTTTTGTTCACTAAAGACTACAAATATAGCATTTAAAAAAAAAAAAAAAAAAAAAAGAAAGGAATTATTGACTGGATTTGATCAAACTTTGTCCTAGAATTCTGCACCAGGCAAGTCTGACTTCTTATATTATTTCATATAATGTCCAGAGGAGAAAATAATTACTTTTTCAGTTCAAATTTGTCTTTGAATTGACAGAAGGAAAATAATAAGAGGATAAGAAAATTTGTATTATCAACACACCTGCCAGATACACTACAACTGATGAAAAGTAACAAGTATCCAATAATCCAGTTGTCAAGAATGATAGAACTGCAAAACTCTTTACACTGTTATTTTTCCCTTCCATTTTTTTCCCTAGCAAAGTAACTTGCAGTAACAAGATTTTTTTTTTTTTTTTTTTTTTTTTAAATCAGTATCAAAAGTATTATCTTCCATGGAAATTGTTCTGGACCTTTGAAATCTTCCATCTGAAATACCACCTACGTGCACAGTGATGTAGGTAGCACATCAGATGCTAGATTTCAAAGCCCAGAAAAGTCAGTGGAAAGAGTGAAACTTGTTACTGTTCCTATATTCAGAATATAGAAGCTCCATTTGGTTATAAAAAGCTAACCTGAATATATTTTATTTCAGGGTGATGATGTATTGATTTCTCTACTCCTAACGTCCAATGCTACCAAGCTCAAAGAGCAGAATGTCCTCTGATGTGTGACCACAAACAGGCCTTAAACAAAAAACACTCTATCCTGAGTGTAATTCTAATCGTGAGATTTTGGGACCAAGTGTTACAAAGACCTATTTTTGTATTGTGTTCCAGATTTTCAGTTTTACACTTTCCTGAACGTGCTTAATTTCAACTACCAAAGGCATGAAAGGATTACGTTCACTATGGCATATGAATCTCTTTTGGGTTTGAAAATGCTAATGCTCTTGATGAATTAGTTCAACTCATGTTTCCTGCAAGCAATACTCTGGAAACCACAGTGCATCATAAATCACAGCACATTGCCAGTGCTCTGCTTGTCTACTATACACCAGTTCTGTTCTCAAATTTTTTGTATAAACAAGAAAAACAAACATGGTCCAAGTCCTTACCTAGTATACTATGTCCACCTATAATAAAAGAAGAGCTGAAAATATGTATTGAATCATTACATTGGATATTCAGGCCTTTGCTTTTTTAGTACTAGCCCTCCTACTTTGAATTTTAATATTAAAAATATTTTACTGTAGAATTCTAAAGCTCTTTTTTCTTCAGAGCTTAATGAAGAGGCTTCACAGGGATGGTAGCTTAGAGCTAAGGCATTTGATAATGTTGTGGGACAGGCAACTGATACCTCATACACTAAACCATGTACTTACTTTAAACCAAAGATTTACCTTGAACCTAAAAGATTTTAGGTCATCTGGATATTCCCCACACATATGGCACAAATGTTCTGCTGAACCAACTAACACCAACCAACAGCAGTAACAGGTCCTGCAGGAGTTGTTATGCTAATAGTTGACACCTTGTCAGCGAAAATGCTCCAAGATCATCAGCTCTGCAGATGACATCAGAAGACAGCTGTTAAAGAAGATTGCCCATGTACACAGAGTCATTGTGCTACTATGGCCCAAAGATGCACTAAGTTACTTCGCTATACAGGACCTCACTGCAGCAGATAGATTACTAATATTACCTGAACTATTTTGCATACGACTAGCTCAAGTTTGGGATGCTGCAATGTGCTGTGTAAAGTTTCTATTATTGTTGTTATTTTTTTTATTTATTATTGTTGCTATATAGAAACAAGTAGCTGCACATATTGCTTAAGGTTTCCTATCATGAACCTTGTCAGAACCTCACAGCATCACGCTGCAAGCACCAGATTCAGCTGTCCACCACACCTCACCTGTTCTCTCCCTCATTCCCCATCATCCCCTCCATCCCACAAAAAAGCAAGAATTGAGAAGAGAAATGTGCAATGAAGAAAGAGTATGGGAATCCAAATCGTAACAGGAAGGCAAATAAAATTAAAAAAACAGACCTAATTACAGACAAATGTAGCACATGAACTTTTTATGCTCTGTAACTTGAGAGATTGCTAGGACAAAATGTCAGATTTGGTTTTAATACAAATATTTGAGAAAAGTTTCTAAACCAACACACTAACAACTGCAGAGAAGAAAATGTCCTGTTTTAAAACTATTTTCTGAGTAAGTTTGTTTTGGAATCAGAAACATTGTCATCTAGGGATGAATCTCTGTTCCATCACTGCTTCCTTTATGTGGGAGGACGCAATAAAAGCTTTGCCTTGTAAACATTATGGTGGTTGGGAATAGGTGGTTGTGTGTCTGGAAGACTGAAATCCCAAAAACATTTCAGAAGCCTTTTATTTTGAGCTGGGCAAAGGGCAATATGATAACATGGTTAGAGAGCAGATCATTTCCGACACTCTTCTCTGTAGAGCTGAAGTCAAAGAGAATTTCACCAGGAGTTTCAGAGAGCTGGTGGAAGGACCACAAAGCCAGCACACGTGCAGGCTGCAGGTACCAGATTCCCAAGACACTGATCAGCTGTATGGCAGGTCTTAGTGATACACAGGGAAACCTGTCACCAGCCTTAGCTGCTGTCATCTGTCCTTCGTAAAAGAAGAACAGAGTTCTTCCGCCATGGTCCATTTCTCTTCGCTTTTCCCTAGCTTTGTCCATCACTCCTACACTCCCTCCACTCTTCTATTTTGTATTTTCTAAGGCAAAGAACACATGGGTATTTCTTTTGAGGAATAACCATTGTGGATTACCTTTCTTCCTGTGTTGACTGACCTTCCTTACTCTTTGCCTACCATGTACTCAGCTGCTTTCCATCTTTCTTTTTTAATCCCTGGCGTTCCATGTTACTCCAAGGTTGAAGACAGATCCACTAACTAAACACTATGTAATTAATAAAGAAGCTGTGCAAATAGTGGATTTTCATTCTAACCTCCATGACTGACTCTGGCAGTTGTTGTGTCATGTCTGTCTATGAAGTGAGCACGTCTAGACTAGGTTGGTAATGTCAGTATTACAAAACCCATGGAATTTTCCAAAACCACTGGGATCTGTGAAGGGCTTACTATTTTTTTTTTTTCACCATTTTGTGTGCCTAAAATAGATGACTGAAGACCTGGACTTTAACACTGAAAGATCTTTGAGAAATAATTTAATTTGCAAAAGTGTAAAGAACAGAGTAATATATAATGAATTTCAAATAAGAACAGAGGCACCTACTGTCTTTATAAAGAGCATTGTTAAAAGTGCAGAAAACATATTGTACAGATTAAAAAAATACTTATCTACACTTGCCAGAGGCAGCAGAACATTTGCTCATGCTTATAAAAGCTATTTTTAAACAGGGATAGCCCTCACCAACTCAGCTTTATTCACAAACAGGAGGATATTTAAGACTTTCTACTAAAGTGAAATGAAGTGGATGTTTTATCCACACAAGCACAGCCACATAGCTAAAAAGGTCACCAAAACAAAGTAATCAACACTGAAACAAGTGCATCACACACATCCTTCTCCCTTCCTTCATCTCCATTTTTCCACGTTGGTAAATATTTTTTTGTTCTCCAAAGACTTGCTTCTGTTGATCTACATTCCGTGCCTGGAGCCCACAGGGGAAGGGGAGCAGCAGAGGCTCACAGATGCTGGTTGTCCTGAAACACTAAAAGTGACTGAATTATCCTGAAGTCAGTGAAGGTAAAAGTTGGGGTTTGCACCCAAAACCTCTTCAGAACTAAACAGAGGATTTACTCTTTTAAAATATATATTGTTTTTCTTCTCAAACAGGCACACAGGTCTACCCATGCTGTTTCTATGATCTCAGACTTACTACATACTATTGCAGCCTAAGGTCATTCAACAGACAGGAAAGTTTTAAAGGCAGCTCACGCCACTGTAAGGTATCATAAAAAGCCTTCAAGGAGCTTACCAAAGAGCCGTGACATGACTTGGCAGGGGAAATACCAGTAGAAAACATTATCATACTACAGCTCTCAAAGTACCTTCCAAAATTATTTAAGTGTCTAGTTTTAACAAGAAAGAGACAAAAATAAAACAGAGTTAGCAGCTGTCAGCTCAGTTCTAAAATATTTTTATTTGTTGCTTGTCCAACTCTGTAGGTACAGTATGTTCTCCAGGAAAGTATTAATACAAAAGCTTGTATCAAAGCACATACATTTTGCCACTGGCTGTTTTGTTTTTAAAGCATTTTACTTGCAATGTGAGAATTTAAGAGGGAGACAAAATTACAAGTATATACTAGTTTAAGAAGAGAAAAAACAGGAAATGTAACCTCTCTTTAAAGAAATTAAATTACCAGAAAGCAGCTGACTCTGCTATTTAATAAGCAGGTAGATTTATTTTTATTTTAATTTTTTTATTATTATTTTTTTTTTATAAAGACTTAAGGATAAACAGGACTGAAAAGTGTTCCTCGGGGTAAAAGTATTTTTAAAAAAATAGTATAATACTTTCAAAAACAATTATTTTACTTAGCACAGCAAACTATGAACACAACAGGTAGAGACCACCATCTACTTTAGTGATAGCAACACATGAGAGCATGGTTACATAGTAAAAGAAGAAATTGGCAGCACTGTGTCAAGTCAAAATTGTAGTCCAAGCAAGCTACATTTGACCTATGAATGAAAACAAAAGTGGAGAAGAAAATATGGCCTTAAGCCACCTTCATGCTCCTCCTCTTCCAAAAAAAATCTCTTTTTAAGAATAAATCTAAAGCTGCTTTTATATATAGTACTGTCATAGGAGTTTTAACAAGAAAAGCATAGCGAGGGGGATGTCTCTATTGGTCCTGATAATGCTTCCAAACATATCAAGTAAGCCCACAGTCACCTCCATTTTTTCTGCTGCAGACGTTGGAGCTACTGCCATGGCAGCAACTTTAGGCTGAACAGGAAGACACGATGACCTTACAGAGCAAGTGAAGAAATCCTGTTAGATGCTGTAAAACCATAAGGAGCGGAAAAAAATACATATTCACAAAGGGGTACAGGAAGAAGACAGGACAAATAAGGTATCAGAGTGATTCAATATGACCCTTTACTAAGCTCACTGATACCCAGTCACAGACACACCTTTAGCTCTTCTGGACATTTTCCAAAGTGAAAGACTGATAGAGAGGCCTTTATTTATGTCTGCATCCTTTAAATGTAGTTCTTAAAAAAAAAAAAAAAAAAAAAAAAAAGGCAAACTATCAAAGGTTTGTTACTTCACAACTCGGAAAATTTGTATTTCAGCCAGAAGAGCACTTGAGAACTGGACCATTTTATCCTGTCAAACAGAAAGAGCACCATGGAAGATAAACAACAGATTTTGATTATTGCTATAGCTGCTTACACAAAATCAAAAAGTTATACATTTTATGGTTCTAAGAATAATAAAAGATAATGTGTATCTCAGTCGAATTTGTGCTCAAATACTACTGCATATTTAAAAGCATCTATTTAGACCACTTTGCCTATAAACCTTTGCACAGGAGAACTGCAAAAAGGTGCATCTGAGTTTTTTCCAGTTCTGGAAATATTACGTCTTTTCTCATTAATTCTCTTTTCTCCTTAGGTATTTTATTCACTCAGTGTTGAAGAGTTAAGCAATAGCCAAAAGCCCTTACTTTACTTTTTTGGAATGTGCCCTCCTCCACACTGCATTTACAAGATCCACTCCTGCCTTATAAGAACCCTTATGGAAACTTCTTATGTAACTGACCTGTGCAACATCTGTGCAGGAAACAAGTTGATTATTTTTTTTTTCAGTGCATAAAGTATATTTTTACTTTGTTTTGATATATTTGCTGTGTTATTTTCAAAATTCCAATACTGATCATTGTAAAATAGCTTGTCTGAAAATAGCATGTACTAATGTTTCATTCAACTGGGACATCACCATGATGCACCACAATGACAAATACTGTTACAGCATTCTTTAGCACAAGTATTTCTCCAGTTCTCACTGAGTATGGTCATGATGTTTTCCAGTATATTAATTTCTAATAATGGCTCCACAGCGAGAAACTCTGCAAGCCTTCCATGTTTCCAGAACCTTTAATGTGCTCCATTCCTCCTTTCAGCTGAAATCAATAAAAATGTACCTTCCACGGTAAGTCAAAACAGAGCAATTAAGCCATTGCATGATTCTGCTGATATCAGTGAAAGAACACTAACAGAAAATGTTGAAGAGCTGAAGCTGGAAGGAAGCCTTGCATAATTTTCTATCTTTGACCTCACTCACCTGAAATCTAAGAGCTTTAACACAGTAACAGACAATTGTTCTGATTTCAAGTTAATAGCTACGGCTATAGAAGGTTAAACTTTAAACTCTTAATTGGCCCCTTATTGCTTAGCATCTGAGAGGACGTGGTGCCAGGACCAAGAGCTCTCTCCCTGCTCCCAGGAGTTTGGCTGCCTGTGCTGGGGTCCAGCTCTCTGATACTGGTGCAGCTGCTGAGAGCACTGTTTGGGAAATCTCAACCAGCCCTAAAGACGAAAAGCCAGCAGAAGCCTCATCAGGGTCTCTCCCAAACCTCTTTTGGGAGCTGAATTTAGGTAGTCTTTGCCCTTGTCCCCTGCCTGAGCTGGCTTACGGCCACCCTGCAGCTTTGTCCATCTTGGCCAAGCACCCCATTTATCCAGACCCTGACCCTAGCTCACATACTTGACTTTATTCCCTGATCTTGGACCTGCTACAGACTCATCTGGCAGTCTAGACTACTGGCCAAACATGGTTTGTGTTCCCAAACCTGCTTTACTCACCATGTCCCTCGCCAGCAAGGCCACTGCCTGTGTTGGTGTTGTTGTCTTACCTACAGGTTTACTTTCTCTTCCAGCACAACATGCCCTTGGCTGGTCCCTGACAGGTAGGCAATTACTTCAAAATTAAAGAAATGCTCAAGCAAGACCTCTGAACACACATGGCACTAATCACAGCCCCAGTCACTTATTTGTGTGGTCTGAACAGACCAAATGGCTGATCCTAGCACAGTACAGCCTAATCCATTAGCAGATAGTCTAAACTAAAATTCCCAGGCACAACGTGGATGTTTTCAGCCATGCAGCAGCCAGGGATGTTGACAGAAGCGTGCACATTGCACAGCTGGATGTACTTCGGTCAATCCCCAGCTTCGTGCTGCAGCTGAAGCCAACGAAACCAAAAGCACTCGCATGCTGCACTCAGAGGTGCAACTGAAGCCTGCAGGATGGTTTTCAACCTCCAGCTCAGATACAGAAGAGTATCTCACGGCCTGTCCTAAATGCCATCCCGTTCTGTCCATGCTGGCAGCACTGCCTAATCTGCCAAGTTCAAAATGAGCTCAAGTATGCTACGAAAGCTGCACTCACACCTGGCTGTGGCCTAGCTGGACACAAAGTGACCTTGCCTCAGGTCAGACAGCAACTCTGAGACACTGCAAGGATCAACCTAGCCCGCAGTAGAGTTCAAATGAGTCCTGAGTACAATTACTACACAGGCAGTCCCTGTTCTCCCCAGTGAAAATTTATATAAAACTCTTGGTTTGGAGGGTTTTGTTTGTTTGTTTAAATGCAGACTAAACCTTAATTCCTGCAAGAGCTTCTTTGGATCATGTTTTTATTTTGTATCAGCTTTTGTCATCTGGCATAGGATACACTGGGGAGCACTGTGAAGCAAAGCACGAATACAAGTTAACCCTCAAAGAAATGCCTTCACAGTTGGAATGGCTGAATATTTCTCAGCTTTTTACAGCATGAGAGCGAGATGATGATTTCTCTCTTCAATACCCAGCATAAAGGTAGCCACATGAAGAAAAGTCAGGAAATTACAGGTTTACTGCTCCACATGCACAATGAGAACTATTTGCAAAGCCTTCCTTGAAAAATGAGACAACTGCAGAACGCCACTAAAAAGATTATGATCTCAAGTTTGGCCAAAATCTGACATTTTATTTAAATGGATTAAATCAAGCAACAATTAAAGTATTGTTTACACATTAATGTCTAACAAGTATAATATGTACTTGTAATCAGATGCATTTACACAATATCAACAGCAAATGCAATAAGAAAGCTTACAACAAACATTTTTTTTTTTACTGCATCTTCAGAATTCAAAACATATACAACTCTCTCCAGCTCTACTGGTTGCCTAATGGCTGCTCTACTGATGGAACACAGGCAAGACATTTACTGTAAAAGATCCTGTTTCCAAACACTGAAATGGAGTTTCCTACTAAATATTACCATATTGGAGACTGGCCAAGAACTACCTTAATATTTTCTAGGCAAATAGGACTTCAAAGGCTACATATACTGTGGCCACCTGTCACTGTCATTTTTACTTTTTAATATCACCAAAGGACATTTGGCACCATAAAAAATAATAATCGCTTGGCAAGTGATCACTTTAATATTACTGTTAAGCTGCGGGGAGTTTCTTGGGCCCCATTTGAGCCTAGTCCAACACTCTCACAGGAGCAAGTAATTTCCACAAGTGCCACTTTTCCTTACTCAAAAAGGAGGAAAAAGGCATAATGCAAGACAGTACAAGAAGGCTGAAATGAAATAGTTTGCTGAGTGCCAAAACAGATTAGAGAAAACACTTCATGTGGAGCCCATGCCTCCCAAACTCAGGCACAAAGTACAGTACCCTCTAGTCAGATGGATCCACTGCTAAGGAACTGGAACCAACAAAATACCTGCACTAAAGTTTGTTAAGTCAATAATCACAAAGTTAGGGCTCAAGCACTTTCCTGGCACTGACTTTCCTCTCCTCAGTTACATTAATGCCTGAGCCTGTACAATAAACACACAGGGAAAGTCCATGGGTGTATAAGAGCTTTCTGTGCTGTCCCCCCCCCACAATGAAGGCCCCATCGCAACAACTGCAGAAGGCTGAAAGAGTTCATCCAGCCACCACACCCATGGCAGGAGCCAAAAAGTCTGCACAAAGAATGCCCTTTTGAAGGGTCAGGGCTTCACACAGCTGAGTTCCGAAAACCTCCAAGGACAGAGGCTACACAGCACCTCTGTGCAGCCTGCTCAAATAATTATCCTCACTAGAACGGTTCTCCCCTTATACCCCGTAAGAACCTCTTTTGCTCAATTTATGACCATTGGCTCATGACCATGTAGCCTAGGTTCATCTTCTTGATGACAACCCTGGAACTGTGGGATGGCTGCTGTTACGGGTGTGATCTGATCCCCATCCACAACATTTCCCAGGCTGAAGCTCCCAGCTCCCTTGGCCTCTCATCACAGGAGCAGAGGTCCAACCCCAATCACCTTTGTGGCCCTCTACTAAACTCACTCTGGTTTAATTGATCTTTCCTGTACTGGAGGGGTCAAACCTGGGCACAGTATTCCAGATGGGATCTAACTGATGATGAGTACTGGAAAAGAAAAAACTTCTCCTGATTTACCAGTCTGTAGATAGCCCACCACACTTAACTTACACTGCTTGACAAAAAGCCAACTGAGAATGGTACAGAGACTCCCCAGGGATGCCATAGAATCACAGAATGGTTTGGGTTGGAAGGGACCTTAAAAACCCATTCAGTTCCATCCCTCTGCCGTGGGCAGGGACACCTCCCACCAGACCAGGTTGCCTAAAGCCCCATCCAGCCTGGCCTTGAACACCTCCAGGGATGGGGCATCCACAGCTTCTCTGGGCAACCTGTTCCCGTGCCACACCACCCATCTCTAGCATGGAAGCATGCTAGAAGCATGCCTCACAGGCTTCCGTCTGCAGATGCTCACAACATTTTATCCCACCCAATAATTTGCCCTAACCCTGAAGCTGATAAGGAGTTCACTAACCATCCAAAATAAAAAGCAATCACACCTGCAGGACTGTAACCACATATCCTGTATTGATCCTCATGGCATCTGTACTGGTCTGTACCCAGCTGTAAAACCGAGAGAGGCTTCTGGGAGCACATACCAAGAGTCATGCTGTCTTAACTTGGCACGTAAAGCTGCTTAAATTCACAGGGTATTACACAAGCTCTATCCACCCTCCCAGTGAACTGCAGAAGGCAACTGAAGAAAATTTCAGAACTGTTTTGCGTTTGGCACATGCCTAAAACACTAATCTTTAAAAACTGAGCTGACCTTTTTGAAATAAAGCAAACGGAAAAAAGTGATCCAAGACTTCCAAAGTAATTTTACTCTTTATGCTCCCTGAAGTGCTTCAGTAAATCTTTAAAAGAAACAATCATACTTTCAAGGTCTCAGCTCAGAGTTTACTTAAATTTTTCTGATATTTTTTTCTAAACACAAATTGTCAAGCTGTAAAAAAAACTCTTAAAAAAAAAAACAAAAAACTTTCTAATGAAAGTGTCATTCAAATGAGTTTTCCAGCTCTGACAAAGAAATGTCTAAGGCTGTCAACACAAAAAGTTATTTATTTTGTTACATTCCCCCCCCCCCCCCCATGACACTTCAGCTGTTTTAAACAAATGGAAAAATATTTTAGTGAAATGAGTGAACCAGACCAAAATGCAATGTGCGAGAATCACTGGCAAGTTTGAAATTAAAACTTCAAACCTAAGGAAGAATTACATTGCTTACGTGTGGGCAGCCAACTGCACAGTCCTACAAAGGCAGCAGGCATACCTGGAGGGGCCACGAACAGCACGTCAGGCTTTGAGGGATGAAAGAGCTCAGAAAACGGGCAAAACAATGGTGAGCTTGGAGATTTCAGAACTGTATAGAAGGATCATCATCTCTCATGGCTGCTCAAGCCAGATATTTTCACTGCGTTGCCTTCAGGGAAGCACGATGGGTTAGTAAATCCTGCAGGCCTGTCCCACCAGCCAGGGGATCCTCTCTGCACACAGCGCCAGAAGAGTGACCAGTGCTGTGTGAAAACCTACAGCTGAGCTAAAATTACGCCTGCTACAGCACGAACTGCTAAAAGTGGAGGTGATTCTATACCACATCCTCAACCACCCACATCCTCCCTCAACCATTGTATGCTCCAGTAACGATAGCTTAGCACCACCACGTAGCATCGAGAGGCTTCTGGAATCAGAACCAGAGCCCACAGGTTGGCTTTGTGTGACACAACCATTTCCGCAAGGGAACCCTGCAGGATCCTCAGTAGCAGGGAATGGTCACCCCATGGGCAGAAGCCAGTAACACAGAGGGCGTGCTCCCAGCCTGCACAGACATCTGTGGGTGGCAGGCACACATACAGGAAGACGGGAATATGAGCAAGTCCCTGCTTTCCAGAAAGATTTGTTGTTGTTGTTGTTGTTTTTTTAAAAAAAAAAAAAAAAAAAACACAACAAGAAGAAAAAAAGCATCACCCAGACACTTACCTGAAACCATCTATACCCAAATAACAGTAGCAGCAGTGTTGCATGCAACTCAGGTAAATGCAGGCAAAGGAAGTCTACCTATGCCTACTTTGAACAACATCACTTTTATTGTTTCCCACTGCATGACCTGGAATACCAAGCAGGTAAGCTAACTCCTTTCTTAACCTCTACGCTGGAATGACACTATTAATACATTGCAAAATGCAGTGGCTGGTAACAAAAAGAACTTGCATTTCCAACTCCAGTTTTCTGCCATTCTGACTTCCTAACATGATGTTTAAGCCAAATATACTCTTGTTTTACTCAGGCCAATATCACCTACAATATTTAGGAAGTTTTTTCAAGTTTTCTCTGAATACTCTTAATTGTCAGTGCCTGCAACAGAGCTGAAAACAATACTATGTGGTTCATGGTGGTTTATATTTAGATCATTCAAATTACTTCTGTACAGACGACGTATACTTCATTTGAAAACTTTAGTCAGCACAGGATGAATGCTTTGCCAGCTGGTCTGGAAAATAAGGACTTGACTCAGAAGTGTGCACAAATATGCACAAAAGTTTAAACTCGTGCTCAACTCCAGTCTTGAAGAGAGTATTTATATCTAATTATTTTGTTGTATGAGAGCCTAAAAAAGGCTAGAGCAACTGCATTGGGTTTGAATAACATATGATTTTGCACTATCACTACCTGTTTGGAGGACTGGTAAATGATGGGCTGTTTTCATCATCATGGCACTTATTGGAACAGCCTGTCCCTCCCAGAAGAGAGCAAAGTTGTGAAACAAGCTACAGCCCTTCACTTTCATTTAAAAAGGCTTTTCGTCAGTACAGTTGCCAAAGAGACCTCTGCATGGAAACTATGATAGAACCTTCAGTGAAATTTGTTATTTTTCTTATGATAAGGTTCTGTCAAGCTTGCAAGTGCAAGGTACAGCCTGTTATGTCAGAATGTATGACCTAAGTGTAGCTGCAATGGCGTGGTGACCAGCTCATTTGGAATAGTAACCACAATACTAAAAGGTCAGGAAGGATGACCTGTACATAGTTGCTTTGGTGGGGTGGCCAGTTCATTTGACAGAGTAACCAGCTTACAACACTACCCCTAAGGCTGGAAAGGCACCTTAATCCTTATGCCATAACGCATAAGAGGAGTGCTTACAGGTGTATGTTTTATATACACGAAGCAATAAAGGCTGCTGCAGTTGCAGAGAAGCTTCCTGCCACGAGTGTCCCGGTTTAACCTTGACAATGACTTTAGCCTCGCAATGATCACACCAGGCAGTCTGGACCGTCTCATTTCCACACCCCTACAGGAAGGATAATTACAATATAGCAGCGCGGCTAAAAGTGGAAACTGACCTACCTGCTAACAGCGGCTCTGCACGCAGGTCCGCCGGACCGGGCTGCGAGCGGCTGCAGGAGCAGTGGGAGACCAGCTGCAGCAGAGCCAGCTCTCACTCCTTCCTCCGTCCCTTTGGCTCCCCAAGGCTTTGAAGCCCCCCCGGGCAGATTTCCCCACCGCTCCGCGCCCCGCAGACCCCCTGCCCTGCCTTCACCACTCACCAGGGACAGCACTTTGTAGGTGTTGGGGTCCTTGCTCCTGCCTCCCGCCGCCTTCTCCGGCTCCTCGGCCACCTCCAGAGCGGGCAGCATGGGCACCGCCGCGGCCCGCAGCTCGCCGTCGGCCGCCCCCGTCCCTGCGGGGCCCTCCCGCCGCCCGTTGCCCGCCGCGGCCACCATGGCCACCGTCTCCCCGTTGCGCTGCCCGGAACCCCCCGCCGCCGTCCCCCTGCCGCCCGGCATGCCGCCACCACTCTGCCCGCCGCCCGCGCCGCCGCCGTTATGAGCCGCGGCCCGGCCCCGCCCCGCCCGCCGGCCCCCGCTGCCCCGCCGCGGCTCCGGCTCGGGGCCGTGCCCCGGGGCTGCCCGCTGGTGGCGGTGGTGGCGGTGCGGTGGTGGTGGAGGAGGGAGGGAGGCCCCGGGAGGGCGCCGGGAAGTGGTGATGAGGGGGAGGTTAGCGTGGGGCTGCCCTGCCTGGTGGGGAGGTGGCTGCAGGTGCCTCCTGCCCACCCCGTGCCCGTCTCGCCCATGTTGAGGCAGACTGGGGTTAGGTGTCCCACCGGAGGTCGGGGGCAGCAGCATCAGAGCGGTAGCACCACGTACCTAGGTACCCTTCTACACACCCTTCCACGTCTTGGAGTTAGCCATGCCAGCCTCACCCATGGTTCGGCCTCTCCCTTCCTATTCTCACTAAATTCAACCAACCGTTCGATACAGGAGACGGGCGCTGTTAGCTTTTTTTAGTGACCCTACTTGCCAGTTTGTTCCATGTTTATAGATACAGCTGTTACTGTCAGTTACACACGGTCTATGAGCCGACCACACGCCTGCAGGCTGCAGGGAATACATCGTTCATTTCTCCAAGAGATGTAGAAGCGCTCAGTTGCACTTGTTGAATTGAAGTGTTTCAGTCCAGTAGTTGCCACAACTGCTCATGGTTGAAATCGCTAAAACTTAGCAGCCTGGCAGAAGAGGACATGGGGACTGAGGTGGACAACAAGTTGAAGATGAGTCCATAGTGTGGCCTTGCTGCAAGAAAGGCCAAGGGTGACCTGGGCTGCATTGGGCAAAGTATTGCTGGCAAGTGGAGGGAGGAGAGCACTCCTCTCTACCCAGCACTGGTGTAGGCCACACCAGCGGGCACAGTGCTAGGCTCCTACGTGCAAGAGAGACATGAACATGCTGGAAAGAGTCCATAAAGGTCCAATGAAAATGACAAAGGGACTGGAGTGCCTTTCCTATGAGGAAAGGCTTAGAGAGCTGGGACATTTCAGCCTAGAGAAGAGGAGGCTCAGGAAGCATCTCATCATGTATATTAGTACCTGAAGGGAGAGTACAGTGAAGATGGAGCCAAGCTCTTTTTGGTAGCGCACAAACTGGAACACAGGGGGCTCCCTCTGAACACCAGCAAGCATTTCTTTACTGCTCTGTATTGACAGAGCACTGGCACAGAGAGGCTGTGGTTCCTCCTTCCTTGGAGATCTTCCAAAGCCACCTGGACATGATCCTGGGCACCCTGCTCTGGGTGTCCTTGCTTGAGCTGGGGGTTGGAGCAGATGGCCTCCAGAGGGCCCTTCCAGCCTCAAACGTCCTATGAAATAACTCACTTTCCATTATTTATTAAATTCTATGTATAGCTATGTATATTGAAATTAAATTTAGTCTTTCAGTTCTAATGTGATGATGGGTTTGAAATCTTAGGGCTTGAGGATTATATGGCAGGTTTATTTTAACAATTAGTATACTCAGAAAAGAGTGGCACTTGCATGGTTTCTGATGAAATACATGCTTTCTGAAATACAGGTACAGTGAAATGAAAATTTCCTTTGAAAGTGATTTTAATCCCTTTCAAAATGTTGCTTCTCTGTTATCTATTTCAGATGAGTCTCATAGTCAAACAGCCACTACAATTATCCGTTTAAAAATATATATATATATATATAAAAATGAGCATTTATTTAATGTTTATAGAATTAATGGTCTGAAGTACTACTGCAGCTCCCAGCATATCAAGGATTACTGCAGGACTGACTGCACGTCTGTCATCTTCTGAGGCAGGATTCTGATCTGTTGCGGTTCTGTAGGTGTAGTGTTGAGCATTTCTGTTCTGATGGTTCACTTAATGACAGAGAAAAGGAGAAAGCAATGGGAGGTGTAGGCATCAAACTCTTGATTCTGCAGTAAGATTAATTTTTATTCCATTAACGCAGCATGTCAAACAACAGTGCAACTGAGAAACTGACATATGTTTATGGATTTTGACATGAGTGATAAAAAATATATACATTCAACAGATTGTCTGATAATTTTAAAAGACTCATGAAAACTGACAGAGCAGAAAGGTTTCATTCATTGAATGTGTTTTTAATAACTAGTGTGACAAAAGGGAACGATAACCTTCTCTTTCTAAAAATGAAACAATATTGCAATCATATGTTTTTTAGTTAAAAACAAACAAACAAACAAACAAAACAAAACAAAACAAAATAGATTGGTTTCTTTCAGTACCAAACACTCTGTCAGGAAATAACTTTTTTTTCAGTACCAAACACTCTGTCAGGAAATAACTGAAAGATCAGCTTTCATCTGATTCATCTGATTTTTTAAAGAATTAAAGCTTCATTTTTCTTTTTTCTTTTTTATTTTTTTTTCTTTTTGTATATAGAAATGTATTTTCTGATTAAGAATAAGTCAAATAGAAATCTCCTTTCTTGTACTGTGTAAGTCATCCACACAGAATTGCAAACAGCACATTCTGGGTACTGATGATTCAATGGAAATGATATATATTTAGATCACAGACAAAAATGTGTCTTTTTTTCCATTTAAAGAAAGGCTATACTGCAGCTGGAGCTAATTTCCAAGTCACTCATTCAGTAACAATCCATAAACAGTTACTTTTCTATGTACAAATATTTTTGAAACACCCTCAATTTTATAATTTCTTTCTATGTCAATACAAACAGCTAAGGTGCTTCAGGCTAAGCATGGAAAATAATTAACCCATGTGGAAAATAATTAACCCACCAGTAAGGAGAACATTCATTTCAGCTGACTGACAGTGTGTCAAGAGTACTCTAGCCAAGAGTAAGGGAAAGCCAAGTAGCGCTAAGTTTTGACATTGATGAAATTACATGAAATTACTTTTCCGTTGAATACTGGGAGAAGACACAGAACATTTCAAGCGTTAAAGTTGCTTCACCTCTTCGGAAGGAGATTGTGAAATACCAGCTAAAACCACTTTAATAAATCTGTGACAAAAGACGTAATTGTGCAATGGATTAATGGTAATGATTATGAAGTTTGCAATTCCAAATCAAAGTCGTGGCTGTGGCCACTTCAGCAGAGACTCAGAAAGCTTTAGAAGGAGCCAGGACTTCTGTCAGTGCAGCAGTCAGCCCAAGTTTTGACTGATTCCAGCTTCCTCGCCGAACGTAAAGGAGAACGGCATTAAAAACTGCCTTGTGTTTCCAGGCCTCTTTTGCAAAGGTCTTCATCAGAGCTTATTGATTTTAATAGTCATCTGGCCATGAGCTGCAGCAGGGAAGACAAACAAATGTGAAAGATGTAGTGAGAGAGAAAGGCAGACGAGTTCTCCACACTGTTGCACCTCAATGCTCCTGTCACTTGCTGTTTACATTTTTTTTTTTTTTTTTTGGATGCCTGTTTCTTCAGAAGACTGGAGCAAACACCAAGTACCTTCCAAACCCTCGCCTGTCCCCAGTTTGCGAGTGGGCCGTAGAGCAGACAGTAACAGCAGCTGAGTGGCAGAGTGAGAACGTTGCACCTCACTGTGTGAGTGGACTGTCCCTGGCCTCCAGCCAAGGCACAGAGACCCTCGCTGTTCTCAGCAGGGGAGAGGTTTAGCTTGTGGGCAGAGGAGTACTGTGACTTGAGGTTGCCTGTGGCTGGCAGGGGCTTGACCATTAAACTGCAGCATGAAGCCGCTGCCAGTGGGTGGTAGTGCTGCTGGCATCTGTTTCTTGTGGCATTGTCTCTAACCCTCAGCAGAATGTCTGTAGCCATATGAAAGACCAAAAACTCCAGACTAATAGCCTGGATCAGCTTGTTAAAGAACATTACATCTCAGTGCAATGCTGGACTCTGCCCCTTATGAGAGCTAATGAAGCCATGTTTCTCAGCTCCCACTGTAAGGATTTTTCTGGCATTCATGTATGAGTTGCATTGTAAACTATTCTGAAAATCCACAAAAAAAAAATAGCAATTTCCATAGTTTCTGAGTTATCATTGTTGGAAGTTTTATTCAGCTCTCAAAGTATGTATAAAACTTTATTTATTTATTTATTTATTTATTTATTTTTTAAGAAATCCCCAATAAAGACAAATGAAGCCAGAAGTTTATCTGAAACTGTTTCACTGTGTCCAGCAGTAAAGCCTCAGATGAAGTCAGAAATTCCATGGTGTTTATGGATATGTCAAACCATGTGGACTGAGCTGTGTTTTTCAGATTTATATCTGTAAAGCCAGCATCAAGGGATGATACAGAGCTGAACAAGGATCCAAGGATCCAAATACAAGATAAACCTTCAGGATACACATTGCAAGACTCAGAATCTGAACTTTCTATCATGCTGTTTGCCAGGAAAACAACAACAACAACAACAAAAAAACTAGAACAATTCAGCCTTTTATAAATGCTTGTTTCAGAATCTGTTAATTTTGCTCTCCAAAATGCTCCCTTTTTGATAAGTACAAAGAAAAGAACATTTTTTTGCAAATAACTGCCCACTTAGCAGCTTTATTGGTCTTGAAGAAAAATATGATTTAAAAATAATAAACTGATCATATAGTATTTCCTGCAGTATTGAAAAAATGGCATAATCCAGCCTGCATTCAGTATTAGTTTGGCATAGATTATTGTAAATTTAATAACTGTTAATCCAACTGCTGTTAGATTACCCACAGCAATACAAACAAATAAGCCTTTAATTTTAGCTGTTGTACTTGCTTTGCAGTGATAGCCTGCCTCTAAGCTTCATAGGAATATCATTACTTGATTGCAAAAACAATTGTCTAAAAACCTTTACCCTGTAAAATCCTGACACAGTGACAATGTGTTGGCAGTTTGGTGTGAAGCACCAGTTATCACCTAAGAAAACACCCATAAGATGTTTGAATACTTTAATGGTACCCAAGCAAACATTCATTGCAAGACGATTATGCTGTTATAATTAGAGCAATCTCCCTAGAAAGTATTTTTCAGTGTCTAATATGCCAACCGTATCTAAGAGGTCTGCATAAGGAGGCCTATTACCAGGAGGAATACCTTTGTACCTACGGTGGAAAAATTGCAAAGTTCACAAACTGGAAGAAAAAACCAACAATACTGTATTGGAGTAAGTACTCCAGGGAGTTCTTGAAGATGTAATGGATTAATTCAGTGCTTGTTCTACCAAAACTGAAAGTAGTCCTTACAAATCTGAGGAGTGCAGAGCATTTATCACTTGGCAATGGTTCAGAGCAATAGTGTATGTACTGTAACAGCCACTGCAGCTAGCTGGGGATTTAAAGAAGATAAAATATTCCTTCACAAGTTAAATTTTGTGTTACTATTTGAAATAGTTAAATAAACAGAAGAAGTATTTGTGTTCTCTTCCATGTTAGCCTACGCATGATAGAGACGAGCTCCAATGTACTCCTCTTTCAGTTCCTGCCTTAAAAAACATCTTCTAAGACACCTCTTGCAACATGCTGTTTCAGGACGTAACATACAGAATCACAGAATCACATAAAAGTCTAGGTTGGAAGAGACCTGTAAGATCACCGAGTCCAACCTCTGACCTAACACTAACAAATCATCCCCTAAACCATATCCCAAGCTCTACATCTAAACGTCTTTTAAAGACCTCCAGGGATGGGGACTCCACCACTTCCCTGGGCAGCCTATTCCAGTGACTAACAACCCTTTCAGTAAAGAAGTTCTTCCTAATAGCCAACCTAAACCTTCCCTGGTGCAACTTTAGCCCATTCCCCCTCGTCCTGTCACCAGGCACGTGGGAGAACAGACCAACACCCACCTCGCTACAGCCTCCTTTCAGGTACCTGTAGAGTGCGATAAGGTCGCCCCTGAGCCTCCTCTTCTCCAGGCTAAATAGTTCCAGCTCCCTCAGCTGCTCCTCGTAAGACTTGTTCTCCAGACCCTTCACC
The DNA here is from genome assembly GCA_011076525.1 of Nettapus auritus. Lineage (NCBI taxonomy): Eukaryota > Metazoa > Chordata > Aves > Anseriformes > Anatidae > Nettapus > Nettapus auritus. The sequence continues at coordinate 60,427,526 of CM021767.1, forward strand.
AGCTTCGTAGCCCTTCTCTGGACTCGCTCAAGCACCTCGATGTCCTTCTTGTAGTGAGGGGCCCAAAACGGAACACAGTACTCGAGGTGCGGCCTCACCAGAGCTGAGTACAGGGGGACAATCACTTCCCTGGACCTGCTGGCCATGCTGTTTCTTATGCAAGCCAGGATGCTGTTGGCCTTCTTGGCTGCCTGAGCACACTGCTGGCTCATATTCAGCTGACTGTCAACCAAAACTCCCAGGTCCTTCTCTGACAGGCAGCTTTCTATCCACACATCTCCCAGCCTGTAGCTCTGTTTGGGGTTGTTGTGCCCCAGGTGCAGAACCCGGCACTTGGCCTTGTTGAACTTCATACTGCTGGCCTCAGCCCATCGGTCCAGCCTATCCAGATCGTCCTGTAGAGCCTTCCTACCCTCGAGCAGGTCGACACACGCACCTAACTTGGTGTCGTCTGCAAACTTACTGAGGGTGCACTCGATCCCCTCATCCAGATCATAGATGAAGATGTTAAAGAGGACTGGCCCCAGTACCGAGCCCTGGGGGACTCCACTAGTGATCAGCCTCCAACTGGATTTGACTCCATTCACTAAGACTCTCTGGGCCCGGCTATCCAGCCAGCTCTTAACCCAACGAAGCGTGCGCCAGTCCAAGCCATGGGCAGCCAGTGGTACAGATAGGCCACTGTGAAACTGCATTCACTAACTCTTCTTTGAATAAGATAAATGTATTCTTAGGGCCCAGACACATCATTTGATATTGAATTGAGAAATCCTATTACATCTCATTGATTTTTCACAACACAGTGACCAGCAAGCCTCAACACAAACTGAGATTGCAAAAATAAATAAATAAATAGGCTTTCAAAACAGATAAACAACTGGAGGCATAGATTTGGAAAAAAAAAAAAAAAAAAATCGAAGGAATTTAGGAATGCACATCCTGCATCTCTAGACAGACATATTCCTAAATCATGTGGGCACTTTCAATCTGCCTTCATTTCATGCCTAAGAGTACAACAACTGCTGTATTAAGTCAGATTAAACAGCAGTCAGAGATCTGCAGCTGAGAACATTTTTGAGCAAGAAGGAAGGTCTCCCGCTGTTTCAGATGATTTTTCATTACATCTAACCATTTTCTGAAAACATGCACGCATTTAGTATCCAACCCATTCTGCAGTAGGAAGTTTTACTGTTTAGTTCTTGGTATCTGTAGAAAAACCTCTTTTTATTTTACTATTTATCATCATCATGAAAAAATATGTAGGTCAATGTAATTTCAGAAAGTCGTGCCCTGTAGACTAGTGTTACCATTCACATGCTGCACATTTCAGCAGCTACCGGCATTGGCATTCATATAACCTTTTTACTGGAAGCAAGTGCACGGAATGCCAAGTTTGTATTCACTGCTGGAACAACATCTATTTCATATGGACATACTAAATGTCATCTCAACTGAAACAAGGCTCTGGAAAATATATTTCAAAATTACCCAGAACAATTATCATGAAAAAAAAAAAAAAAAAAAAAAAAAGGTGATTTTCACAATACAAGTTGTTCCTTCCAGGGCTTATCAGCCCATAAATGATCCAGGATCTCAGTGCACATTTAAGGAAACATCTGGTATTGTAAAATATGATACTACTCAATAAAACCCTCATAAACAATTAAAATAGTACATGCAAGAATAACAGAAATACCATTTGTTACTCATTTTCGGAAGAAAAAAGAAAAAACTGATGAAAGCATAAGGCAGAAGTCTAAAGGTTTGACAAGGATAATGTTAAGATTAAATGGAAAACTCGAGAGAGAAAACCCAAAGTTCTCCAGAAGGGAGGGGAGGAGCACCTGGGAGGAAAGAGAGGGGAAGTTGTATCTCCGGTTTTTAGTGCTGCACATATTGCTTCTTATTCATCTGAAAATCGGTGCTGTACATGCAAGTTTAGGAGACGATCAAATTTGACAGAGCAAAACACCTAATGAAAACATTCTACTGTTGGGATCAAATTTCCCTTCTGTAAAAGGATATCCATAAGGCTTCCAAGTAATTTTGTTAGCTGTGGGATTTCTGCGCTTCAAAGTCTTGACCATCCCAGCCTCCACAAGACATCTGGTTTTGCAATCCTGACAAATCTGTGGACAAAGAATTCTGAAAGTTTAAACACTGAAAACAATATCCTTGCATAAATTTTAATCAGCCATGAATTTTAGAGCTCTCTAGCAATCTCTAAGTAGCCTAACTAGAACTGTGGTTTGGTTTTGTTTGTTTGTTTGGCTGCTTGGTTTGTTTTGTTTTTCAGGAAGACAATAACTCTTCTGATGCAAATAGCTATCTAAGATTAGGGTTTTATGTGTTGTAACTGTCAGGAACAAATGTGTTTCATCATACTGCCATATGAGCCTGAGTTTCTCTCTGGTTCATGTCTCTTGCTCACTCGTTCTGCTTCTGCACTTCTTCTGGCTTGATGTATGAACAGAAAAATTTAGCAAGCAGGGAGAACTTTCTACTAGTAAGAAATGCCCATACTCTTGTCTCCAAAATGAGTCTGGATGTGAGACATCCCACTCCTTCTAATTATTCAACTCTACCTTGTCTCCCAGCTAACCTGTACCACTTCCTCTTAGACTCCCTCCGCCCACCCCAAAAAAAAAAAAAAAAAAAAAAAAAAAAAAAAAAAAAAAAAAC
>CM021767.1:60440122-60494318 GCA_011076525.1 Nettapus auritus
AAAAAATGGGTTAAAAACTATCCCCATGAACTATCCAAGTCTCTTGAGAATATTAGCTGCTTGCCACTTGCCACTGCTGAAGACAGAAAAAATAACTGATATTGTCAAGCACAAATTTTCAAAAACTGCATAGGAACACAGCAATTCTTCCAAAACATTTGATCTTTTTTCTCTTGGATTTCTTTAACACTCCAGAGGTTCCTTCCTTCCTTTCTTTCTTTTTTTTTTTTTTTTTTTTTTTTTTTTTTTTTTTCCTACATTCATACGGCTTTTTTTTCTGCCCTTCTTCCTTCTTATAACTGGAGACTGATTTGAAATGTTTAATGATGCTAGGGAAATATCCAGCATTCATAATCTGAAAAAAAAAAATATATATATATATATATATATATAAACTCGTCAGATGCAAAGATATGGACAATGTGTCTTAAGGAAGTTTGGAAAAGAGGGTTGCAAACTAATCTCTTTGCAACCTGGTGTTGTATAAAAATTGCTCCCAGATACAGAAAAGGCATCAGTTTGCCTAAAAGAGAGAAGAAATTTATAAGGAGAAATTAAGACCAACTGTGATTTCATTTCTGAAGCACTTTTAGAATACTTGACTGATGGGAATATCCTTCAAATGTTCTTGAGAGGATAGAAATGATATTCACAGATGTAGTTTTGGTAGTTAGACATGATCTGTCAGCTTTTCTTTTGAAAACAAAAAGCAATGGAAAAAAAATAAACAACCACCACAAAATATAACAGCTGAATAGATGGAAATTACATTCATTGGCTTGCCTGCAAAGCAAAAGGAACACTGCTTCACAAAATGTTTTTTCTCTGCCATTCCCCATCCACACTCTTTCATTCCCTTTCATTCCCTTGAGAGCTGAATACCATTCCTGAGATCTGAGAGGGAGTTCTGTGTCATGCCCTGCATATGTGAGGAGAAGGACAGAAAGTTTGATAGTTCCTGTAGTTATTAGGAAAAGTTTTGGGGTGAACAAATTGAGCGCTTTATATTTATAGCTGACTGACAGCTTCCATCTGTGCTAAGGGTTAAACTTCTCATACAAGAAAGTCTGGCATATCTGAAATGCAGGACCTTGGGAAAACTTCTATCCTGTATGCAGTATGTGAACAGGCTTATATTTGGCCACTAAGAAAATTTCATAAAAATAAATAAAATCACTAGATTTGGAAGGCGTCCTAAAAAGTACGATGATAGTCTTGCAATTTTTGAGGTGTTCCCATTGCTGGGTAGTCACGAGTAGTGTACTCCAGGGACTGATACTGGGCCTAATACTGTTTGACATCTTCTTTAATCACCTGAATGTCAGCATGCACCCTCAACAAGCCTACAGAAGACACAAAACTGGGATATGCCAGAGAGTCATGAAGCCATCCAGAGGGATCTTGACAGGCTGGAGAAATAGGCTGAGACGAACCTCATGAAGTTCTACACACAGAAGTACAAAGCTCTGCTCCGAGGAAGGAGCAACCCCAGGTACTAGCTCATGCTGGGGCAGACGATCTGAAATGCAGCTTCTCCTTGGTGGTGGACACCATGTTTAACATGAGTCAGCAACATGCCCTTGGGACCAAGAAGGTCAACGGGCAACCTGAGCTGCCTTAGGTGAAGCATGGCCAGCAGGTGGAGAGAGGAGATCCCCTCTACCCAGCACCAATGAGGCTCCCCCCGGAGTGCTGGGCTCCCCAGTATAAGAGAGATATGGGCATACAGGAGAGAGTGCAGAAAAGGGCCATGAAGATAATCAAGGGCCTGGAGCATCTCTCCTGTGAAGAAAAGCTGAGAGAGCTGGGGTGGTTCAGCCTGGAGAAGAGGAGGCTCAGGGAAGATCTCAATGTTTCATTGAAGGGAACGTGTAAAGAGGGCAGAACCAGGCTCTCTTCTTTCATGCCCAGTGCCAGGACACGAAACAAACTGAAATACAGAAAATTCAACTTAAACTTGAGAAAAAACTTTTACTCTAAAGATGGAATTACTTCTCCAGAGAGGTTATAGAGTCTCCATCACTGGAGATATTCTGATACCTGATGGGACACAGACCTGAACAACCCGATGTGGTTGACCTTACTGTGGGCAGGGGCATTGGACGAGATCCTCCACAGAGGTGCCTTCCAGCCTCTGCAGCTCTGGGAACCTCTAATTCCTCAGAATGGCATATTAAGATCCGCTATGTTTGCATTGACCTAGAAAATGCATCAAGTCCAACCTTCAAGTTACAGCTCTTCTCAGATTTTACTCCACCTTACCCTGCAAGCGGTCCTTGCACGCACTCAGAGATCCTCTTGAGCGATTGTGCATATTCTGCCTGGAACCTGCTGATAAAAATTCAAGTTGTTAAATGGCAGAAATAGGAAAAAAGTTGGGAAGTTCTGCTTTCCAAGGAAAGAAAGAGCATTTGTTTAGAGTGCTCCCATCAAAGTGAGGACCCAAACCAATAGCTCACTTGTCTTTCAGCCACACAGCCCTACAAGCAGTCATGAAAATTATTAAAAAGGCCTCGGTCATCTTTTTTGTACCTTGCATGCACAGCTGGAGTTGGTATTGTTGGTATATATCTGTGAACTGTTGATCCTGCTGAAGTCACAACGTAGCCAAAATTCACATGTCCCACTGTGAGGCTCATAAGAGTGGTTTCTCAATTATCTCCCGCTGTCATTATAACAGTAAACAACATCTGGTGTTGAGGCACGATCAGCCAGAGAAATGAGTTCCTTATCACCACCTACATTACTTCAGCCTCTTCTTTCTCCTCAAGGAAGGCTGTGCCCGCCACATGCTCAGAAGAGACCAGCCTGCCCCTCAGCTCATAGCAAGACTCACTGTAGTCCCTATGTGTGCCGGGTTAGCCCCGAGCTAACCAGCAATCTGACGGTGATCAGAGGCAAGCCAGACACCAAACAAAGCTCAGCAAGTTTGCTTTTCCTTGGAGAGCCTCTGAGAGGCAGGAGTCCTCTTCTTCCCACGCACATTTCTCTCACATGGAGTAGGACCTGGAGACCTGCCCTCCCTGCAGCTGGGCTCGGGAAGCACTTGCTCTCCCGCCAGCTTTAACCATCGCACACAGAGCAAGCGGTGGCCAAGCTTTGTTCCTTGATGGCTTCCTGGTCAGTGGGCAGTTTCTGATCTGGCACATCAGTTGCCATGTCTCCTTAATATACACCCAAAAGTAATTTGGATCCTTGGCAAAAGACACCCCAGTTTCATGTCTGGGGAATCCCGAACTCGAAGCTGCCCTAAATTGTAACCCTGACTGATCCCAGCTCATGCTGCTCCCCTCACTTCTCATTCCTCTGAGGACTGTCATGTTCTTTGATTTCTGCCCAAAGGACTGAGAAGGATTCAGACTTTCTGCTATTTCCAGACGTTGGGAAGGAAAGTCATCCCAGCAATCTCCAGGGAAAATGTCTTTTGGATGGGAAGTGTGGCTTGATCAAGAAGAGGCAGGTGCCTCCTTTTCTGCCAAGACATCAGGTCTGGATGCACAACACATTTACCTGACTCCTTATGTACAGCAATTCAACCACAGCCAGGGACTCCGCAATGCATAGAAATCGTACAGTTAGGATAGAAAACACAGTTGTACATTTTGAATATGAAAAATCCTATTATCCTATGTGCAAACATTGCAGAATCACCATGGGAGGTGAAAATCAGCCCTATCTATATCCATTGATCCTATTCTCCTAGAGGAAGAATGTCCAGGAAATGAGTCAAGAGTATTCTGTGTCGATGTATTGGCACAGAATTCAATGGCAAGAGTGTTCTGTGCCATTTAAATGTCTGCACTCAACTTTGAAGGTAGCCTTCAGTGAGGTAGTGACAAAAAGTGAGCAATGCCTGTAATACATATTAAAGGAGAAAAAAAAAAAAAAAAAAAAAGTGTGTGTTTTACATGGTGATAGTCTCTGAGGGCCAGGGTGTGGTGCAAGGGAAATGTGGTAGCCCGTGTTAAACAAAAGTTCTTGGGTTTTTCCTTGCTTTGGCTGTAGGATTTTCTGCGGCAGGGTAAGCTGTGTTTCCCTCACCTGTTCTCTCCCATATAACCCTGCCTTGATGCAGGAACAAAACTAGCTATAGACTGTGCCAAATTTTGATATTTACTTACAGATTTTGTTCTAATACTGAAAAAGTCAACATAAGAGAGGGAAACAACCAAATTCACTTAAGTTCAGATTTTCAATGGCTATAGGAGTGCCAGTTTCTCAGTTTCAATAGTGGACAATGGAAAATTATGTTTTACAGAATTTATATTTTTAATTCTCACACATAAGGTGGATGTGAGAACCAGGACTCTTCTGGTTTTATAGTCAGCAGATTGATTTACATCCATTCCACTTTGGCTTGATACTTAGGTCTCCCAAAAATGGCAGAAAAACACAGAAACAAAAGGCTTGACATTTTTGGAAAGTTATATGTACATCCCCTAGAAAAGAGGACAAGTTTTAACCTTTCAGAATCAATATTTCTTAGTTCTCACAACACTTCAGAGTGGTTATCAAAGGAGGAGAATGTTTCTAAGAGTAAAGTAAATATTTACTATATGCAGGTTTTATGTGTTATTGCCAATTTGTAGTACCTTGTACTGTTTCTGTGTTTGCATTGGTAAGCATTTCTGAGTTAAAAATATCAGTTGTATACCTTCATTCTGTAGACTGTTTTGTCCTGCTTTCCTATAGCATGCCCTAAGAGCACATCCTAATTAGACTTCTGACAATGTTGCATTTAGTTTCACTGCCTAAAGCGCAAGATGGAATATATTCCCCTACTACTCTTTTCTATATATCAGAAATTTCATTTATTTGAAAATTTTAATGAAGAACAAGTATTCTTTGCATTTGTAATGTTATCTAGAATTGAGTAACACAACCAGAGAGTCTTGAAATGTAAGCAGCTGAAATGGTAAAAGTCAATTTTATTTGAATGAATATGTATATATTTAGATTGTTCAAATGACTGTCTTGAAGTTTCTAGCTTTAGTGGCATATGAATACTGCTTGAGGCATTTGAGGCAGCTCTTCATTCCCATCTCTATGCATATTGAAGAAGTTATTCTATTTCAAAAAACAAAAGATCCATAAAAATATCTTAAGGAACTAACATAAAGTTTAGGCTATACCCTTGCTGGTAATGCAACCCTATACACACAGTATTGAGTGTTTTGGTATGAAATGGCGGGAGACTGTATTTAATATTTCAAGTGAACTGGCAGAAGATTGGATTTAATAAATAAATAAAATTTCTACCTATGGATAAGGCATTACACTTACTTTCAAATTTCAATGAAATGCCTGTGCAAACCTATGAACCTTTTAACAATTTTAGTTAAGGTCTATAAAGCCTAAACACCAATGAATTTCCCTGGCATAAAACTCCAGGGCTGAAGATCTGCATTTTCTCCCATGTACAGCTCTGATTATGTGATGCAAGGGGGTTAAACAGGGCCAAATCCAACCCCTAGTCATAATTCTATCAACCTGATGTAAAGCAAAGTCATGAATCACCTAATCCAGTTTTCTTATAATAATCAGTGCTGCACAGTCTATCTGTAAGTTATCCAGAATCAAAGATTATTAACAGTAACCTAAAAAACACTTGTTGATTTACTGGAAAAGTTTCAGGCATGCTCGCTGTTAGGTACCTATCTGAGGTTACAGGTTTGAGCACTTTTTGGTGCTAGAGCTCATACAGAACATATCAAGATGATATTTTGCCTACTTGCTGTATTCTGAATTTCCCAGGCACAGAAATAAATGGGAGTATTCTAAAAATATGTTTCCTGCAAGTGTCCTCTATAGTAAGATGTATTATATATCATACATTACATATGAGAGACGACTAAAAGTTCTCCCAACCTCTAATGCAGGTATTGCCTCATGTAACTGTAGAAGGGGAATTTTCCACCAAATCAGTCATAAATCCAGACATGCTTTAAATCAGTTGATGACTGGGATCCCTAGTCCCTTCCACTTAGTATGTGTGGAGGGGGGAACAATTCCCATGTTTTTTCCTGTAAATTGCAAAGCATGCAACAGTTTCAATGAGTTCTGTGAAACCACAAGATCAACAGATGGATGTAACAGTCTTGGGGGAGAAGAAGAGGGAAAACAATACTGCCAGAAGCAATGGCAAACAACCCTGGCAAAAATGCATTCAAATTTGCTTTTTTAGAATAACTGCAATTTCAGACTCCGTTCACACAAAGGTTTGTTTAAAACCCGTATATGTGATCAAGATCCTCTTGCGTTAGATGCTACACAATACTGAATGAGAAATACATTTTTTGTCAGCTTGAGAGGCAGAGGTGTTCACACAGAAGGGGCAACGTATATTAGCAGGGTGGGGTGGGGTGGGTTTGGGGAAGCAGGTGAGGGGAAGTTGACATTTGGATAAAGAAGAATTACAAATAAGTTTGTGAAGGAGGACGGTGAATTCGTTTTGCAGCTATTTAAGTCTAGTACCTGCCACGTGTGACACCTTGGTCCCACATCTTGATGTATGATAAATATTGCTAAACTATGCTTGGAGTATACGTGAATAAACAGCTCACCTAAGATGTGGAAAAGTAATTTTTTTTTCTACAAGTTTTTAAGACTTTTTTTAAGACTTCCTTTTAAAGAGACATATCTTCTTCAGTCTACAATTAGTTAAAATTGAAACACTAACGTTTCTTCAAAATTCCCCACTGTGCCTACAAACAAGGCAAATGGTCAATTGTCTGCTGTTATTCATACCTGTATTTAATAGCACTTTTAGTGGAGAAAATTAGCTCATCACTCAATTAACACACAGCATTTCTGTAATAGCAGAATTGGGGAATTTCCACTGCCTTGTCCTACTGACCTGCTCACAGTAGCAATTTGTGTACAGCACAGTTTGAGAGATTTTTTTGTGTATAAAGTCACTATGGAAGGAAACACTGACCATTTTTTGCATGTTACCACTAATTTCATCCTCTAATCTCAGGTTTAACTATTTAAAAATAAACACAAATATTTTGGTATTGCCAGACATTTGTGAATCATTGCAAATACAGGTAAATATCCTGACAAAATCGTGCTGGCCAGAGTGTTTCTTTCACCTCCTCTTGTTCAGAATGCTTTAAGGTTTCTGAAGGGTACAGAATACAGATTACTCATTGACTCTAACTTCACTTCAGTTGTTACTAGTAATAATGAATTAACTCAAGTGGAAAAGACAGCGGATGGTCATAGAAGACAATTCCACTATATACAGACTCTATGTGAGTCTGCATGTTTTTTAAGTACATAGCAGTTTCCATGTGAATTGGATGAGAAAGAGGAATTCAGAACATTCCAGGACATACTAGTATTAGATAACCTTAACCCCACTGATAAACACAAGGGAAACAGCACACGCACTCCTCTCAGTTTCACTTTCCAGCTCTGTTCTAGAAAGTTTCTACAGAGCTTAGAGTTCTGGGTTCTCTACTATGAAACATGTTCCTATTACAGGTTTTGTTTGTTTGTTTTTTTGTTTTTCCCAAACCATTTGCATTAAAATATTCTCTATTTTAACAATTTGGCTTAGCAATGACAATTTAAGTAAATTAAGATAATTTTTATTCAGTTCATACAAAACACTTGACTGAAGAACAGGAATGTAAAAACAAAAGTAGTTGTGTATTGTGTATTTTCTTAATGAGGAGCTGTAGCCATGTTTCCTGCGTAATTTAGCAAGGATTTGCTTTGATTTTCTTTCTTCCAAATACCATTTTTTAAACACAAAGTCAGTTAATTTCAGTCTCAAATGTTGGCAAATACGTCTTTAGCTGTAAGATCTCAGAGACAGATTCCTGTCTTTCCTGGTAAAAGTCAAGCCCAGTTAGCAGCTCCACATCACGAACACGTGCCGAATGAGCCTGAACTCTTTCTTCAACCCATTCAGAAGGCAACCTGTTTTCCTGCCAAAGCAAACAAGAACCATGTTCAAACACTGGTCATTGTCTAACAAAACCACCACACAAGAGAGTGCCTTTTATGGCATTAAAGGCCTTCAGTTTGTAAAACTTTTTTTCAGGTTTTCCTAGACATTTTTGTAGCCTTTCTTTTCCAGACCTGACTTACATAGAGGCAAAGGGATGTCCCCTCTCGCCACTTCCAAAGTAACAAAGAAGCAAAATTATGCTGAAATGAAAATATGGCTTTTAACTACAAAGTACATGTGAGTCTTATTTTAAACAACCAAGTCAGGATAGTTTTAGTTACTGTACAAATTACTGTACTCAGGCTAGCCAAAAAACAGGTATATGAGAACCTGAACAAAGTCTTTACAGCAGTTTAGCCCTGATTGTTGGACAGCAATAATAACTACTAGAAAGACAAGGAAAAAATGGAAATATAAGCTCTAATCAATGCAATATAAGCACAATCAAATATGCTGAAATATTTACCTACAAAGCTTTTTTTGCAAACAGATGATAATTTGCTTTTTTGTTACCAATATCTTCTTCTGACGTAATTGTTCACTGAATTTATGTTACCACAATACGCAATGAAACATATGGAGTGCAGTGATATTTTTTTTGCTAAACTTTAGAAACAATAGATAAACTGCTAGAGTATAAAGGCTAATTCATAAATATTATTTATTTTGTGCATTCAGTCAACTCTGAGATGACAACAACACAGAAGTGGAGATACCCAAGTTCTTTCTAAGCAATAAGCTTGTACCCATCTGGAGTTATGAGTTCAAAATCACTAACTAAATAAACACAATTGTATTGCTTTGAAGGCTAGTTCAAGTCTGTACAGATATACTTTTGTGTGGGAAGACTAATACAAACACTAAGCTAAGGAACCTTCTGCATCCCAGGGCTTATGGAATAGATATATTCCAATAATTAGTTCAGCAATACAAGTTATAGTCCACTAATTTATTTTCATTATTTGCTACAAAATGTGAGATTTGCACTCTTAGTGGAAAGCATATGTCTTCTTTAATTAAAGTATGTATTTCTGATTGTTAACTGTGAATTTCAGCTGCAGAATGATCAACCTAAATGCCTGCTGTCTAATTTCTGACAAGCGTGGAACAAAGGACTGAAGGAATTCCTCTGGCTACACCAAAGAGAGTAACATTCCAAGACCTCTGATACCTCCGGAGTAAGTTTATCCTGCAGCCTTCCATACAGATATTTCATCAAACTTGATTGTTCTGTTGTTCTCAGCCCTTCTCACTCACCTGTCACGTGACAGAATTTCCAAGTCCTCTTACCAAACCCTCATTTATTCTTTTCATTTACTTCCAATCAGCTGGTTTGTTTCCTGCTGTTTCTTCTGGAGCTTCCTGCTCTCCTAGTCTTCATTACCTCTCAACTCACGCTCAGCTATGGGGAATGAATTTACCTAAATACTGGTCTAAATATCTTAGACATCTAATGATTCTCCAGATAACTGTATCACTCTGGGTATCAGTTCACAAAGCTTATTTGCACATGGAAACATAAAACTATACTTACAGCACAGCTTTCAGTGTTGTCAGGTTGATGAGGAATGATAAAAGACAGAACATCCAAAGAGCCTGTACAGTTCAGGGGAGTATAGGATTTGTTCTTGCAGCTAGTCAGAACCACAAAGTAATGGGTTGGGATAGGGATTTGTGTGTTGTTTACATGCCTATGAAACAAACATTAGTTAAGGGATTTATCTCGATATCAACCGTAAAAACCATTGATAGCACTAGTATTTTATAGAATTAATCTCAGTGCAGATCTTTCACTGTTACATGACTTCTACTTTTCTTATGATTGAAATAAACACCTTGGCGGATTCAAAGTCTCAGTATCTGTTTCTTGAATAGCCAAACATGCATGGACTAGTCCTTTTGCTACAAGCAGTCCCACTGAAATTTACAGGATTGCTTATGTGCTCAACACTCTGCTTTGTCAAACTCAGAGACCTCTACATCTGGATGGGGCATGATAGAGCATCATATGTGCCCTTCATTACATTAAGAATTTCAACCACATGTAAATGAGCAGAAGAAGAGAGAAAAGAAGATCAGTATCTGATTCTTGTCAACAAGAAATGCCAGAATGATGAACTGTGGCTATATGCCACCAGTTTAGGATACCTAATTGAAAATGTCTTTTCCTCCATTTACTGGTTATTCTGTTAGCATGGCCACTTCTGTGTATAAACTTATGATAAGCTTCCCAAATTTGCTATATTTCTTCAAAATTTAACCAAACACCACCAGTGAAATCATTGTTCTGCTTACTATGACTGAATAACATGCTGAATGGAACATGCTTGTTTAAAACTGTAGACAAAATTATGTGGTTGACGGCGCATTACGGCATTCTGCTTGGAAGGAAGTTCCAGCCTTTCCTCCCTTCCACCCTCCTACTTTGTGACAGGGTTGATTTTCCTATTCTCAAACCATTTTTGACAGATGTGGTATTAAGTCTAACCTTGAATAAAACATCTCCAATGACAGATTCAGCAGTGCAGATTTCCAAGCATTTTTCTACTACGTAAGTGTCCTTACTGTCAAAAGGTATTCTCCCTATATTTAGAACAACCCAAGTTGTTTGCATATTCTGTTTTGGGTTATTTTGTCTGTTTGGTTTGGTTTTAGTTCTTTTCCCTTCTACTTTCACTACTCCCTAGTAATACTTGGGTCTTTATCTTTTATGTTTCTCTTTTATGGATTTCTGTTTTATGAAAGCCAAAAGTACCTCTCAGGAATGTCACATGTTACATATCTGGATATATGAATGCATTGAACATGCAAAACTCATCTTTGCTAAAACACAGTTTGAGAAAACAGGGAGAAACAACAAATAGCTGAGTGGGCACAAACATAAAAGCAAGAAAACTGCACTTAAGCCCATCCTCTGTATATTTAGATGTCATATATTCTTCCATTATTTCCACTACAGAGGACACGAAATCAAGCACAAGCATAAGAAGACAAGCATAAACTTAGGAAGTAAATTACTGGTCTGTATCTGTGCATATGTACATAGTTACACATGTAACTGCAAAGCCTTTTTCTCTTTACTGGAACTTCAATTTCTACAGTATTATACCTGCTTACAAGAGAATTTGCCATTGTATGAGGAACAGTGGATGTATCATTAGAAGGTGAAGACTCAGTTCTCCTTGACACTTGTTTTTTCATTCTCTCTGGAAAAAAGGCTTGTTTGGGGACAGTGGGAAATAGTCCAGAGTTTGACCTTTGGCTTTTCTGTATACTTACTGTATAATTTCATCAAGAGTGTCAAAATGGCCATCATAATTGTAATCAAACACTGGTCCACTGATAACATTTACTCCATTCCTTTCTCTAGCATACTTCTGAAGAAGCACATTATGGAAATAGTCCCATATGTCTGCAATTAAAAAAAAAAAAAAAAAAAAACAAGCAGATTTAATGTTAAATTGGGGTTATATCTGCACTAAAGAAAAAGAACATTTTTTTGTTGTTGTTGTTACAGATGGATAAGAAAAAAAAAAAATCCAAACTAAACTGACTGTAAAATCAACTCTTGACACACAATTTGGATTTCATCAGAAATTACAGACTGTTACTCACCATTCAAAGGGTAATAGTAAATGCTATTATACCTCTTGCAAGCTCCATTGCACTACTGGAGGAAGGGAAGGGGAAGGGGAAGAAGGGGAAGGGGAAGAAGGGGAAGGGGAAGAAGGGGAAGGGGAAGGGGAAAGGGGAAGGGAAAAAACATGGGTTTGGAGGGCGGGGAGGTAATCCCTATAGATTTATTCTTGTTTATGGCCTATAGTAACTTCTTGTAAGTTTAAATCTCTTTTACAGTTTTCCTTGGAACACTGGATTTTCCACAATGTCTTTGACTTACTTGGAAGATTAAAACCACTTAGGTTTTCTGGATCTCTATGTTTTAAATGATATGTGAATAAAAAAATGATGTCTGAATGCATTAGAAAAGTAGTTACATCATAGAATCACAGAATGATTTGGATTAGAAAGGACCTCAAAGGCCATCTACTTCCATCTCCCCTACGATAGACAGGGACACCTTCCACTAGACCAAGTTGCTCAAAGACCCATCCAACCTGGCCTTGAACACTTCCAAGGATGGAAGACTTGTTCTAATTCTTCCATCCTCTTCTTGTGCTGGGGGCCCCGGAGCTGAATGCAGTGCTCCAGGTGGGGTCTAACAAGAGCAGAGCAGAGAGGCAGAATCACCTCCCTCAACCTGCTGACCACACTGCTTTTGATGCTTGGGATTGCCCTGACTTCAGCCCAGATCATTACTTTTACTTCAGTAATTTCTTTTTCTATTCTTTGTCTATGAGAATGAGCATAAACCTAAAAGTAAAACAGTACAATAGGCATTTGTATAAATTCTAATCAATGGTTATGAACAAATGCAAGTCAAGTTGGTTGGAAAGTGTTAATGTAGCTTACTGTACTTGTATAATAGAAATGTCTGCCTGAAAGAAATATTCTACATTATCTGTTTTGAGGTTCTGTTTGGTGAAACATCAGGTATCAGGGCACTGTTTACAAACTTTGTCCTGTCATCCCCTGAGACCTTGCAAAAGAAAAGAAAATGTGCCGTTTTCCTTCATCTCAAGCCTTTCCCCATGGGGATATTGTTCTATGAGTTCCGTAGCTAGTATTTCATGTTATGTACACCTAAGCAGAGGACTATACACAATAAAAAAATGTGTATTGTAAAATTTCATACATCTATTTTTAAAAATATTTAAATATATTTGCATGAGATCTGGATATACTGAAGGCCATGACTTAATGTTTTCAAGTCCTTGTCATAGCTATATCAAACCCACAATGCTAATTGCAGAAAATTAATCAAAAATAATCAAAATCTTGGATCCTACCTCTGAAAGCTTCATACATGGGAACAATATTGCTTGTGAGTAAGGCATCATACTGGTCAAGAATGGATGAACCGATGTCTATATAAAAGAACAAAGTATATATTAATGAAATGCTATATATTAATGAAATGCTATACAAAGACCTATTTGATACACGTGTCACTATAAATTTCAGGTACATGTAATTAAATCACTTTACATTTCTTAACATTTATATTCTGCTACTGCACAGAAGTTAGAACACAACACATGAAGCCATATACAAAGACACAGTTATGTCTGAACTATATTGGGCTAGATAGAAAGTTTCTGTCATAATTATGTCAAATACCAATGACAGGGTTTTTTTGTTTTGTTTTCCACGTGTAATATCTCAGAAAATAATTTTAATTTATTTGTTCACGGAGTAGACTGGAAAGGAACTATTAGAGCATAAAGTCACTGTATTTACCACCTATTGTAATTTCCAGGCTATTCCGCTTTCATGAGATCTGTTTTCTTTTGATTTCATCTCTCTATGAAGCAAGCTCACCAGAAAGAAAGTATCTTCCAAAATATATTAAATTGTGTGGTACCTTTGGGATATGATTAAAAAGGCTCTGTGCCTATCTGATTCCTATCCATTAGTAACTGAAACTGCTATCTGAGCATCAGTGTATGATGCTCCTCCAAAACTAGTAACTCCAAATTTGTTTCTACAACCTGTTCAATACAGTCATTACCAAATTTGCCAATACAAAATGAATTTCATACAGAGGAATAGGGGGAGCTCTTCACTCAAATCCTTTTACATCTTTCCAACCAGTTTTCATCACATTCAAGTTACTCCATTTTCTAAAGAAAAACGTAGCTGTTCTAAGCTGAAAATATTTAGATACAAGTAGCAGTTGTCTGGTTTTTGGTCAGTCTACAAACACTGGAAACCCTTTTCTGCCCAACATGCCGATCCAAAGAAGTTTGTTTTGGTATTTGGGTATATGTTTAAACATAAACCCACATCCAGCTGATTAAGACTTTCTATGCTCCAGCTATAAAAAGAATCATGCTCACTGGGAGGATAGAGGAAACCATATGTCAAGTTCAGCCCTTCTGGGTAGTCGGAACAATTTTGGCTATGAGCAACAGGGATTCTAACATCAGCCCGCAGACAGTCTGAAACAGTGGGAGGAAGAGAAGATGTGCTTTCCTGTGAAAAGGGAAAAAAAAGTATTACACCCACGGCTGTGGCTAACATAATGCTCTGTATGTTTTTAACTTTCTAGAATGGTCTTCATTGAATTTTCTCCTGTTTTCATAAAGAATCAGGCCAATGCAAGTAATGGACATTGATGGTCTCTGCCAAGTGTTTTTCCTCTACTTCTGTGCGCAGGTAATTCAGTGAAATCCTTATCCAGCAAAAGGATTAAAACTGTATTAGCAAGAATAAGGTTACAGCTTAGGCAAAAACAGTTGACAACTTTGGCTCATTCATCCCTTTACAAATTTCTGGAAACACAAACATGATTTCACATCCTCCTGCAAACCAGTTTATATATAAAGATGGCAATATCACCACACCTTAGCATCTGAGAATACTATCTCAATAATAACAGTTTGTGCCATTGAAGAGTAAAAGTTAAATAAATTCAGGGTAAATTCAGCACATTTTACTGGCTAGCTTCACTGACTTCAACTGACTAATGTTAGCATACACTAGCTAATACCTGGCCAAAAGTGATTCTGATTAGTGTAATTGTTTCTACAGTCTTATATTTTACAATAGCATTAAATAAAACATGAGAATGTGTGTTTCCGTATTTAAATACACTTTCTTCTTTCATACTTATTTACATGTTATTTATTTTCATTTTAGTAAGAAGGGGAAACATTTAATTTTTACACCTTTACATGAAGAAGTTAAATATCTAAATTGAATTTTAGCACATTGTAGATTTTGATTGGTTTAAACCAAGCAGGGAAAAAAAAAAAAAAAAAAAAAAAAAAAGGTGGAAAGTTCCTCTCATGCCTCTTCACACTTCTTGATTTAATTTCTTTACTTACTTTCATGTGAATTTCTAAAGATGCTCATATCACAGTCAGGTGTTAATGGACAACACATCACGGAATAGTCTAGGTTGGAAGAGACCTCCAAGATCACCGAGTCCAACCTCTGACCTAATGCTAACAAGTCCCCCACTAAACCATATCCCTAAGCTCTACATCTAAACATCCTTCAAAGACCTCCAGGGATGGTGACTCAACCATTTCCCTGGGCAGCCCTTTCCAATGCCTAACAACCCTTTCAGTAAAGAAGTTTTTCCTAATATCCAACCTAAACCTCCCCTGGAGCAACTTTAGCCCATTCTCCCTCGTCCTGTCACCAGGCACATGGGAGAACAGACCAACCGCCACCTCACTACAGCCTCCCATATACCACATGCAATGAAATATAAAATACAAAAGATTGTTCTTGCCATCTGAGAAGATACACTGTCATTGTTAAGCAAATGTAAATCCCAATACAAAACTGACACCCAATTCACTTCTGTAATTTGTCCTTTCTAGTGTTGAAATCAGCCAGGCAAGTTAATAGATAAGGTTCACTCTGAAGAAACCACCATTTAAAACTTAATAATTAAGCTGTGATATTCAACAACAGCTTTGATTTCTCCATGGTCCCTGAAAGAAAATATGAATCAAAGAAACAAGGGTCAGAGTAAACATGACAAGGACTGTCCTGAACAGAACTTCATTTTAATTCTCACTAAATATAGGGGTAACACCTATGTTATCCAAATATAGCAATGAATCTACTTTCAGACCTATATCATGATGCTGGTTTTCATGTTTTCTCCAGCCTGAAGCCATGAGAATATCCCCCAACTCTTCCCGTATTATCTTATGTTACTTGAAGCTATCTATACAATATGAGCTGTAATACAGGTGCCAAGGCAGGAAGACGGTGGTTTAGAGCTGTCTCATGTACGTACTACATCATACATCCTGTATTTTCTGAAACACTCTCATACATTCAGGAGATGAAGGCTGCTCCTGGCTGTTTACATTGAGCAACCCAGGAGAAAATTCAACTGAAGAAATGAGAATTCATAATGAACATCATATGAACTCTCAAAATATTGAAAAAGCAACCACTCCAATATTTCAGCTTGCTTTTTCAAAGATCTACAAGTCAGATGGTAAATAACATCAAAAGCTGCCAAGAGATGAGAATGGCTACCTATGTCACCTTTTAGTACAATGAGATCAACAGTTAGTGAAACCCAAGATTGCAAGCCTTATTACTGATGCTCTATAAACTAATATACTCACTCTATCACCTCTCTTCATTCCTCTTCCTCAAAAGAGAGAAATTAGCTCTTTTTAAATAGGTAGTCTTTCAAGAATAGAAAGATTCTCAAAGAAGCTGTTGGAAGGGCTGATTTATTAAGAAATGAGGTCTTGACACTGATAACCACCTTCTCAAAACTTCAGAATCAGGCCACGTTTAGCTGTTTGGCTCCTTGTCTTTAAGTTCAAACTATAATGCCTTGTGAAGAATGCAGTTACAACTGTAAAAAATAGCTTTGCCTACCACACCCTGCATCACCTTTTCTGATGCAGCTTTTTGTCTTTTGACTAGTTCGTAATTAACATCGAGAAGCATGAGACGTTTGCATTACATGACAGACTTGAGCATCTGCTGTGGTCTGACATGTCAACTTCAGCCACTTCCAGGAATCTTTTTTCAGTAATCAAGAAGAAAAAATGCCAAACCACACAAAACAAAACATCCACTATCCCAGTGCACTGAGCTGTAGTTCCAAAAAAAACAGTGACTTAGGCATGTATCATTGAAGTTTTCATCATAAAATAGATTAGATTATTATACATTTTAATACATTTTTATAGTAAACTTAAAAATTCTTACATGTAATTTTCTTTAACCTCAAAAAAATGCTCCAGATTCCTACATAGAAAACCTCTTGAAAGGTCAAAATGGCAAATAAAACTGCAGTTCCACTGTAAAAAAGTGAATTCACAAATGATTATATACAGCAAAAATATTCTACATTCCGTAGGTGTCTACGGACAGGTGGAAGAGCTGTCTTTCTGCAGGAAAAATCTGCCTTCTTCCCTTGCAGATAAGTATAAAGCCTCAAAAAAATAAATATCTTTCTTTTTTTTTTTTTTTTTTTTGACTGAGAATACTAAGCAAACAGAAGTCTGACATCATTTCTTTAATATCTGTAACTATATATTATTCATGATATCCCTGATTCTGTACCAAGTGCAAGTGTCCACATGTGCTGGCTTCATCAGCCAGCCCAGTTTCAAAACTTCTAAATCATATAAAACCAGCAGAACTTCAGCCTGTACCAGCTGTTTTATGGTTTATAGCTTCTTTATAGTTATCTATTGTCAAAAAATACCCCACCTTGTAAACTGTATAAATCACTGCACAGGTTTTATCCACAACACAAATAACATAAGATACATTAAAATAACGTAGAAATTGCGGTCTTCTGTCATTCCCATGTATTGTAGCCAAAGCTTACAGTCAAAGGTAGTAGCTGTAACCTTCTGTCCTTCCACTGCTGTAATAACTTGCAAAACTTTTCCTCAATTGTTACATGTTGTAAATAAACTAAAATTGTGATGTCAGCTTACTGTGTAAGGTATGTTAGAAACTGAGCTGACTCTTACACTTACAACCTTTCACTATTGTGCCTCCAAAGAGTATTAGAGAGAAAATTTATTCCTTCCTATTCTTTCTATAGGAAACATACATCACTGTATTAGTCTGCTGTGAGCTCTACACTCTAATACTTCTGTCTTAGTCATTCATCGCTTCCCACAGTATTGCATAAATCACTACCAGAAACTCCCACATATATGTATTTGTGTTGACTTTATGTTACGTTGGGCAAGAACTTCTTTTCCAACTGAGAATTTGGTTTTCAACAAAAGAAAATGGCTGAAAAGTAACTTGATTTTCTGAGCTTTTTGCTGCTGTTGTTGAAATATTAAAAAGACCTCAACTCTGGATTTTGTAATTAAGCAAATTCAGAAAAAACATCTGCCCATAATTAACTAGTATGGTAATGCACTTTCATACCGTGCTATAAGAGCAGATCATCAAAAACAATGAAGTAAGAATAATCTTTGTTGATATTGACATTTTTTTCACTACATTTTAAGCCTTGTTAGGGTTGGATTTATGATCTTCCACCCAGATTACGAACAATTAGTATAAAGCATAGAATAAAACTTTCTGAAATTCAAACATTCTAGCAGCATATATTTGTTTAAAATTATTTCCTCATATGTGTACAGATAAAATAAGAAATCATGTAGATATCATTAACAAAGTTCTCTTCAGAGAGAAAAATAAAAGTTGAAGTGTAAAAATTGTTTCCTCGTGGCAACTTAGAAAAAGGGTCAAATTATACAGTGGATTAAGCTCATGAATGTCCACTAGTTTACAGACCCCAGGAACTCGGATTTTTCTAGGGTTGCATACCCTTGAACTCTCAGAGTTTCATTCAGATATTTCATAAATTATATGATGTAATAGAGAACAAATAAGCAAAACACAATGAATCATGCATTAGTAAAAATTGTCTTGCAGAGTTGTATAAAGGTTTGTAAATAGGATAAAGACTATGATAATCATTGAAAAACTTAAAAGTTTCTTTTTTGGAAATCACAGACCACTTTTGCTCAGAAATTGACAGGCAAGTTGGAGCGACCTTGATACTTTATCTCTTTTAAAGAACTGGCTTAACAAAACAACCTTCTTTTATATCTTTTGTGTCCCTAACATATGGCCATTACCACTTATCTAAACATATTTTTAGATACTTAAAATTTGTCAGATATCATAGATACTTTTTCCTTTTCAGAAATACAGGCCTCGGTCACATAATATCCACCAGTCCTTAACCAGAATTCCTAATGAATGAACAACATTTTCATTCCAGCGTATTAGACTTTTAAGAATGACACAAATGTTTGTTAACTTACAGGCTTATTCACAGTGTATGCACTCCACAGTGGCATCCAGATATCATGGCTGTATCCACTCACATACTGATAATGGGGAAGGAGGCAATAAATGCAGTTCTTCTGAAGAACTTTGGGTCTCCCATATGGCAAATGGTATGAGGTTGAATTCTTTACTATAATTCAAGAAAAAATGATTGATTCTTTCTTCTGTAACATTTTTGATGACACAAAGGTTTAAGCCAGCAGAGAAAAAACACAAAGCAAAATGTAGATTAAAGCATTAACAAATACAGACAGAACTGACAAGAAACACAAGCATGTATTTCTTTAAGCTCTTAGCTTCTAAGTGGAATAAAGAAATGTAGAAAATAGTTTTCATTTTGTTTAACGTAGAGGGGTCAACATGATATGACATCAGACATGCAAATTCTTACTTCTTTGCAATTTCATATGAATATAAATCTTTTGAATTCATCTTGCCAGTGGAAAGAGAGCTATTAGGCTAGCAAACATTGAAATGCTTCACAAAATTTCCAGAAACCTCACAGAAAAACATGGTAGTATGAGAATTTTTCATCAAAGACAAACATACGGTTGCAAGGTGGCAAAAAACAGATATGTCATACAGTTCAGAAGTACTCAGGCTTTCCACTGAAAACTGTGTAGTTTTTCTCAAGATTTTAATGGGATTCAGATCTAGTTCTTGTGCATAAATGTCACTACAAAAGCATCAATTAGTATCTTTTAAAGAAATGCAAAGAAACAAGAAAAAAAAGTTATGCTTCTGACTTGGCTCTCCTACTTTGCTTCAAATTGCAATTAACATTGCAAAAATAACCACTCAAACTAACAACTTAAAATATAAAACAGGCATAGATTTAAAAATATTGCTGTCCTTTTCATTTTTTTCTACTTACTTTCATCTGTGGTGAGATTTAACCTCATGTTTGCTACTGAAGAATTTGTGATCTGTAAAATATCAGAGAATCCTTCAAATGAATCAAGTGTTTAGAAAAAAATCAAAGAAAACAGAACACACTTGAAAAAGATGATTGAAAGATTCCAAAAGTTCCTACTTACATTATTGCATGTGCATCCCAAGCCATCTGCAGGAGTCAGACTGGAAACTGGACATGATAAAGGAGATGACTCCTCTTTTGCATGTGAAGGATTGTAAAAAGGGTTTTTTAGCAGGTGGTTTAAGCTGCCGTGTGTTCCGTTGTTTGGTGCTGGTGTAATATGTAGCAGATCTATTGGAAATTTTGAAATTTTAAATCATTTTTAAAGCTATTTTAAGACTAGAATAGCATTTTAAATGGACTCTCTTTCCACCAATATGCATTTTCTGTGCATTTTTTCTAAATGTAGAACAAACAGCTTATTCAATTATTTTAAACTATTAAGTTAACTATCATCATGTTGCAATTTTCCAGGTACAAAGGTTCATTGATATCTTCTTTCACCACATCAGGATTTGGTAATCCATGTACTTGAGTACTGTTCATGCAGTTTTATACATTGCCATAACATTCCTGAGACTAAATGATTTTAGGCAGAGTACAAACTTGTTTGCAAGTCACAAAATCATAGAACTGTTGAGGTTGGAAGGGACCTCTGAAGATCGTCCAGTCCAACCCCCCCAGCCAACAGGATCACCTAGAGCATATTGCGCAGGCTGGCATCCAGGCAGGTTTTGAATATCTCCAGAGAAGGAGACTCCACAACCTCTCTGGACAACCTGTGCAGTGCTCTGTCAGCCTCACAGTAAAGAAGTGCCCTCTCATATTCAGATAGAACTTCCTGTGCTTCCCACTGCCTCTCATCCTGTCTCTGGGCACAACTAGAAAGTGTCTGGTTCCATCCTCTTGAGACCCTCCCTTCAGACATTTATATACATTGATGATCTCCCCTCAGTCTTCTCTTTTCCAGGCTTAACAGGCCCAGCTCTCTCAGTCCCTCCTCATAGAACAGCTGCTCCAGACCCCTAATCATCTTAGTAGCCCTCCTCTGGACTCACTCCAATAAGCATACTAGATTATTGCATTTTTGTGTGATCCTTTAATCCATATTTTCTGAGGGACATACTTCCTAATTGCTTACTGTCATGGCTGCAATGGTTCATCTGAAGCTATGAGCAAGAGTTGTAACTCTCTAAAAGGTTCTTATCCCCAAATGATTCCCCAGACACCACTTCAACATCAACAGCAAGCCCACATGGCAAGAGCACTTCTCCATGGTTCTTTAGCGGACTTCTTTTGGAGTCAGAAACAACCTCTAGAGCAGAATACTTTCTGGCAGTTAATCTTTCAGCACTATATAGGAAGCAAAACAGCATGGCTTCCATATTGCATGTGAAAAAAGAAACAAACAAACAAAAAAAACCAACCTAGCTTCTGAATGAATTCACCAAACTTTTTGTTACTCTTCTTTTTCTCTCACAACACTGGTATTTGAAAGCACAGCTGGTTTATCATCTTAAGTACTAGATTGTTTCTACTCACCACACATAAGGTTGTAAACCTCGATGTTTTCAAAAGCATCCACTTCTGTTTTTTCTTTAAAACTTGGGCCATATCCTAGGAATATAGCCTAGATTGGAAAAAAAAAAAAAAAAAAACTATTTAATGGAACCCAAATTAAAAAATAATAATAATTAAAAAACTGTTGTATTTTATGCAAATGGAGACACTGGACCAAAATAGTCTTTTCACAGTCATAAGTTACAATACAGGATTGCTCTGATAAAAAAGGCAAATTTTGCCCATTACATATAATTTTAAGAAAAAAATATTGTATTTTTTTATTATTTTGATGCATACTTATGAAAATTATTGCTTGCTGTGTTTCGAATTCACACATTTTTATATTTACATTGCAAAAGTTGGTAACAACAATACCACTTCGATAAGTGCAGAGTTTTGGCACTCACAGATCCTATTTAAATGTTAATATTGAGCCAGAAATATAAGGTTTGGTTTTGTATTTTTTTTTTTTTACATTCTCAAAAATCTTTGGATAGCTTAGGAGCCTATTGCTGTGGCTATAGCCAGCAGTAGGGAACTGGGGAGACCCATCTCAAGCTTTGCTGAGACCTAAGTCAGTAATGCCAACAGTACAATTTAGTACTGGACATCCCTTGCTGAGATCTCTAAGCATTTTAACAGAACACTGATGCTACCTACAGTCCCACATCAGTTTCTTCTACTTCATAAGCCTTCTGAGCTCTCTGCCATGAGATACAGGAAACATGACTAAACAGGACGAAACAGGACAATGATCTGTTCTAAAATAATATTCTTACATTCTCACAATAGAAAAGGAATTTTTAATATATTTTAAAGACAATATTAAGACATATTACTACTTTATAAAGAAATATTTTTAATCAGTCGTTGTGCCACCAGCATAAGATTATCTATGACTAATGTCTTCACGTCAAGCAGAATTTTTTTTTTTTCCAACACAAACATTGAGCGCCATTCTGATCAGTATATTGACATGTGGTTTTAATACAGTTGTGAAGACTTGGAAGAATCTCATTATTAGGCACAGGATATGGGACTAGTAGAGGTATGCTTGATCTTACTTAAAGGTTCACATCACAGAAAGTACATGAATAATATATATCCTCTGGAGCTCAAAAGCTCAAGACCTCTAAATAGACCTGTTACAGGACGTGAAAGAAACAAAATTTCAATACAGGCTATACTAATATACAGGTTATATTAATTACCTTTTTGCCTTGATGACATGCCTAGGGCTTGTAAGACAAGCAGAGAAAACGAGATTTAGCTTATTTGAGCACACAGGCCTTCAGATTTTCAACTGGATTCCCAGAGCTTATGGAGATTTTTCAGTCATTGCTTCAGTAGAAAAGGAAAGAACTTAGTGTGCCACATCTGAACACAGTATGCTTGATTTTACTGGTTCCATGGAGTTAAGGTGAGCCATGACAAATTTTACTACAGGATCCCAAAGAAGCTGGACTTGTACACACTGATAAAAGGCAATACCAATATGTGAACCCCATATATGTTCACAGTTTACATATCTGGATGACAGGTAAGATAAAGCACACTGCAACAACTATTATATATTTTCCTGGTTCATCTAGCACATTCTGATTTTCTTCATGAGAAGATGCAAGACTTGAATAGAAATCATCTTACCTCCATACTTTTAAATTCATTGTCATAGCCATGGTTACCTCCATCACAAAATGTGTAACTGTTGTCCCTAAGAAGAAACCATCATACATTATGACTTAAAACGGAACAAATAGAGACAGTTAGTAAGAGTCATCCTGAATCACTGCCCTCTGGACAACATCCTCAGAAAATGACTCTGAAATAATATTGTACGGCTTTTTGCTCATCCTGTGTCCATGTTTATGAAGAACTCTCCATCTTATAACATAGTTTGCTGTGGACAGAATCATAATGTATTCTAGGCAACTATAGAGTGTACAGTGAATCAATGTTTTCAAAATAAATTGAATAAATGCCTGTTTTTGAACTGAGGCCTTTACTTAGCAAGAACTTTCACAACAGTGTAATCTGCTTAGGAAGAATTCTTCAGTTATATTCTGTGGTATCAGCAACTTAATATAAAAGTCATAATGGGAAAGCTTATCTGTTATCTTCTGTGGAACAACATGAGTAAAACTGCAAGGGATTTTGGCTTACAAGAGAGCGCAATCCCATCATATATCTTAAAAGGGTGAAGGAGAGATGTGTATGTGTGAGGGGGTTATATAATTATTAACATGCCAAAATGGTCTGACTTAACGGTGACTAACGCTTGTATTAATTTAATTTACTGAGATACCTGGAAAGATAAAGACATTGTCATTTTATATTTATTCAACACATACTTGTCAGACCTATGTACCCTGTTTTCAGAGGCAAGAGAACATTCAAGCACAGCTAAAAAGAAAAGGTGAATGTAATATTTTTCACTGGGCATTTCTTTTTAGGTCCAGGACAATTATTTGGTTGCATTAAAATAAACACCCAAGTCATGTACTGATCAGGTATTTTCTAGTATTTGATTAGCCTTGAAATTCCAAGTCAGATCATAGTTTTACTATTGTAGCCCTGTATCTACGAAATACAGTATTGCTACTAACGCCACCAACTTTGCCCTGAGTTTTACACAGTTTTTTTATATTGATAGCAGTAAAAATTGTTATTCTGTGTAGAATGAGATATTTACAGGTAATGATGTAGGGTGGAGAAAAACTGACCTGGTACAGTAGCAGAGGGCCTTGGAAAGGGGAGATACAGAGCATGGCACAGAAGACTACAGACATGGGATGACAACAGACTTGCCCAAGCTGGCCTCTGGAGACCCCAAGGCTAGAAACAACTCACTAGTGTTTTGGTGAGTTATTAAAGAAATGTAGATCTGGAAACTAATATAGTCATATTTAGAAGTAAAAAAGAGAACAGGAACAAGTATTTGACACATGTGAAGTACACCATAAACAGTAGAATGAGATGTAGTGTTGACTTGCAGACCAGTGAAGAACGACAAAGTTATAGAAGTGTGTTAGCATACATATAAAAATGACCTCAGTAGGATCACAGAGTGAAAAAAAAAGAAACATCAACATCATATTCCTACTGATGAAGGATTCATAATGCTAATTACTGGCCATATCCACAAGCACAGCAGACTGAAGTCATAAGGGCCCAGAACAGCAACAAGATGACCTTAGCAACAGGAAAAGGTCTAGATACTAGGAAGGATTTGTGTAACACCTTTAACTGCATTATTTTTGAGACTTTTTTTAATAGTTTTTTTTTTCTGTAAAAATTTGTTCTGGAGTAGTAGACTTCTTTGACTAGACTTAAGTTTTCAATCATACTAAAATACATTCTTGGCTTACATTATTCATTTTTACACATAAAAAAATATATTAAATGTAACACTGCAAGTCTTACAAAACAAGAAAAGAGGGATCAATGAATGAAATGAAAACAGTCACAAACATGATGGTACCTTACAGCAAGCCACTGTCGATCCACCAAAAGATGAACTTTGTCAATACGAATGTTGTTAGCATAATGGAACCGTTTGGGCAAGTTAGGTGTCAGATAAGGCTTGAAGTGCTGAGGGGATCTTTTGCACTGCATGACAGAAAAGGGCCCAGTCATGAGTTTTGAGCAGTATCAAGAATAAATCCATCACTGAGTATTATCATAAAGAGTGACACGTATGTAAGCACAAATCATATTGTTCAAAGATAGCTTCTCCAATAACCCTGCATATCTCATTTTCAGCCCAAGAGGCAATGGAATGAAAAGTGACTTATTTTGGAATTGTTTGAAAATATACTGCTATAATATTTATAGTAACCATACCAATACTGTGGTAAAAGCACTGCTAAGGCTGAAAGACATTTAGTAGCAGTGTTTGCTCTGTATATCCCTTAGTGTCACTGGCATCTCATATGTAAGTTCACAAACTACAAGAGAAAGTTCCTAGGCAGTTCATGATTTTCTGCCATCTTCTATTACTTTACAACTCAATAAACAACAAAGAAAACCAAATATACATAACGTAGTACAGTCTAGAGTTTTAGTTGCAAGACTGAACATGTAAATGTCTAGTGCTCAGCTACTAGCTACAGACCGTAGCTTTAACAACCATATTTACTATGTTAATATAACTGCTGTGTTAACAGGCATACCATGAAGGAGTTTGCCATCAAGAGCCTAATGACAAACATACAACATGCTGCGAAGATTTAACTGCATATGGTCATCAGAAGCCACTCCACCAGCCAGCAACCATCACAGCAATGTTTCAGAGGTGTTGATCCCATTCAGGAATCTGGGACAACACAGAACAGCTAAAATGCTGAGGGAATTGCTTCTAGAAAGCAGGTTAAGCCAGAGAAGAGGAACTGTTTTATCACACAGGCAGCACACAAGCTATAGCATGCTTGGAGTCTGATCTGACATCTTCACCTTTGAGCCCTAGAATTCTATAATATGCACAGAATGACATTCATGTATGAAATGAGAATAAAACGTCCCTGGACAGTCATCTAAGAAGCACAGTGAAAAACAAGTAAGGATTCAGTGGGTTTGCTAGCTCAGGAGAGGAGATCATTCTGCAAAAGATATTCTAATAAAAGGGAAAAAAAATAGAGGAAATCAACCTAATTAATATATAATCCACAATTTCCTTCTCTGCCCCAAACCCTCCTTCTAACAACTTGAAAGAGACAAAACACAGGATGTAACTATCTATGAATAGACAGGGGGAAAGGAAGTCTCCTCAATCCAGATTATTCCTACAAAACAGAAATGTTGCATCTCACCTTGTAACTATTACCAGTAGCAGTTTCAACTAGGGTAGAGAGCATGCAGAATCTGCTATTGCCTTCACGCTAATGCTCTGTTATGACAGGTCCATGTCATACAATGGGGTAGAAGATGTAATACTGAAAAAGCTCCTTCCTCCGTTCCCAGCCCCTTATATTCTACTCCCATATCTGCTTTGGATGCTGGAACAAAGGACATGTTCTTAGGTATTCAGAATCAATAAGAATTTAAACAGGAATTTCACCGCTCTCTGGACTTTGGGTGTCTGTCAAAAGCTACATGTTGTATGGCACAGATGAGTTATTCAGCAGGTTACAGGAAGACCTCCAGTGGTGGTTTATTGGAAATACACACAGCTGAGATAGCCTAGTATTTTTCCAAGCTGAGTAAATAAATACTCAGCTCTAGAAGTATCAGAACATCTGTCCACTGCTTGGACTAGGACTAGTCACAGAATAGAAACAAATTTCCATTGAAGTAAAGAAAGGAAAATTGTGGCAATACAGAGAGGGTGTGTGATTTATATCTGTAATTCACAGTGAATTATAAATATAAAGAAATACAAAAAATTCTACAAGAATGCTAGTTTGCACACCACATATATAACAAGTTAATGTATAACTGTATAACTTGATTTAAAAAAAAAAAAAGGCAGTGAATTATCTATCTTAAAGACTACTACGCAGTGTTCCACATTATCACCTTTCAGTATAAGAAATAGCCTTGGTATTCCTGTGTTTTGCACTCCATCCTGCACTCATTTGTTTGCATCCTTCAGCATTCAGCTGCCACAGAGTATACCTAGAAGGAGCAATGGCCTACACAGGAGACACAGGCAAGCTTGGACCCGCCCTCAAGTGCTACATCCACAAATTATGGCAGAACTATCACCATGGAGACCATGCAGCATACCTAAAGTCATATGCCATAAAAGATCATGAAAAGAGCCATACTGTCTCATGCCAAAGGTCCATCTCGCCTAGTACTCTGTTTCCAATAGTAGCCAGAATTAGATGCTAAAGTATAAAGAAAGCATATACAAACAAGTCAAGTATTAAATTAATATTCTTTCTTGTACCTGCTCAGCTTCCTCTAGGCTTATTTGTGCATCATGTTTAACAGCCCTTACAGGCCTGTCCTTCTCAAAGTCATCTACAATCTTCCCTTCCTATTTATACAGTAAGCCTCTACAAAACCCTGTGGCAATGTACTCTACAACGTCAAAATCTGTTGCGTAAAAAAGTTGCTTTAACCTAGCCTGGGTGCAGCCCTTGTGATACAGAGCTAACAGGATGTCTATTATTTAAAGCATGACTGTTTTGTTCTATAAACATTCTGTTCTATAATGAAGACATACCTTACTTGCTCCATCTGAAGTCAGTTATGTCTTCCATTTCAAAGTAAAGCTCAGAAAACTTCTTTGTTTGAACAGAAATACAGCACAGCACTCATTTGTGTACTATTTTTGAACAACTTCTAGAACTACCTCCTGTAGTACTCTACAATACACTATTTAAACTGGCACTGTAATCTCAGTTTTTTACAAACTATGTTTTTGGATCAGATTCCTATTAGTAGGAACTACAAGGAAAAAATATTAAAATATTTACTCACTGTGAGGTTTTTAACAATTCCTTCTGAGTCAACTGTTAAAAAGAAAAGATCAATCAGCATACATTAAAACAGTTGAAGGTCCAAAGCCTTGTGAGAAAAATTTCAACACACTTTTTCCCTGTAAAATTGAATTTCTTTGTTAGCTTGTGAAGATTGTGGTAACCATAACCTTCCATGGATAGGAATGTTATGTTTCCAAGAATAACTTTCTGTATACATGGTAGCCTGTGACAATACCTGGTACTTTGGGTACATCAAGACTGTTGAAAAGCTATGGTAATGACTGCCTACACCTAAAGCTGATAAATCACGAAAAACAAATTTTCTTCTCCCTACGAAACTCTGTTTGAAATAGAACCCTCTTTACACTGAATTGGACTTGGACCGCTTGTCTAGTATTCCAATTCCAGCAGCAGTCACAAATAATCCAGTCTGTCTTTGCACTTTCACCTTCCATGTTTTAGAAGAGTAACTTCAGTCTTTTGACACTAGCTTTCTAAAATACAAATCAGAGCATTTTACAGAAGGAAAGTTCTTTCAGAAAGAGTAAGCCCATTAGAAGAAATAAGTCAACAATTATACAGAAAATAAAACACATAATAAACATCATTATTCGCTCCTCTGGACTCCTCAGTGTACTTTGTTACTCTGCTCCTTCCTGTCTGACTTTGTTACTTAAGCCAAGGAAAGTCTGCTTCAGGTTGTATAAATGCTGTGTCTATAAATACAAATACAATTAGAAAAGATAAAAGAAAGCACAATAGGATTCCAGCTTTTCATTAAAATCTGCATTAAGTATGCCTTTTCGAATATTTTATGAATTCTCTAAACTCACTGAATAGAGCACTTCCGTGGTTTACCTCTCTCCCTTCTTTTCCCTGATACAGAAAGTTTTGTTTGTTTATTTATTTCCTGATATAGTGCTTGTGCAATCCCAGAATTGGTTCACACTTACAAGTATAATAGTCCTGAGGAACATTGCTTGCTCGAATGCGAGCTGCAGGCCCAGCATATATGTAGAAATTAACCTGTTTGAAGTAATCAGTCATGTATTCTAATTGGCTGCAGTAGGTCATATCCATCCCTAGAGAACAATACAGAAACAGTTATATTTCGAGATGCCATAAAGTGATTTATAAAATTGATTAAAACTAGTAAGAACACATATTACAAGAGAAAGAAAACAATGACTCAGTGAACATTACATTGAAAAACAAAATTATATATGTTACCATGATCAGCTAAAACAATGAGGTTTACACAATTGTGCAGGTTTCTCTGTTTCAGTCCCTCCATTAGCATTCCTAGTGCTTGATCTGCTAGCTGTAAGGCTTTGATTACCTGTGAGAGAAACAAGGTTCATTAGAACTTTCCTTTGTTGCTGATTTCAGGTTATCACTTAATCAAGTTATCACTTAAATCAAAATCTGAAAAAGCAAGCCTTTGTCAGCTTTCATGCTGTTTATATTGCTTCTTTATTTCTTCTGCTCCAGTGCAATTTACCATCACCATTAGAGTATAGATGTGCAAAATCCCAATACTCTACCACAGAATTTGCTACGCTAAGTACATTTTAAAGATTCACATTAGATTTTTTTCTATTAGCTTTAAAATGTTTATTAAAAGAAAAATGTAACACATTCAGAAAAATTTTTCCTTACCCCCCAATTTATATAAAATATAAGATTTATAATATTAAATGCAACTGTCATTGTAGCATGAGAATGTCGTTGTATTAACACTAAGCAGCACTTCAAAAACATTTACGTACACTTGTTACCTATAACCTGTAAGGGTGGTGCCCTTCTCCAATACAGAGTCCCTTCAAACTTCCTACAGAAAATCACTGACCATCTGTACTGAATTTACATGGCAAGGTTTTGGTAGTGATGGTCTGCAGGGGTGGCTCTGTGAGAAGAGCCCAGCAGCTGCCTCATGTTAGATAAGGGCCAGTTTCAGATGGCTCCAAAGGGACCCACCACTGGCCAGAGCCAAGCCAATAAGTGATGTCTGCACCTCTGCAAGAGCAGATTTAAGAAAGGGAAAAAACTGCTGTGCAACAGCAGCTGGGAGAGATGAGTGAGAAGCAGCCCTGCTGACCCCAAGGTCAGTGCAGCTGGAGGGCAGGAGGTGCTCCAGGCAGGCAGCAGCAGTTCCCCTGCGGCCTGTGGAGAGGCCCCTGGTGGAGCTGGCTGTCCCCCTGCAGCCCATGGGTCCCACATGGAGCACATCTCCACGCTGCAGCCCGTGGAGGAGCCCCCGGTGGAACAGGTGGATGTGGCCTGGAGGAGGCTGCGGCCCATGGAGAGCCCCCACAGGAGCAGGCCCCGGGCCGGAGCTGCAGCCCATGGAGAGGAGCCCACGCAGGAGCAGGGGTCTAGGGGGAGCTACCGCCCGCGGGGGACCTGTGCTGGAGCAGTTTGGAGCACCACACCGCCACTGAAGTAATATGGGAGAAATCCATCACAACCCACCCTGCAGATCATGTAGAATGGCTCGTCCCTAAATGGCATAGCTGACTTACTGTCTCCTTCAAAGAGTAACCAGAAAGGACAACACCTTACTGAGTCTGAGGAGTTGCACCCTTCTTGTTCCCCTAGCTGCACTCTCTTGACAATCTTGTATGCAAGGACAATACACACATATACAATAATGCATACAGTAAAGGTTTTTTAAAACCCTTTGTGAACAAAGAGAAATGGAATTCGCTTTTCAACTGGGGAGCCTAAAACTATCCTAAAAAGATCAGCTTTTCTGTTCTTGTCCTCTACAAGGAGGCCTTCTGTGGAAGATCATTTTCGAAGCTATTACACAAGACCATTCTGTGAAGGAGCTGATATGATCTCCTTAAAGACTGAACTTTTTTCATGCATGCAGATAAAAAGGAAATATTACAAATTAACACACAGAAGTAGAATGAATGGAATATATGAAAGACAGTTCTGAGAACTTTCTAGGCCACATGCTTCCAAATATCACCTTACCAATAAAATTGAAGTTTAGTCTAAGTGCACTCAACTTGAAACTTAATACTGTTTGCAACAGTATGAACAGAAATGATTTTCTGCCTGTCTGTATTACAGCTCTTTTGGCTCACACACTACTGATCATAACTACGGGCTCAGCCACACGCAAGAGTTTAACTTAATGAAAACTCAGAAAACAGTCATGGTAATTTTTGATCTAGTATACTTTCCAAGTTTATAAATCAGATAAGTTTGTAGTACAGCACCATTTTTAGTGATATTTAGTCTAGGAAAAACACAAAAACTACTTACGCCACCACTAACTGGTCCAAATGAATGTCCAGAAGAATCTGGTTCTTCAATATACAAAGTGTAGAAATCAGGCCTCAAGTTACAAATAAATAAAAAGGGAGTATTATGAAAATTTGGAGACAGCATTGCAAAACAAAATAAAACTAAACAGAAACCCAACTTATTTAAAACAAAAGGAAATACAAACAGAATTATAAGTAATTTCCTCAAACCTTAAGAAAAAGGGAAAAAAATAAAAACTAACAATAATCATCTACCTTCCTCTGAGTTTTGCAGTTAATCAACATAGACTATTTTATTTGGAATTACATTTTAAGAAACAGTACCCAGTATCTTTAATAATATACAGAAATCACTCCGTAAAACTTCAGGATCTTAGAGAACAAAGCAAACTGTTCCTTGAGATACAAATGCAACTGCCACCAAAATGACCTTATCCTGCTCAAGTGGTGAGGCTCTAGAAAGTGTCTAGAAAGTGCAAATATGAGCACTTTGGTATCAAATCATTATATAAAAGATTTCACTTGTCTACATGTTACAAAGATCAGCATAGTAATCTATCTTATGTCAAAAATCATTAACTATACTTATACTACAAGCTTAGGTTCACCACATTCTCATTTGAGATGGCGAGGGAAATTCAGAAACACTAATAGAAAGTTCAACTGCAAAGTATTAAAACCATTCTAAGCTGCATTCTTACAAACCACTAGGATATTACTGTTACCTTTCAGATTTGCTATAATCAAGCCATTTCAGTATTCCTGAAATTCTCTCTTCATATGTAACTGAACTGAAACAAACAAACAAACAAAACGATATGTCAACAAGCCCTTTCTGATTTGCCCTCCTAATTCCAAGGAATCTAAGTACAGAGAAAGAGTCCACCTAATTACTATATCACTCTATTACTCTAGTAACATAGTAAAGTCAATAACTTGTATTTTAAGAATGACATATCTTAGTAAGATACCAGTAATAAGTAATTTGTTATCAATACAGCCTTACAATTATATACTAACTTTAGAATAGCTTTGTAAATGTACAGAACCATGAGAGATTTACTGAAATCACACAAAAAAATAAAAATAATTTGCTAATATCAATGCCTTCCAAAAGATGAAAAATTACTGTGAATACTTTCAGGTGTGTAACCTGTGAATTAACTAGATAAAGGATAAAGAATTATGACCCAGCAGCAATATCACACATTCAAGCAATACCAGAGATAACTGGTCTAAAGGTCATCTTCCTTCAGTAGCTTCCCTGTGTGGTGTCCTTTCTTCAATTAGTTCCTGCCTTCTACAACCTCTTGCCAGTGTTTCCAAGTTAGTTAGGGCATAGGTTATCTGAAAACTTATTACAAAGTACAAGTACTTTTAAAGAGTTAGTTGTTATGTGTAGATTTTATGTGTGAAAATATAGTAGTCTTTGGTATAGCTTGGAGGTCGCTACTAATTATTTACAGGATGCCTTCTCAGGGGGAAATTAGTAGTTTGCACTTGACTGAAACTTTCAAAACCATCTAGGACAGGAGAACATACAGTACCTTTTGCCTTTCTTATTGTGAATCACCTAAATGGGTTTGAAAATTTTAACTATTAATGGCAGTTCCATGGCAAACACAGGACTATGTGATATGGCACTTGCCACTCAGACTGTTTTTTTAAAATGTAATTATAAAATTAAATTACTTAGGTATTTAATTCCTTCAACTGTTATATGACAATTTGTATTTTTGGAGTAATTTAGGGAAATTTACCACAAGCCTTATAAAAACTTACTTGTTGTATATATTGTACAAGTCCGGGTATGTACCATTAATGGGAACATCAGAGCCTGGCCAAAAGAATGTGCCTGCTTTCAAACCTTGGTACATTGCTGTCAGCCACATCTATGGATAAAGATATAAACAAAATACATGACTGGATCAGAAATATGGGCTGCAGGCATACATTTATTTCTTCTTTCATACATCATGGACCTAAGATACAACATGTTGCCTAACAAATATATCAGATTTGAAGTTTGTTTTCTGTGTACACATTCTGAAGAAAGATCGGTAGCATGGGAGTGAGTATGCTTCAGTTTCTTGGGAATCCTCAGGAAAAAGAAAAATCATACAGGTATTTCCATAGCTGACAACAGCTGGTGTGACCTTTTTCCCAATGACACATCCCGCAGAATGGATATGTGGATCCAGTGGAATGAATGAAAATGGAAGATATGGTTTCTAGTTATATAATTTGATTATTATAAGGTATATTTCTCTTCATTCTAAAGAGTGCAGCTGTGGTCCCTACTGAATCCTTCAGAAAACAACAGCACCAAAATCTGTGTACTTGAGTATACTATAAACACGACTATACACATATATATAAATATATAATCTGTATGTGTATATATAATTAAAATATATATGTATGTTAAACAGATACATTAAGCATATACTACATGTGTAAATATTTTTTTCTATTTTTGTGCTACTTGGTATTTCTAGTAAATTAATAATATTAGCTATAACCACAGATAGAGGTTATCAGGAGGTAGGTTTTTTGATGAAATGAGTCACATTTTACACAGAAGTGTTCATTTAGCTAGAAATGAAGTTTCTTACTATCCTATTCCTTGTTTTTATAAACCTGGACTTTATAAGTGTATTTTTAAATTGATATATTTTGGAAATAGATTTGCAAATTTCATTAATTTAGCTAATTGCCAAAAACTAACTAACCAAACAAAAAAACAAATACAACCTACAAAATAAAACTCTATCAAAAATTTACTAAGGTTTCCTGTGGCAAGAATTCCATTCCAATAACACCCAAAATATTTAAGGATTTTTCAGAAACTGTCACATTAAGAGAAATTTTTAAGTCTCTGAGTCAACATTTTAAGAGTTTTTTACCTTCAGAAAAAAAGTGTTTTGTAGACAGCCTATAATATGAAGCCTACAAGACATTTAGCATGTACTGCAAGCATATCACACAACTTCGCATTTTATTCGCTTTTTGTTTTGTTTTATAACATGACACGTGATCCGTTAGACATAGAGGAATACCATGAATAGAGGTAAACCTACCGGCTGTCCCTTCCACCACGAAGGCTGGAACTTTTCAGTCCCTGAAAGTGAGAAATGCTTGTTCAAGTCCACATCATACATGTTGTTATCAATGATACCATGAGATTCTGGATACAATCCCTGCAAAATGAAAACAAACAAACAAACATAAAACTATGAACCTTAAAATCAAATGAAACCTAAATTATGTTGCAATACTCAGCATTGAAATTATTTTATGGCTGTTTTATCACAGAAACAGAATACATTTCCTATCTCACATAGCTCGTCAGATTCCTTCCAGTGAATTTGGTGTGCCTTGCAAGTTCCCTTTGTTTCCCTCTTTACTCCACAACCCAATTAAAAGCTGATATGCTATAGATTAAGTAACAGATGTGTCACATGGTTATGTATCAGCTGCCAAATCCATCCTAACACAGACACTCATCAAATGACAGTGCATTCTCTCCTATTCACTGGTATCCAATTCGACTGACAAAGATCAGGAATAACAGGTTCATAGGCCAGAATCAGATAACATACCTACGCAAACACGTAGGCATGCCTCTTTCCTTCTACACTACTGCATGTACCATCTGAGAATGTCTCTTCTCTATATCACTTCTAGCGCTTGAGTTCCCATGTTCCACAAAAAGATTAGTTAATTCCTTGGTACCACAAAATCTCTTTTGTGTCATGTAGATAAAGAAAAGTACAAATAGCAAATTCTCACTTACTGTGACAATAGTATAGTGGTTTGGAAAAGTTTTTGTGGGGTAAGCAGCTCTCATGTATTTTGAGTGTGTGCCACATGTTTCTGCAACAGATTACAGAATTAATATAAATCTCATTTTTTTTATTTGAAAAGTAACAGTCTTAAAAACAAACAAACAACAACAAACATCACCACAGTCAGCTGCTCAGTTGTCCAGTTGCTATCGTTTTAGACAGGAAACTTGACCCAAAAATAAGACAAACGTTCCGGTGTTTCCTTGTGAGCTAGGTCTATGCCCAATTGCCATCAATGAACACAGGACACTCAATTCAGCTGCCTGAACCCTATACGCTTGAGGTCATTTGAGACATCTTTAATGATTCTGCCCAGTCTCCAGGTGTT
The DNA here is from genome assembly GCA_011076525.1 of Nettapus auritus. Classification (NCBI taxonomy): domain Eukaryota; kingdom Metazoa; phylum Chordata; class Aves; order Anseriformes; family Anatidae; genus Nettapus; species Nettapus auritus. Next base: position 60,475,379 of record CM021767.1, read on the forward strand.
GCTCCTGCATCTGGTCTGCCAACCTAAATAGATGTCTCTCATACTTCAAATCACCCAAAGTGGCACTGGACATACACGTTTATGTAACCAGACTGAAGCCTCAGGTCAGCCCAGGCAAGATAGTCTGCAGAGCTTTCTGGTGATCGTAAGGACTCAGTTCCTACAGTACCGGAGTCCAGTGCCATTTTAGATACCCTCAGATATTCAAGACACGTACAGGAAGCCAGCAGTCTTGATGCAAGATCAGTGGGAGACCTGTGCCCTGAGGCAGATGCAGAAAGCCACCCAGTCCTGTGGCACCCTCTGTAGGCTGAGCTGCCATGCTCTCTAGGCACTTGCACCATACTGCACAGACTGTACTAACCATAAGTGCACTGACTACAATGGACATGTAGATATATATAGACATCTCCAAGAACATATCTAGATATAGGTGCCTTGCTCTAGACTGAATCCCATCCCAAGTGCCCAGGAAGGCTGGACATGCTTCTAGAATGAAACCATGAAGGCACAGGAGTTTGTAGCAAGATGGGTGTCATTCTCTTTTCTCTGGTGACAAGTGATAGGAAGCAAGGAAAGAGACTCAAGCTGTGTCAGGGGAGGTTTAGATTAAATTTTAGGAAGAATTTCTTCACGGAAAGACTGGCATTGTATTAGGCTGCTCAGGGAAGTGGTGAAGTTGCCATCCATGGTGCTATTTAAGATATGTGTAGATGGGGAGCTCTGGGAAATGGTATATTGGTGGACTTGGCAGTGATGGACATAAAGCGATCATTGGAATTGATGATCTTATGGGTCTTTTCCAATGCAGATGATTCTTTGATTCTTTCTCTCTAACCATTGTGCCACTTTTGAGCAATTAATTTTCAAAGGCACTGACCACACCTGAACATCTGTAATAGCTAAATGCACTGCAATTCAACTTATTTATCCACAAAATAAAAGGTGTGAAGATTCCAAGATGCCTTAATGCCAATTTTTTTTTTTTGTAGAAAAACAACTCTGTATTAATCTGTAGTCAGCTGATTATTTGATTCACACAGAAGCACAATTTATTAGTTGATATAAAGCATTTCCATTAAAGAATATAAATTGATATTAACTGAACAAGTTCAACTAAACAACTGAAAGCCTGATATTCAACAAAACTGTTCCAGTGTTGTACAGAAAAAAAGGCCTATAAGAATGTTATAGGGACAGAATAATTGACAAATGAGAAAATCAGAATAATTTTTTTACAGATTTGTCTTGAACAGTAAAGGAGTTACTTTCATAATATATATACTGTAACAACTTGCTTGATTAGCTCTACTGAAAATGCTAGGTTAGTGGAGTCCTAGAGAGGAAATATTTTATGGTACAAATCAGCTTGAAAGTCTTCCTTTTGCAAAGAAAGGAAATTCCCTTTCCTACTCACAGTAGATTATTGAGAAATATAAGCATGAGTGCGCATAAGTAAATGTTAAAGCTGACCACAAGTATTGAATTAGAACTGATCTTGTTTAAAGGGATTTCTTGGAAACATATACACCTAGCGTGGTTTTCATGCCTTATGTCAAATTGGCATTTCCTTTTTACCTCTTTCAAAAGACTGGAATTGAACACTGACTTCTTCATGCATGATTTCTTCACTGATTCAAATTCCTTCCATTGTCAGAAAGACAGCAAAGAATAAAATATTTGCACAAGAAGTCATTTGCACATTGTTTCAAGTACAGGCCCCTGGATATTCTTCGTTATACACAAATAACATTGTTTACCATTCAGCCAGCAGAACATGGTATAATCAGAATAGGCACGAACACTGTCAATTTAGACTATTTATGCTCAGAATAAATGAATAAATTTGCAGAGATTTTGTCCAGGTACAAAGCATCTTGAGACTTGAGCTCTAAAATATTAAGGAAATTTGAATACAAAGTGTGCACTAATGGTTTTTAATTTTCAGAGCCCTCTATAGCACAAGCTAAAGAAATACCAAGAAACAGTTGCTTGAACTTTACTGCAATTATGTCAATATATTAATTTATACCAACATGTAAATTACATTATATTTAAGAATATATAAGAATATTCACTGCCATTCTCTTAAATAAGCAGCTTCTTTTTATTAGGTTAAAATATCTGACTTGGCAAAGTGCACCTTGGAAGGATACTTCCCAATAACCTAATGTGTTTTTTCTTAGTATTATACTTTAATTAAGATCTCCTTACCTAATAGAATTTTTGGAGTACAGAAAATGTATGAAATCCTTTGCTCAAACTATTTTTCAGCCTTAAACTGTATTTGGACGTATATTTCAAACTAGTTATTTAATAAAACACTGCAGAACAATATTAATGGCCTTCTTAAAAAAGAGTCATGTTTGCTGTGCACTCGAATACAAAAATTAATGTAGAATATGAAATAATATAAGCATACAACTGATAAGGGAGACCTGATTTGGGATCTTCTTATTGTTGAGCAACATGTCAGCAGCATGTTGAGCAGCAAAAGAGACTAGAGTGGCTGCATGTAGATTTTTAAAGAAAACGGTCAAAGCACTTGTGGTAACTTACTGAGTTTTTCAATATTTGGCAGCAAAGAACTCCATGTTTGCAAGTATTCTGCTCTAAAACCATCCATTGAAAAAAGGATAAGTGGTGGCACATCAAACCTGTAAGAAAATACAACTTCTTAATCATTAAGGAGTTTGAAGAGTTAGTGACTTGTTAAAGTCTTTAACAACAAAACAAATTTCTATTTTCAAAAGCAGTATCCAGAACTCCCACGTGATTCCAAGAATTAAAGTCACAGTGAGAGATAAACAAATAGCTCAAGTACAAATACACAATCCTCCTGAAAAAGAAAGCACTGGAGGCATAAAATACAAGCTTCTCATTATATATAGCCCATGAAAATAAATTGTTTGGTTCTTTTTAATCTTTTAATTACAAATATAAATCTACTGACCAGCATCCAAATTCAAGCCCAGAGTACAGAACAGCCAAAGCACCTCTGTACATAGTAGTGTTGAATTCTGTCTCTTCTCTCTTTATGAATCATAAAATCTTTCAGAGCATCTGCACAAGAACTGTAAAAGTACAGCAATCACCCAGCAGGCAGCTAGGGTCAGCTGGCCTCTGGGCTGGGAAGAGTAATCTCTCTGCACTGCCAGGTTTGTGCTGTTTACCTTACCACATTTGCTTTGTGAAGACATTAGTGGGCAGTCCATGTTCTCTGTGGATTATATCTTTCCAGTTCACTCTCTCACTGAGCTACAGAAAGTTTTCTCACCTCAAGTCCACTGACAGACTGCACACAAAGCTAAGAAAAGAATGCAGCTGCTATCATGCCTTTGATAAGACTTAATGCAAAGGAACTGGGATCGAAAGCCTTAGATACGAGTTTATATGGAAGGTATGATAAAACATGTGTAAATTGAAATTGATCTCTAGAACAGCGTTTAAATTATTGTTGTAAACGTTCTAGTTAGGAAGTGCTACCTGTGAAAAAAACCTCCCATGTTTTTTTTTTTTTTTTTTAACTAATCTAGAAGGACTGATAAAGGAAAAAAAATGCATTAGGAGATATAAAATGCTAGTGCTACAGCATTTTACCTGTAACATAAAGGGACAAAATCAATAGGATCAAGTTATCTAGTTTTGCAATCCAGTCTTTTTGTTAACTGTCATTATGCATTCCACTATTTCCTCAGAAAAAAATAAAGCTTACAATTGAATGAAAAATGTAGTTTGAAATAGGTTTCATTATATGTGATATCTAAAATAAATAAAAATAAAACCAATTATTTGTAATTTGTAGAAAAGCTTCACTACATAAACCTGGAAAACATTTGAAAAGAACAACTATTGATTAAATGCAGTTACTAATATGTGACTCTGAAGATTTTTTTGGAGGAATACTTTGAGTGATGACTATAAAAATACAGTTATATATTCACATCACACACTATCACACACACACAAAAAAAGAAACTATCCCAGTTTGTTTCTCATTCACCATAGTCTTTCCAAAACACTGAAGTACACTGTCATCAAAAGTTTGTATACAGACATTTTGTATAAAATAGCTTCCTGATTGGAGTTTGAAATAAAATGGAGCTTTATATAGCTGTGTTGCTTATAGCATTTAAAGAGGCCTTCTTCCTTCGCTAATGTCTAAATTCTAGCCTATGAAACTCTGTGAACTGCGTAAGTTATTTGTTAACCTAAGACGTATGTATCTTTGTACCTATGCTTGGAAGTGCACGCAGGAACCCATGAACTTTAGAAAGAGGCTGCGTTACTAAAGGTATAATTGTTATAATTAAGTATAATTTGGCAGTAAAATAGATAACATAACAGATACTGAGACTGAGCCAGAAAATAATTCATTTTATCTTGAGAACAACTTTTAAACTATGTTTCTGCCTATCCTTTACCTATAATATCTGCCTGTAGATATAAAATATCTTTATAAAAGAACTACAGGTGGGCATCACAATTTCCATGTTCCAGATATTGCAGATAGAGCACTACTTTCATATCTTCTCTTTAAATTAACCTTTCCTCCCATATGTTCTTTCAGTAAAAAAAATAAATCTGTTACTTAGATAAAGAATTGCAGTCTAAGTTATCTAAGTTATCTTAAATTATCGTAGTCTGCATAAGCTCGTAGGTCAAGACTGAATTATCAGAGATACTGTACTAATAACCTGAAATGGACTATGAACAATTTGTGTTACATGAATTAACTCTAACTATTTTTCCAGGTCTTTGCAAACTGACTTGCAATCTGGATTTGAACTCCTGTACTCTGCTCTAAGCTGTAAACGATAAATGAATGTGCAACAAAATTACATAGGCTCTAGAAAGACAAAACATTGCTAGCCATAATCCATTTCTATAGAATACTCCTTTAAGCAGGCATCTTATTCTCAGTAATTATAAAAATCTGTTAAAAAAAAAAAAAAAAAAAACTTTATCCTACCCAGCTGGACACTGAGGAGTTTCAAGTGATACACATGGTTCTTCCACCCAAGCTATTTCACCTAAAATGACAAAAGCAAATACTGAGTTAGCATTACAAAATAATACAAACAACAAATAGTACAAAAAATAAGTTTCTTGGTTGTCCTTTTTAGAGCTCTGAGACTTTCTGTTTCAATACAGAGTTACAGAAAAGTAGGGCTAAAATACCTTTAGATATCATTTAGCACAAAGGCCTTTCAGGCCTTTAGACACTGAAAGGACTGATGCTTAGAGCTGTAAGTTAAAAACAAAACATACATACTACCCAAACAAGTAAATAAAATGGAGGAGAAATGACTATGAAAGCTTAGCCTAATTTTTATCTGGCTCTAAATGGGTAACATTTAACTGTATCCAGGATCCACACTGGAATACTTCCTTCTTTTTCTGCAGATTCCACTTATATATTTAGTGATGGCTGCCAGGACTTCCTTTAGCCTTTTTTCTTTTTCACCCCTGTAAAGAACCCAAACTCCTTCAGTCTTCCCTTTTTGGCCATGGTTTTTGACTTTCAGGTCTTTCTTTCTGTTCTCTCTTGAACGTTCTACACCTGCTTCACATATACACTCATTTATGATAATGATCTGCCCATCCCTTTGGAAGTAACAAGGGAAATAAAAGAAGAAGGAAGAAAAGCATGAAAGGAAGAAAAAAATAAAGAAGCAGTGGCTGTTAAAGTTCTTGGCTTACCACAGAAAGCTGCTATCCTAATAAGCAGCCAGAGGTGGGGATATACACTGATCTTAATTAGGTCAGTACTCTCTGCTCAAACAAATTAGCATCTAGCCAAACTCTTGACTGTTTTTAGCTTCCATTTGCATTTAGGTGACAAATATAATATTGCAGAAGTTAACTTTAATCTCTGCCACCTCACAATATACAGCAGTTCTAAGAAAACATGTTTTAAGTCACCAGTATACTCTTCAGATATCATTTCTGTAATCCAATTTTACCAATGATGTTATGTGTTTAAACAGAGTCTGTATGAAACAATCAGGTACGAACAAAGACATTCAAAATAAGTAAAACATAAGAAACTCATTCTATAAATTAATTTTTAACAAAATGAAAGGGGAAGTTTTAATTAGGGTTCATTACTACTACTATAAGTATTTCAGATTCCATGGAGTTTGAAGCTGGAACCACGTCTCCAACTATTTTTTTGGGGAAAAAAAAACAAAACAACACACAAACACAAAAACCACATTTGGGATACTGCTGCAGTATTCAGAACACTCTCTCTTATGAATAACACTTCTCACACTTCTCTCCAGAAATCGTCTTCTTCCTAGTCAAAAAATACCAAAAGCTTCACCTCAAAACATCTTCATCTTCCAAAATGTAACTATAAGAATCTAACCTTGAGAAACAAATGTATCTACTTTTATATTTCCAATGTTTGACCAAACATTTATTTCACAGGAACATTTACATAAAATCTTTCTGACTTCTGATTTACCTTTGCAAATGCTGTTGTAGTTTACACAGCAGTCTTTATTCTGCAAACAGTCATCAGAACAAGAACAATAACTTCCAGGTAGCCTTTTCTCACCACAACGGAAATTAGTGCATCTCCAAGATCGGGCTGAAAAATGTAAGAAAAAGATTACTATTCAGTGCAAAGAACATTATTTAAACTCCTTTGTGTTGAAATCTCCCAAACATAAAAAAGCTTTTGTTAAACTAGTATTCATATGTCCTACTTGATTTACTTTAAAAGTTTCATGTAAGAGGAAAATTCAATATTTCTCTTAACACAGAAAAACACATAACATGTTGCTGACATTGAACGGTAACACTAAATCATAGGATAATTCATTTTAAAAAGGTGTTACCAAAGTCATCTTGTTCGATGCCTTCCACCCTTCAAAAATAAATTAATTAATTAAAATGAGAGAAGGTAAGAGATCTTTTTTTCTTTCTCTTGTGCATAATTCCCAGCAGATAGGAGAAAAAAAAAAATAAATCTAAGGATCTAAGGGCAGAAACAGGCAGAAAGTGATAAGGATGAAGAAAATCTGAGCTGCTGCTAGATAGCATAGGGACTAACTGGAAAAAAAATCTGGGCTCGAAGCAAAAATAAACAAATGTCCTGGAAGAACACTGCAATCCTCTGATTCCATTAATTCACTAGTAATCCCCAAGCCTACCTAAGGTCAACAATACACTTTACAGGAACTACCATTAATTTTCAAAAGGAAAAGGACAAAAAGTTCTGGAGCACAGGCATTGTTTCACACCCCTAGTCAAAGAAAAACTTTAATTTCATTCATACTCATCCTTAACTTCACCTGGGCCAGGAAACATGCACTGCAAATGCTCTGGTTATCTGTGAAAGAGCTGGCTGTTCTGTGCTGCGTGTGCACTGCTGCATGGCATTGTGCTATACATGAAGCCCATACAAATTGCTTTAATTAATATTTTTGCCTAAAAAGCATGTCTCTCTATAAGAAAAAAGATGACGATTTAATTTGAGAAAGAGGTGGAAAGGTTTCATGCTAGGCACTCTAACAACCTGAATGCAGCATCAGCTCAACACCACTGGCTTCCTCCCTCCCCAAGTCAATATATGGCATAGCAGGTCTCAAAACCTTTTTCCAGAATGGCCAGAGGGCCTTCTGTATATCAGTGTAAATACAAGGACTGATCTTTTTCCAATTAGTACTATGCAATAAAACAGAACAGAATGGAAACCAATGAGCATAGACTGCTCAAGAACATACTTGGCTCCACACAGGCATCTTCATAATCCCAGCAGCAGTTTTGACGCTCTTTGCACCCACTGTCACACTGGCAGCCTGCCACCTCTTTCCGATAGGGCTCGTCACATTTGTGCCTGCAGCTGACTGCAACGAGAAGGCAAGGGATCTCAATGACCAGGCTGCAAAACAGTCCTGTCACAGCCAGGTCAGCTAAATGGATCATGGACATGGAAAGAAAGGTGATTAATATTCCAAATAAATTTCCCAAGTCATTTTCCACTGCAGTTGCTAGTCAGACCAAGCAACATGTGAGTTGTAGGAGGTCCTCTGGATGCTAAAAGTCCTGCGTTTTGTTTTGGGTGTGCTCACCCAGGACCTCTGGCACAGCTCTTTCTGCTTCACTTCTCCCCAGGACCCATGGGGGCAGAGAGGCGATGTCCAGGTATCCCAGCCTCCCGCTGGTGTCTCCTCTGCTTGTTTCTGGATTCAGGATGCTGAGAGAAGAGCAACTCCCACCCTGGGTGTGGGCCAGGGGCTCCCTGAGGGCTCTGCAGCCACCTCATGTGGGAAGGGGCTGACAGTCCCAGGGGCTGAGGGGGTGTCCTGGGCCCTGGGTGGTGGGGGGAGACCCAGAGGGCTGGGCAGGGCTTATTGGTGCACTCTGTGGCCTGACCATGTCTCTCCCACCTAATCATTAAAAAGTGCCTTGAAAACCTATAGGTTTGATTGTTTTGACCCAAAGAAAGAAAAGGGTCCATATAAAGGGCCTTGCACAGGAAATGGAGACATGCATTCCTCACCACAGCTCTGATACTTTCAGGCAGGGAGCAAGAGCTCTGCCTCTGGGACATCCAAAGGCAACTCCAACTCTCCAAACATCATTGGCAGCTCCACACGAACCACAGTGAGCCCTGTGTCTGCAATCTCTGCACTGTAGAAGTACTTTCTGAACCACCCTGAGCACCTACATATCTAATGTTTCCATCTACCCACAGTTATATAGTGATAGGTATAACTACTCAGATTTGCTGGTGCAATCCTATTATAGTTGCCGAAAGATTCATGCTTGTGCAAGGTGCACTGCCTTCAAAAATCAGGCTTTAATACCCACTATGTATGGATATGGAGCTATGAGCTAAGATTGCCTTTTTTTTTTTTTTTTTTTTCATGCTAGTCAGCTTGTTTCACATGTAGAAAGTTCACAGGTTGTACTTTGCTCTTTATGTGCATACAATAGCAATAATCATTCATTCAAGAGAGCTAGGCAAATAATTAGAATAACAAATATGTAATGAGCATAAATGAATCTGTGAAAAGAAAAATACAAATGGAAACAAGTAATAAAAGGTTGCATTCCATGGCTGGGCCCTGTTCTGCCAAGGAAAAGCTGTGATTTTTCACAAATGTTTATAAACATATGCAAACATTTTTTCTTCATTTTTAGTCTCTAAAGTATTTCATTTAATTTTCCCTCTATCCACTGGTTTTAGAACAAAGTTGTTCAGATGGCCTACCTGAGTTTAAATGATATAGAATATACATGGTGAGTCTAAGTCAGAAGAAATATAAAACTTTTCCTTTGTCTGAAACAGATCTGTTCATATTCTTACCAATCTGCAATCCGTACCTCTAATTCCTTCACAATATTTACAAGACTGTGTGAGTTCTGTTAAGTTAGTATGTTACTTCCTACTTCAGAATGCTACTTCATCTTTCTTACATAGATCTGGATATAAAGGTAGAAAACAAAGTTCAGCAGTCCCTATTTAGGACTGCTCTGTAACATCTGCAGTCAGAGACACAAACATTCTCATTTAGTGACATCTTTCACCTTCCATTCACTTTCCACAACAATGATCAAGTTCCTCAGGTAAATGTAATTAAAGACTCATGTGGTAGGTATCTACATATTTGACACAGAAAGTTGTAATACAACACGTGCCATCAAACAGTAATTACAACATCCTGCTAGGATTGAATGAGTAAAGAGTTGATGTAGGTAAATAGGTTTGATACATGTTGATTAGGTGTGAGAAAGATACTGTGCTTTCTTGAACGCCTCCAGTATGAGATTATTATTGTTTTGATTCTAAGCGAGGTGTTATAACGCACCATGTGATGTTTATTTCTTCTGATCCTGATTGACCCTGACATCAATATCCTATACCGTTTTTTCAAATTAAAAAATAATATTCCACAAATTCAAAGCATTATACCTTTTTTAACCACAGATTAACAGAAATTGTTAATTTCACAGAAAATTCATGATCAGTTTTAGTCACCTGAACTATGCCAAATGCACCTGAACTATGAATCGTGAAGGCGGTCCAATGATATCTCTTCTACAAAACACGTTGCTGAAATAATTGCAATGTATTATATATAATAAGAATGTCCTATCTCAATTTTTCTAAAAAATATTATTAAGATAAAAATTCCAGAGGTGTTGTGAACTAGGTTTAACACTTCCAGTGTGAGAAGAAAGTGAGAAGCAAGACATTCAGTGGTTTAGGGTTGGTTTTCAAGTATAATTATGTGCACAGATTTTATACAATCCAACTTGAAAATGCAATAACTTTATTTTCATAGGTGGTACGTTGTCACAGAACATTTATACTTTATAAAAAAGGGTTTGCTGAAGGCTGTTAGCAGATCTAGTTTAAGATGTAATTCTACTGGAAGTATCATAAACATACCTTGCTCCTGGGCTCCACGGTTTAGTCCGAGTCCCAAACCTAGTCCCAGTGACACAACCACCAAAGCAACTAGCAGAAACTGTTACACAAACACACAAAAATTAAAGTTCATAATTGTCATAAACTGTTATGTTTATTAGGAATGACAGGGGAGGCACAGGAATAATAACCTTGTGAACTGTTTGTAAGTCAACGCCTTAATACTGCACTTTTAACCTAGGGCCAGTCCTATCTTGTAACTGAGGAATTCTTTGATAGGGAAAAGATAGAAGAAAGTAATGACTGTATTCACCTGTTTTGCAAATTCTTAATCTATGTAAAGAGAAGGAAATCCCCACCTTTCTCAACCTCAAAGCCTTTTTTATAGTTTCTGTACTTTCCTGATATGCCCACGGGGTTTTCTTAAAAAACTCAGCTGGACTGAGGCTGTGTCAAGTTTTCATCCACTACCCAGTTTCTTTTAATGAGTAAGACATCGTATTAGTGAGGTTAGACTGGAAACGAACAAGCAGCCCAAGGAAAATGCATAATAGAAAGCCGCATAATGGTTGGGAGACTGGGGAAGAGCTGAGGAAACCTTTATCAGCTTAACAGACACTCTAGATGTGCTGGCTAAAAGTTACAGTGAAAAATGACAACTCTCTTGGCCTATATTACACCATATCCATTTTTTACTAAGGCAGTAACAGGAAGGAAAATGCCTTTCAGAGAAAAGAACCTTAAACAATCCAGCTTACTTCCTGCTTTTGTCTCAGAGCCTAAATTCTGTCTTCTGCCACTTCCAGCAACCATCAGGCACTAGCAGATACCGAGATTCAAAACAGAATCACAGAATAGTCTAGGTTGGAAGAGACCTCCAAGATCACCGAGTCCAACCTCTAGAGTACGAATAAGAGCAGCTTACACTCATACTTTGCATTACTATAATAGAGCCTCTAGGGAAGCACCCTAGGCTTTTCATTACTGCCCATCCTGCCCCAATACTACACAAAATGGCAGCAGCAGAGAGTGCTGCCTTGTTCTCAGGTGAGGGGTGGGTGTACGCTTTGGCCACAGGGCAGCTCCACTCCAGGACACAGCCTAAATGCACATCATTCCTACCTGCAGTCTGGGAAGATCAACCTTACTTGCTCCCTGCTGCTCACTCCCTTGCTTTTGTACAGGAGAAATACCCCAGCAGTAGGAATGGAAACAGAATTAGTGAGAGAAATGGGGATAAGAGACTGGTGGGAAAAGCATGAATTGGAGGGATTGTCCAACGCGGCAGAAAAGTCTCTTGAAGAGAGACCTCAGATGTGAAGGTAGAGGTTTAATGTCACACACAGTCAAGCAGGACTGAGAATTAGCAGTCGCATCTGGGCTATAATACCTGCCTCTTTCTGGATGAGGAGCACAATTCTTCCAGTGTACTGTAATTGGTTTTGTTTCCTGAGCACGGACCAGATCAATCCCCAGGGCTTGCAACCGTCATCTAAAAGTTCACTCTGGTTTTACCCTCCATTTTCTTACAAATTTATATTTGTAACTGAAGTAAATAGACAATACTAAATTTTACAGATAGCTACTACAGCAACTAAACATTCCCACTGCTGCAAATCATTAGAGAGCTGAAGTAAAAAAACAAAAACTCATGTTTAACAGGTATAGACACAAGGTATTGCATTTTATTACCAAATTTACACAAAGGCCCTTGATTTTGGGACATCGATCCTTCAAATACCATCAGGAGCACCTATTCAAATCCTCCGACTTTCTATCGCTAACTTCTTTGTCTAAATTAAGGACTATGACTTCTTATTCATAAAAAAGTTGTCCCTAATGCATGTTCTCTGACTCTCCTCTGGAGGACCTACTAGACTGTGTAACTACTCACTGAGTACAAAATTCTCCATCTAAACTTTCAGGAAAAATTTACTAAGGAAGTAGTTCATTCATGTAGTTTCTCAAAAACATACATCAGTGGTGTAGAATATTAACAGCTGACGCCTCCAATACTGAGATTTTGTTTCTTACAAAGGCAAGCATTTGAAAACCATTACATTTGGAAAAATGAATATTTTATGATCCTTAAACTTCTCAGTTTACTCTTCTAGGTAGCTTTTGAAAGTACTGTTTACTTTCCTTCCTGATTAAGCACTCTTCTTACACTGCTTCTCGATTAAATTAGTTTTACTGAAGACTTAAGGAAAACAATGTCTGTTATTCTCACTTCTCTTTTTTTTCTCCATTTCCAATATTTCTCGTATATTTTATGCAATACTTGCATAATTAACTAGGAACTTGCATTATGTGAAATTGTTCCGATGACATAATGCTGAAGAATATCACAACCGGCCTCTCTTTTTCATAGGGCTGTTTTCAAAATTAAGTTTTTAGTCTTGAAAATCAGTACCTATCATTTTCAGTAAATTCCCATTCTAGATGCAAGAGCTCGTGTAAACACACACATACACACATATGTATGTATAAATATATATACACATTTAATATTTGTTTCATTTATGGTCAGAAACAGAAGCCTAAAATGTTTATCAGTTCTAACAAAAGATTTCAGAAATGTAGGGAAAAACAAACAAACAAACAAAAAAAAAACAACACACATTCTTATCTGCAAGGTAGCTGAATGACTCTTAAAGCCCTAAGGAAGAACGAAAGAATTGACAGAGTTTGAGACGTGAGAATGACAATATTGGATGAAATGTTTCATTCATCTTTTCCTATACCTTGCTTCAGGAGTGTTTTTCATCAATGCCTTGCCTACATACTCTTTTTTATTAATGACAAATCCAAAGAAAAAAGAGAATAAGCAAAAAGGAACTGGGGATGCATTGGCCACAAACAAATGTATAGAATACTATACTGAAGAACTCTCTGCTGTGCAAAAGATCTGTCAGTTTATCATAGCAAAAGAAAAAGTCTAATTAATTTCCAGGAAATATATATATATAAACATATATATATATAATACATACATATATATACACATATGCATATATATATATATACATATATTTGACAGTGTTAAACTGCTAGATAAGTATCACAAGAACTTTAGAAATCTGCCAGAGAAATTAGTGCCTCTGTGCTGTAGAACTTTAGGCACTAATTACCAAGCTACCCTGAATCATTACGTTAATACAACAAAAAGTGTGCAGATTTGAAAATTGTTAAGTTTCTACAGTTCTAAAAGGGAAAAAAAAAAAAAAAAAAAAAAAAAAAAAAAGAAAAGAAAAAAAAAAAAAGAGTAGAAGCTCTGAAGAACAGTGTCTACTTACAGCACAGATCATCTTGTATTTCCGGAGTGTTTTTTTCTTCACATATTGTGATGATTGTAACATCATGTCATCCAAATGTCTGCCTTGATGCATGTCTAGTTCATCGTCAGGATTCATTTTGCTGAGGTCTGCCTTTCAGCTGTGCTCCTTTGGTTCCCCAGCTGGGTTAGCTGCAGCTAAGAGGCTGCTTCTGCTTCAAGCGTGTGTGTACTTTGCTCAAAGGTTTTTAATGAGGTCTTAGCTTTTACATTGGTGCTAGGTTTGCAGGAAGCCAAAGTAAGCAGGAAAACTACTCAGCAAGGTCAAAGGCTGAAAAGAAATATTCACGTAGAGAGAACTGTTCTGCCACATTTCAAGATAAAGATGGCATTAGATAAACTGTAGATTAGGAATAATATGTTGCTAAGCAATAATTTGCAAAAACTACACAAATTTGACTACTCAACTATTTGTTAAAACCCTGTCATCAAGAGTATTCCTTGACTTCAAAGGAAGTATTTGTGATTCTTTTAAATACATTAAACAAAGCCAATACCTAAGTAGATGGATAGTTTCTGCTCTATGTTTTGAGTTCCCTTCCCTTATTTAGGGCTAGAGGATTCCTCCCATTTAGTTTCAATCCATTTTTGTCATAGACTTCTTTCAGTCTGCTACACTTTTTTTTTTTTCCTGGTAGCGGTAGATGCATACATTAAAGACAAATGGTAGACAGCCAAATCAAATTCAATAAAAACAAAATTTAAATACAATTTGAAATGTATTCCTCATTCAGTTTGGTGGTTATTGGGAGGGCTGTTTGTTATGGAAATGTATAGCCTTCATAGCCTCCCAGAACTGAGACCCAGGGTTCTTGAATCATTACCAATTGTAACTACTCAAATTTTTATCCAGTTCTAAAGTTGAGTACCACATGAGTCATAATTTAATTCATAATATTTATTATAAAAAACAAATCCAAAACATAGAACCATATGAGCTGGTATGAAGAAAATTAGCTCCAGCCCAACCCAAACTAGTACAATCTCCACACTTTATTATATGCCACTTACGTTATGCTTATGTCCCACACTATTCAAAACATCCTCATTTAACCACCATGTCCCTGCCCATCCTTTGATATATACACAGATACCATTCCCTTAGTCTGTGGTTCACCTTTGTAAAATGTTCCTGAAACGTCCATGGACATATCTTCACGACTTGAGTTCCATCTGTTACGGCGGTCACAGGACAGGAGATGTGGTGTGATGTTACTGGCTGCCAAAGCCAGCTCAGGTTGGGTCACTGCTGCACTTGCGTGGCTTTTTGTGAAGCTCATTCTTCATCAGTCTGAGTGGTTCCTGCTGCAGTACTTCCTACAACACGCAACTCAAATCATGGGTTACAGCTTAAGGGTCTATCTATTCCAGTCTTCACCCTTTTTCCCCTTGGACCAGACTATCAGACTTATCTTTGCAATGGACTCCACACCCTTGCCCCTGCTCCTAACCAAGGGTTGCAATACCTGTAGGGGTAGTGCTCCAGTGTGGACTTATTCGAAAGGCACAAGTCCCTCTGACTTGAGACGCTGCAATTGCAGCCTGTCCAGCAGTCAGCAGCACAGGAAAAAAACAGCAATGCCCTGGCAATTTGCCAGCCCAGGACATGGCCTTTGCTGTTATCAAAATGTTCCCAGGCACAGCAAAACATGATGCTAAGTACAGCAAATAGGAGTTGCTAAGAAGTGCTAAACTTGAATAGAAAGAAGCAAGCAAGACCTGTGGCATGCACCGAAACCTGCCAATGAATAGCTAAACAGTGTTAACAGCTATAAATTAAGTCTAGGACATTCCAAAAAAATCTGTTGTTATCTTGAGTGCCGCTGGCCCCAGGCTGGGTGCCAAAAAGCACTCTGGTGGGTTAACCCCTGTAGGCAGCCAAGCCCCACCCAGCCACTCGGTCCCTCCCTCCCAGTGGGATGGAGGAGAGAACTGTAAGGGCAGAGAAAAAAGAAAACTGACGGTCTGAGCTGAAGTCCACTTAATAGGTAAAGTAAAGCTGCATGCACAAGAAGAGCAAAACAAGAAGATAGAACATGCTTGCTGTCCTTGTATAACAATTGTGAGAATTAAAGTTGTGTTTTTGCAATAGAAAATACCACTAACCTTGCATATTTGAAAGTGATTGCACAGGCACAACAGCCGGGGGGGTATGTTAAGCAGATAAGGAGACAGTGGAAGATCCCACTGTCCCAAAATAAGGAGGATGGCTAAGAAAAACAAGACAAGCAGTTGTGGAATCAGAATAATAATAATAATAATTAAAAAAAATAAATAATGGGCCCCTCCAGTCACAAGAGAAGAATAAAACAGGGGGAAAAGGAGAAATTATAGGTTGGTCAAATAAAATTGTACATATATGGTATAGTAACAAGCATTGAGTAGG
Organism: Nettapus auritus; assembly: GCA_011076525.1. Classification (NCBI taxonomy): domain Eukaryota; kingdom Metazoa; phylum Chordata; class Aves; order Anseriformes; family Anatidae; genus Nettapus; species Nettapus auritus. The sequence continues at coordinate 60,491,489 of CM021767.1, forward strand.
TTGTGAACCTGTAGTACTCAGCCAGTGAGGAAACAGGAGGAGTCGAGTGTTGGGTAATAGGGGATATAAGGTTATGATACACTGCTGTGGGCTCCTGCTTGCAGGATGCCTGCTATTGCAATTGTGAATAAAAATGCTGCTTCACTGAGATCCTCACCTGAGCCTGTGTTGCTTGTCAAAATGTTTGCTTGCTCTGTTATATGTTTAAAGTCATTTTGTAAGGTGCATTTCCTTTTCTGTCACTGGAATTACAGGGTCATTTCTTTCTCATGCAAACGTTTCTTTTCTTCCTTGTTTGGTCAGGCTTACAGCTCCATTTTACTAAACACACAGAATCTGCCACGGCCTCATTCCTTGGCAGAGACAACTAGGTGTAATCCCAGCCCTTAACTCTTGTACTGTTCTTCCTCTTTGACACTTAGGTCCCTTACAGAAGGCATGACGACCATTACTTAGACTTCACTTGCCTATGTAATGGCCCTGACTTGGACCTCAGCTCTACCTCAGGGACCAGGTTCTCTGCCATAGGTAGGCTCATATGTAGTTTAGTTTTATTAAAATTAGATCTGGTTAGACAAATATGGTGTTTTCACACCGATGAGCAGCTAAACTCCATCACATGGTCCTCGTGCTCCCCTTCCTCAATACAACATGGGCAGAAAATATGATATAAAAAAATGGGGCTGAGATAAGGACAGGGAAATCACTGACTGATTACTATCACAGGCAAAACAAACTCAGTGTGGGAGATTAACATAATTTGCTGCCTATTGTTAACAGACTAGAGCAGTAAGACACTGCTCTAAGCAGCAAGCTCCAAAGATCTTCCCCCCATCCACCCTCTTCCACCTCCTCCCCAGGTAGTGCAGGTGGAATGGGGGCTGCGGTCAGTCCCTGACGCTTTGTCCCTGCTACTCCTCGGTCACTCCCTGCCCCTGCTCCACGTGGGGGCCCTCCCATGGATGCCGTCCTTCCCGAACTGAGCCTATGGGGGCTGCCCACTGGCAGCAGCTCTTCAAGAACTGCTCCCACACGTCTCCGTACCACGGGGTCCATCCCCAGGAGCAAACTGCTCCAGCACGGGTCGCCCACGGGCGGCAGCTCCCCCCAGACCCCTGCTCCTGTGTGGGCTCCTCTCCACGGGCTGCAGCTCCAACCCGGGGCCTGCTCCTGCGGGGGCTCTCCATGGGCTGCAGCCGCCTCCAGGCCACATCCACCTGCTCCACCGGGGGCTCCTCCACGGGCTGCAGCGTGGAGATCTGCTCCATGTGGGACCCATGGGCTGCAGGGGGACAGCCTGCTCCACCAGGGGCCTCTCCACAGGCCACAGGGGAACTGCTGCTGCCTGCCTGGAGCACCTCCTGCCCACCTGCTGCACTGACCTTGGGGTCAGCAGGGCTGCTTCTCACTCCTCTCTCCCAGCTGCTGTTGTTCAGCAGTTATTTTTTTTTTCACCTTCCTGAAATCTGCTCTCACAGAAGCAAGGCACCCAGTGTTGCTCCCTGGTGCGGCTCTGGCCAGCAGCAGGTCCCTTCTGGAGCCAGCTGGGATCTGCTATGGGGCAGCTGCTGGGCTCTGCTCACAGAGGCCAGCCCTGGCAGCTCTCCTCTACCAGACCTTGCCACGTGAATCCAAAGCACCAAAGGCACCATTTATGAGATAAATCACTGTTGGGACCTATTAGTGAGTTCAAGACTATCTTGTGATCCACTTTTAAAACTCAAAATTGGGTGTGGTATTGGGGACAAGTTATGTGGACCAGGACTCTAGTTATACAGTTAAAATAGGTTTAAAATAAAGGTTTCCCTTCCCTCCCCGCCCGGAACGCAGTGGCGGCGGAACGCCCGTGCCGCGCAGCCGCTTCCCGGGGAGGGGGGGACGGAAGCAGCCGCGGCCTTCCGGAGGGGGCGCGGTGCCGCCGCCTGCGGCTGCCGAGGGCCCGTCGGGGGCGGGCGGCGGGGCCATGGCGCTGCCCATGGCGCCCATGGAGACCCAGCTGCAGAGCATCTTCGAGGAGGTGGTGGTGAGTCCGGCCGGGCCCGCAGGCCCGGGGCAACGTGCGGTGCGCGGGGGGCGGCGGCGGAGCCCTGTCGGGAATGGCGGCCTGAGGTTGTTCGTGGCCTGGTGTTGGTCCGCACCGGATCGGCCGCTTCTTTGTTATTAATTTATTTTTTTTTCACGTTGTCATTCAGATTGTGATCTGGCTGTGCTGTCGCCGCCTGTTTTTTTCAGCAGCATTCTTTCCCTAACATTGTAATGGGCCAAAAAGAAACGTCTTAACAAATCTTCATTGTGTTTTTGAAGCTATACCTCAGAAAATACCAAGCTGTCACTTTCACTGCTGCTACCAGTGATCTTGTGGACAGCAGTGAAACTTACTTATGTTTCTATGCGGAACAGATGAGTAGCAGGTTTTCTAGTAGCGGTCTTGAGAAGGCTGAGAGTTACCTACGGAGTCATTTCTAGGCTTTGCAGTTGAGCATAATGGCATTTAAGAAAAAAATGCTTTGGAAAAGATAAACTGGAAGTTCATAAATACTCTTCTACTGCAAGGCCATGTGATCACTTAATGGAATTTTAAAAGCAATGATCTTAAACTCAGATGGAGAAGTAACTGTTCATACAATTGATTCGTGTAACATCATGGAATGTGAGTGGGACAAAAAAAAACTTAGTGGGATTTGGAAATACTGGATTCTTAAGGTGTGGAAGAAGAGCTGTAGTTACAGAATTGAACGATTTCTACAACTTAGGGAGATAAATTAAGAGTCTAGCATAACAGAAGAAATGGATCTGCCTCTGATACAGTCCCTTAAGAGCTCGACTGTCG